>JBBMKE010000002.1:6206225-6226319 GCA_037834125.1 Lippia alba | reverse complement strand
TCTCGGTCGAGAGCGGAGCTTGGGTCGCGACCATCGTCCGACGAGGTATAAAAGGTGCAGCGGATTCTTCCAAGGGGCGGGTCGATGGTGGTCACGGACCAGGGGTCGAAAGGTGAGCGCGTCCCTATGTCCACGTCAGCTACCAAGCGGCGCGAGTTGAGTGGGCCACGCGGGAGCCCCAATTTCTACCCTACCATGATGTAATTATATTATTTCTTTAAAATATTGCATGATAACAATAATTTCACGAGGAATCATAACAAGATTGAGTTATCAATCTATTAGAACTTGTAAGAATTATGAGTTTTTCCACTGATCCGATTCTCTTATATTGCAACGAAATGCGAACATGAGTGAATATTTCAAAGTGAGTAGCATGTACGTAGCGACCGAGTCAGGATTCGCAGGGATGGGGAGGGATGAACGAAAATTCCTAATATCAGTAATATAAATTATATTTTTTGAAGAGTGATGAAACCGTAATTTATTTTAAAATAAAAGGGATAAAATCTATAATTAGGGGAGAACGAAACTCTAAAATAAGAAGGGCAAAATTATAAAATTTTCTAAAATATATAAGTAGTAAACAAAATTTTTTAAAATTTAGTGGGAGCGAAATTAAAATTTTTTTAAAAAATATTAGTGATAAATAAATTTTTTTAAAATTTAAGAAGAGAAAAACAAAAATTTTCAAAATTTGTGCCCCCACCCCTCCTATTAGCTCCGTCACTGCATGTACACATACTTTAACGAAATCATAAGTTCAAATTTCTCTTATTTCATTGAAATGAAGTGCATACATTTTCTTAATGAAGTACACTGAATTTTTTTTATATAAAAGTATTTTCTAGTTTAGACCGAAAATATTATTTCTCAACTTAAAATTTTTATTTTATCAAAAATAAAAAAAAGTAAAAGTCTTCCAATAAATTTTATACTGTATTCTCATAATTTGCATTAATGTACAATTTCCTTACGCAAACCAAACATTTGAAATAACACTTCCTTCACCTTGCACTTCGTGAGTTTTATTTCCTATACATTATTTTTTTCTATTTATTATTATTTTTTTAGAAGAAGCTGTCGGTAGACTTATTGATTAAGATGCGTTCCCTGTGATGGAAATTGTGCCATGATTATTAAAAAACAGAAAGAAAAGAGAAATTTGCGGAGTATCATAGTGGTTTGTGCAACTAATAATTTCGTGTCCATCTATCAAAATACAGGGTTTTTACCAAAAATAAAATAAAATAAAATAAAATAAAATATCAAAATACCCCGTGCATAGTATCAAAAGATGGAATTATAAATCTATGAGAACATTCAAGAATTAGGAGATAGAAATGGAGAAATTTTAGTTTGATTTTTTTAGTAGAAAAAAAATAGAATTGAAAATGTAAAATATGCAGTAAAAAGTAAAAAAAAAACTCGTTATCTAATTTAACAGAATTGACTCTGATTTGATTTGAAGAGGAAAACATTTTATATGTCGTTCAATCGACACAAATTTTATAAAAAATAACAATCATATAAGAAGGAAAAATTCTTACATCCACCGGATGTAGTTTCCGGTTCATACACTCTCCCTTCTTTTTATTCAAAAAAATTAATTAAACAATGAAAAGAAAAAATTCAAAATAAATACTTTTTTCCATTTTTTTTAATGGCGTGCATGCAAGAATTTCCTATAATGTTTTGGTATATCTTAATTGGGTCTATTAAACACGAGGAGTAAATATGAAGTATATTGATGGATCAAATTCCCGCTTGGGTGTGCGTATGTAAATATATATATATATATATATATATATTGGTGGATCACAAATAATTATGGGAGTTTGATCATCCGTAGGGTCTTGGCTCTCCAAGCATATAACTTACAAAGTATAACTACAAATATCTAATTCAAATTAAGTTCGCATTAATTTAATCAATGGTAAGTAAATATATTTATATTTTTTATTTGATCGATTATTTTATTTTAATATTTATTCAATATAAAATACTTCATATAACATGACATGATCCTATTTACTGACGCAACACAATCTCAACACAACTCGTAGCAATCATGCCTAACTTGATTCATCTGACTCGTGTCTAAGTATGTAACACCCCTCATTTATTTCGGTAAGTTTTTTTGTGAGATTATTTTGTAGGTTAGCGGCATTTATTATTCATTTTCATTTTTGATCTCCTTCATTCAACTTAATATAAATCTATTCATTTGAGTATTGGAGTGTCAAGCCCAAATAAAACCCCACCTCGTCCCGGACCCTCGAGCTCATATTTTCTCATCTTTTTAGTTATTAATCGATCGAACTATCTTTCCTTAAATCAACAAATTTAGGTGATTCAATCGATCTATATCTCGAGTTCCATATCCAGATTTTTGGCTCAATCATTATCAGTTACACAAATTTATTTAATCGAACATGTTAGAATTACCCTACTATGAAATATAACCTATGTCCACTTTGATGCTCTCACATATATGTTCAATGTATGGTTCGTGTTGATGGTGGGATACTTATCCTTTTAATTTTGTTATATGTCTCCTCATTTAATCCACATATATATATATATATATATATATATTCCAAAAGTTATATATTGGCACGAAAAACACATGAGTATTGAACATTCAACGCGGCTGTACGGATTCTCGGAAATGCGACAGAACCACAGTCTCTTGAAGTTGATGAGCGATTTCTCCGGAAAATAATGAGAAGGATAGTCCAGAAAAATGGACACGTATTTGATTATTGTTGGCTATTCCAGAACAGTAGGTACGTGTGAGAAAACAAATAATTCTTACTTTAGATTAATGCATTACTATATAAGCTTTGGATTTCATGGTTTTGTTTTGTGCACTTGACACGTCTTTGATATATATCATATTATCATTTCGTTTGAGTCATGTGCTGCACGCCTGCACGCTCACTGAGCTTTATGCCATTTCTTTTTTTATGGATGGGAAGAAAGTTGTGTCTAGACTGATTAAAAGCTCTTGCTTTTTGAGATTTTGAAAAGACTTTAGTCCTTCATTGATTTTATGATTATCAGGATGGAAAGTTTAGTTCTAACCAAGTTTGAACGACTTGATTATGTACTAAATACTTGATGTTCACAGTCACACACGGACCTTATACGTTGCAGCTATGACTCGTTTTGCATGCACCAGTAGGAAACAATTTTTTTGAGAAGTTTTTAAAATTATAATACCGATGAATAACTGATATTAATTGTATATAATTATTAAAATTTCTGGCGTGCTACCAACGGAGTTTAATTAATTAAACCGTTAAAAATTCAGTTATTAACCAGTTACTGACTTTGTAATATAATTTTTACGGATCATTTGTGATCAGTAATTTTAAGATTAATAATAAGGGGTCATCATGCAGTCACCAACCAAGATAATTTGAAATAGAATTCTCCCTTTGTTTCCCAATTAATTCTATTTGCTATTGGATTCAAAATAGATCAAAATATTAAAATATAAAACTAATTATTTTGATCAATATATAATGGCTATAAATCCAAAGATTTGAATAGAAGGCTTTTAATAATTTGATGATAACTTCAACTATTACCTAAACTTCTACGCTATAGTTATTTTCTTTGTTATCTAGTTAGGGTTTAATTTCATGATATAAAATTTTTATTAGGTATTCAATTTAATTTGTTTATTACCATAAACAGTCCTAATTAAACTAATCAACAACTTCCTTTTGAAATTACTAGATAATAGGTATGATATATTCTTATATATTCTTAAATTTTATTAATAATATAAGATTCTTATAATATATAAGAACATACAAATTAGTCTGTTAAATAACTAACACATTGGTTCGAGTGAAGTAAAATTAAGGATTGCAAAATGAGATACGTATGGACGCATACTTTTGGGCTTTAATTAGGTTTTATATCACCAAAGACGACAAAACGGATAATCTAGAAAAATGAACACATATATATCTGGTTATTTGATTATTTGGTGGTTATGTTAGCATGCAAAGAAAACAAATTCTTACATATCAAGACTTGATGATGGCCAACTCTTTTTACACTTGATGGGTTATGCGTTCGACAATCGGACACGTTTGTCAAAATTACATCGTTCATTTGAGCCATGTGTTGCACGTTTTCATTTTCATTTTTCCTTTTTACTTTTTAAAGTAAAGAAAATGGCAGGACTTATAGATTAAAAAGCTTTTGCTTTTTAAGTATCTTGGCTCAGTGGCAGAGCCAGAAATTTTATGTAGGGGGTCGATCAAAGCATAACACTAAAAAAAATTCCATAATTTTTTTTAATTATGGTCTCAATTATTAATAATTTATTATATTGATCCTCATTAGTATTAATTTTAACATTGTCCAGGGGGTCAATAATGAAAAAATCAATTAAATTACATATACATAGACATCTATATAATTTTTTAATTTTTTTAGGGGGGTCATTTGTCCCCCCTCACCACCATGTGGCTCCGCCACTGTCTTGGCTAGTACTGATCAAATCTAAAATTTTTTAGGGTCTGTAAAAAATTTGTGCTATTATTATGAGAAGCGATTCGGTAAATGTAGTGAAAGCAAATCAAGCATGGATATAGTTCTTCGAATATATGTGAAAATTGATCATAATTTCTTAAATTTATTGATAAATCTACCAAATATTGTTACTGATGGGCCAAAATTACACTCGCATCCCTACTGCCCACGTATCACGATCCTGGACGATCCTCACAAGGAATGGAATACCCTGAGATGGAACGCTCGCAGGAACAAGGCTCGCGAAAGGATCCGGCCTTAACCCTTGCATCAGGCCTCGCCAGAGAAGACACCCTCAGTTGACCAACACTCGAGTCTCTATCGCTCGAAGGTTCTGCATCCTCCGCCCCAATAAAGAATCATATTCTCAAGCGACGTTACGCTCACTGGTTGACATACGAGCGTCCAAACGCTCGAGGGAGTAATCCCTTAACTGCCGCTGACATTACAGCTGAGCGTAACCGCCTAAAAGGTAACAGTGATGCATGCACATCGCTTTCAGGCCCTCATGTTCTGCCACGTGTATAGGGCAATACTATCTCAGGACCACACAGGTATTATTGCCATAAACCCCTCACCCTTAAACTATAAATAGATGAAATCATACTCACCTTCCTCAAGCAATCTTGACCTTCTTCACAACAACTTTCTTCACTCACAAGAAACACACACTGAACTGGAAAAGCCCCATTGCTGCATATTTTCAAGCTCCTTACAGCTTCACGTCCTCCATCTTTATGGTGTTACCCTAACTGGTAGAATCCACGCTCTTTGGGAACCCAATTTCTGAGACTCAATGCCTGTGATGGTCTTCTCTCTTCATAAAACTAGAAAATGTTTGGTGTTAATCTCACGTAACCAATTCCGACACCATCAGTTACATGGGGAGATATTCAACATAACTGAGTGTATGCAAATTTTGAAACTGAAATAATTTGTGAATCTAGTTTGTTTCAGGATTTTTGGAGTGTTCAAGAAAATAGATTTTATTTTTAATGCATACCTTTAAAATGGTTACGGGATTTGAATTTAAAGTTATAGTAAAATAATAAAATAAATAAATAATATCATTTTAAACGAATATAATATATAGTTCAAATATTCACAAAAATAAATAATCCCAAAAAAATTTATAATGAAACGAGAAAAATAATAAAAGAGAAACATTTACCAGATAATTATGAAGTTTTGAGCTATGAGATTTTAATTGAGAATTTTAAGCTTGAGACCTTAGTCGAGATTAAATTTTTTAGATCGAGAGTTTAATTGAGATTGAGACCTTAATCAAGATTAGATTTTTGTACTTGAAATTTTAATGGAAATTTTTGAGAGTTTTAAATTCTAATCAGAATAAGAAAAAAAATAGTTATGGGGATTGTATATAGGGATGGACGCAAGATGGGGAGTTCAGAATTGGGGTTAAAATTCCAGTCCCAAAAATTTTGGGTACCCCAATAATTGGGGAGTTTGGGATTCGGGATGGGATCGGGAAGCCCAACTTATTTTCTTTTTATTATTTTTTTTCCTGTAGATTATTATTGGGCTGCCAATTCACTTAACAACTTATTGGGCCCGATCCTTTTGCACTTGAAGATTGGGCTGCGAAAAATAAAACTATAATAGATATTATAATTTATATTTTAGATTTTTGCCAAACTTTAAGGTTTACACAACAATAAAACTGTTCTATAGTCCTATTTGCTGACTAAAAAATCACAACTTTCAAATTACCGTTAAAAATTAAAAAGCTCAAAGTTGTTAGTTGTTAAAAATGATGGTGGGTTAGGGCAAGTGGTTGCCAAATTTTGAGCGGTGGCTTGCCGACGGTGCTCAATGAGCGGTGGTGGCTGTAGTTGGCGTTGACACTACAGTCGGCTATAGTTAATAAATGTATTTTTGTATCTTTTTTTTTGTTAGAATTAACTTTTATTTATTTCAAGTAAAACAAGCTAGAAGTTTCAAGTATTAGATCACCAACCACTAGCTTCAATATTATTTTCCTACATAAATGGAAGCATTTCTCAATTTTTTTTTACCCCAAAACACTGTATATATAAATATAGTGTGTTTGAAACTTATTTCACTGATTTTACTTCTCTAGTTTTTTCTTTTCTTCAAGTAATTACTGTTTTTACTTGTTTTTATCTTTTTTCTAACTCCTCTAAAAATAGAAGAAGTAACAAAATAACAGCGCTATCAATATTGATTCCCGATCCTATCTCGACTAAACTAGTATAATGAGGGAGTGAATATTTTACACTTGTCGTGTAGTTAGTTAAAAATTTATAGAGAGTAATCAATTAAATGACAAATATAATATACTTAACCTTTTAAATGATTAAATTCGATAAAATTTTCCATTTTCTATATGAAAAGACTAAGAAATAGAACTTCACTTTTTCTAGACAATAGGAGTACATGTAATAAATTTCACTTATATGTACATATAGCGCCAATAAATGCACCATTTTTTCTAGATATTTGTGGCCCAATCTTTGAAGGTACAAACATACGTGGAAACCAAATCCATTCCACATTGACGATCGAAAAGTTGAACAAAATATCTCGTCCTTACAAAAAAATATCTATCTCCATGAGCTAGCTGTACAAATATGACCTACATGCTACATACAGTGGATTTGTATGAAAAGCACATTATAAGTCTCAAACCAGAGAATATTCAAAAAAAAAAAAAGTTTCAAACCAGAGAGAAAGCTAGAGAACACAAGTTCCTTCTACCATCTAAAATGGCGAACGTTAGACCTAACCGCAGCGACGTTCACTTGACTGAGGCGGAGGCGGCGCAGCTGGAGGCGGAGACCCGCCACTACTTCGACGGCGTTGCACCCAAACGACACACCAAACCTCAACGAAGTGAGTACTCTTCTGCTTATGCCGATGCTTTCTCCTCTGAGGATCAAGTCATTCCTGAATACGTTCAGTTCCAACATCTTGAGAAAGATACTCAGGTAATATTTGGATATATGCTGGATTTATTATCCGTCATATATATTTGTTAATTATCAATGTTATATAATTATTGTTGAAAGGGTGTTCCACTAGGCACTAAGTTTAATAACTAACTTAGCGGTGCAGCTTTATGTTAACTTGACGAGTATCTTGTGTTCGACACTGAAATTGTAGCTATTCTCGGTAGAGATAATAAGTAGCTAGTTCGTGCTCATGGTTTTCGATCTCTGTTTTTGTTTTATTCACATATATGTGTTGTGTATAAATAAGTAGTTTAGGGCGAATTTTCTTAATTGGGGTGATTTATTTATATACATAATTTCCGTGTGTAAGTGAAATAGGAGAAAATTCAAAGTCCCTGCTCACTAGCTCCAATGAAGAATAATTTGGTTATAGAAAAACGCTATCATCATGAACTATCAATGTTTTTCAATTTTGCATCTAAATTAAAAAATATCTGAACTTGCAACCTTAATAATTGTGTTTTAGTACACCATAAATGAAATCAGGTTGTATTTTGTTAAAAATAAAAATTGAACTAATTACATTCAGATTACAAAGTTAAAAGATGTTTATAGTTTAAGATGAACAAAATATTTATCCCTTTTTAAGTTTCTTAAATATTTTATAAATTATTCGAGAGCTTACAAGATGTTGTAAATGTTTGTTCATTTCTTTTTATACATGATGAGTTTTTATTAATCAGGGAGCGGAGCACCAGTATATTTTTAAGATTTTATTATCTCATTTTCATTTCTCAATTATATTAAATGCAAATATATCAACTAAGATGATTATTTTTACTTATTTCTATAACTTCTCGTAAGCTTGAAATAAAAAAAAATCCCTGAAGTTCAATTATGGACCCAAATTTTATACTTGTCAAAAAAAAAAAAAAAAAAAAGTAAAAGCGTATAGCTTTTGGCATTTGTACTGCAGAAGCTGGTCTACAATGGAAGCAAAGTTGGTGAGGAGTTCACAGAAACAGAATATTACAGCGACCTTAACGTCGTCGACAAGCAGCATCACACGGTACATTCACAATTTATAAATCATTTTAACTGCTATATAAGTTAATAGTCAATAGGCATTTCTGCAACAATTACACGGGGATGCTAGGACGACATAATACAGATACGGAAATACTGATTCTTGTAGAGATCTACCCTATAATTAGTGTCGGAAACGAAGATGCTTAGTTGTTACTAATTTGAATTTTTATTAATTGCATAGACCGGAACAGGGTTCATTAAAGTGGATAACACAGATGGAAAGAGTTTTAGCCTAACTCCAGACTCTGCCCCAGAATTCCATGCCTCAACCAAGGGAAATCCTGCTACTAATGATTGGATTCCAGCTGCTGCTGAAATGGTACAAAGCAAAATTATTTATTTTTGAAGTAACTATCATATTTACTTCCTAATGTTCTGAATTTATTCACTTTAGTCCTTCAAATTTTAAAAGTAATAGATAAGTCCTAATATTACCAATTAATTTGTTTCAAGTTCGTCGCTTACCAGCCAATAGGGGTTGATCAAATTAGTTAAAGTGATCTTTCTTCAGGACAATGATACGAATTCGAATCCCTTTGATTATTTGGGCGTGCGAGTGTTCAAAAAAAAAAAAAAAAATTTAATCGCTCAACAACTTTTCGGTAAGAATATGGCAGGAAATATTCCTGTTATAGGTCTTAATGATTGTCACCTTAAGAGTACAAGATAAAAATAGTATTATTAATTACATAACTAGCGTACATGAAATTTTATCCAACCACATTCTTATCGAAAAAGCTGACGAGGGATTAACTTGAAATAAATTAGTAACATAAGGACGTATTGGCATGTTTTACTTTTAAAATTTTAGGAATTAAGCTAACACAAACTCAAAATTTGAAAAACTAAATATGTGATTACCCTTGTTTCTATTACAATGCCCATTTATCAAATTAAAGTATTGAGGGAAATAAAAGAAAAAGAAACGCCTAACACACAGATTTGAGTGTGTTTTTGCATATGTTTATGTTGGTGCAGCAACTTAAAAGTCGTGTTTCTTGCCTTCAGGTGGATTCCACCACAGGAAAGCCTAACAGGAGCGGCTGAATTGGCTTATTGGATTCTGTCTTGAACTTATATATATCTATTATTGTTTTAGATTCTTTTGAAGTTTGAATTGAACATGTTTATCTGTTTCTGAATAAATATCCTTTTGAACTTAATTGGCTATGTATTATGTCTCTAATAATGAATATCTCAGTTATATATATATATCTCAAACCCTGACATGCGAAAACAGCGAAGGCTCCACTGTACCACAATCTATGATTCGGAAAGTTCTATCTCAAATTTAATTCACGAACCAAATCAATTGATTGGCATTTGATTGCTTATTTTTAAAAAAATTTCTACCAACCATATGGATATGGTAAGTGTAAAACACTCGTTTTTAAGTTATAATGATTTTGGTTGAGTTAAACTTGAGTTAGAATTACAGATTACTCCATGGATACGAGCACGGCGATACGAATACGACGATAAAAGTTTTTTCTTGAATTTTTTATATGAGAAGTGTCGACATCCGACACACGATACGACACAATAAAATAATATTTTTAGATGTATTTGTGTATTAAAGAATAATTGCACTACTTGACAAAGCATAACCTTTAAACTCTTTTTGCTTAACTATAAACTTTTTGTCTTTTTCTTTTAATCTTTTATCTGTAAAATTTTCTATTTGAATCCATTAAAAATAGGGTTAAATCTACTTCTTTCCTCGTACTATCTGTTTAATCAATCATCAATTCTATTTTGAGAGTTTTTTTTTTTTATATTGAAAGTGTGATGTAAAAATTTTAGTTATACAATCTTCTCTACTTGGTAGCATGTAATTTTCAGGCAGTTGCATAATAAATATACCAACCACCACATTATACTACAAAGGAAAGTTGAAGAAATACATGTCCAAATGGAGCAAAAACCAACCCCGGTTTCCGGACGGGATCTTCTGCTACACTTTATGCTTCATCTTCTGCTACACTCATTCAATGTGTGACATGTGTCCAATTTTGATATTTTATTAAAAGCCATAACTCAAGCGAATCCCACATAAAACTAACGGTGTTTAACCCCGTTATTCATTAAAAAAAAAAAAAAAGAAATATACAAAATCTCCCTAATTGGATAACCCCGTTAGTTTCACATTCCCAAGATTCAATGTTTCACTCAGGCAGATACATTCCCGGAGGACATCAATCGACAAAACAAAGGGGCGTTCAGCGATGAAGGTAAAATATTGTCCAAATGTAGCCTGGTAATTGGTATGCTTGTGATTGAGAGATTATTGAATGTCACTGGTCTCTGTTTTTCATACGTGTTCTGGGAATTTTAGTTTTCAAGTTGTATTGATCCCCTGAAATTGGTTTTGTAGGAGTTAATGTTGTGGTGGTTTTAAGAATTCACCTGTTCCTATTTGTGTATCTTAATTGTTGTTTCGTCGCGGAAGTTGCACTATCTGATTTCCGAACGGTGTTTAGAAAGGAGTGTCTAAATTCTAATTGAATTGTGTGAAGTAGTGATGAATTATATTCCAAAAACTACTGGGATGGTAGGTGATATATCTTTACATAAAGCTTGCATCTGCTAGTTGATCTGGGCTTCAAACCCGAGGGGTGTATGTGTAATTATCATTCTATCCAAATTGTTGCTCATAACTGCCCCAATGAATGAAGTGCAGAAGTTAGAAGCTCAGAAGACTATTTCAATGATGTCAGGCATGTGATAGGCATTCTTTCAATGCCTTTACAGGAATTGAATGTGTTGATTGAACTTTATAAATTTGTTTCGTCAAACTGATATGAAGTTATAAGCATTAGAAAATTTTGCTTCTTGAAGAGATCGAGGAGGATCTTGGTCTTACTTCGGATTCACAAACGGTGATATCCCTTAATAAGGGCTAAATATGCTACGTAAGAGCAAAATCATCATCACCAAGACAAGTGCAAATGTGAGAGCAAAATCATCCTCACCGAGAGAAGTGAAAATGTGTTGATGCTCCTTCTTAATGAGGATTGTATAAATTAGTTGTTATTCTTTTGTACCAAAAAAATATAGATCTTCAAGATTCTGTTTTCCACAAATCCCTTTTAAATTCTACATGTTTCTATCAACATATCACGCAATGGTAAACATTTGCAATGCTTCAAAACAGTCAATAAGCTTGAAACATTCTCTTGTTGTTACAATACTATAGTGAATCCCAAAATTAGCAGTTTTATCTGTTAGGCACAATCAATCATTCGCTTCATCAAGAAATCATATGAGATGTGATCATTGCAAGAATTGAGCTTAAAAAGTCAGCTCAAAGTGATTCATTTATTGACATATAATATACATAAGTCTACAATGTATACATTTTATCGCAGATACTCCGACCCAGACACTGCTCAATCTTCATTTTCATACTCCTTGTATATGCCCCTCGGGTCTGCTGGAGAAGGTATTTGTAGAATTCAAGTATTAGCCTGTGGCTGTTCCACTTAGCAATGGTCTCTCTTTCAGCCCGAGTTTGATCTTCTGCATATGAACCAACCACCAATATGTATGATACAGAATTGGAAGACTATTGGATTTTAGCACCTGCAAATAAACGCCACTTTCTTGATAATTAATTTGACATAAACAGACATGAGACACCTATTCAAATATATATGTGATCAAGGATATAGGCTTCTGATCAGTGCACTAAGGATAATTAATTAGGGAGATTTGTATATTTCTTTTTTTTTTTTATGACTAACGTGGTTAAACTACAATTAGTTTTATGTGGAACCCGCTTAAGTTATGACTTTTAATAAAATCTCAAAATTGGACACATGTCATGCATCAGATGAGTGTAGCGGGAGGTGTAGCAGAAGATCCCGTCGCCTCATATCCCTCATATCCATGTGATTTCTTATTTCAGGTTTGGTAACTATTGCTCATATTCTTGTTTATTTTACTTTTATTTGTTTCACACTTGTCATATGACTTAAAAATTTTAGGAATATCAATGACCAGTTAAATAACAAATAGAATATAATACACTCATTTAATGTGTTGGAATTATCTTAGGTTTGGCTAGAATTTTCGAAGAAATGAAGATTCATTAAAGTCTATTTAAATTTTCTTTTCTTACTACATTAGAAATCTCTTTCCATTCTCTATTTTAACTGTCTTTTATGACAACAGAAGTTCAGAATCAAGTTTTGTCTTTTTGACCAATTTTTTTTAGGTTTTACACAGTAAATGTTTTTCATATTTTTTGTGCAGCCGTAGACCTCCATTAACTCTATGAAGAGAACTAACATATGCCCTTCAAAGTTCAAGTTTTGAACGTAGGTGATCAGATCTATATGTTTTTTGCTTTCAATATATTGATACCTTTTAGTTTCTTGAATTTATCCATTATTGTGCATCGATACATTGATTAGAGACGAATTACATCTGACTACCCTCACGTTTGACGTAATTACAATGCAGACCTTATTCTTTCGATTATTACAATGTACTCCTTGAAGTATTGTTTTTGTTTGAGGTCCCTAAACACCGTTAGGGTTCCATCTGAAGTCCCAAAACGATCTAATATAAATTTAGCTAGAAATTATTAATGCATTCCTCATTATTTTTATTATGTTACAAAATGATCTCTATATTAAGTTGAAATTACATACTGGTCCCACAACGTTTAGGGATCTCAGTTTGAAATCATACCTCATGGATTATATGATAATAATTAAAAGAATGTGGACTGCGTTGTATTAGGTCAAACCTAAGGGTACTTAGATGAAATTCGCTTTATTTTACATAAGCGATACATATGGAGAATTAGTGAGTTGTACAACAATATATCGTCCTCGCAAAACATATCTATCTCCATGAGGCGTGCAAATATGACCTTCGTAGATTGTATGAAAACACAACTTTCAAATAGAGAAAGAGAAGCAAGCTAGTTTAGCAAATTGCGCACGTTTGACGTTTGACCTAACTGCAATTATGTTCAGTTGAACGAGACGGCTGCGGCGCAGTTGGAGACGACCGACCCTACGTCGACCGGTGTGGCACGGAAACGACGCACTAAACCTCAAAATGAAGCCAATATTCACGTGAGCTCATGCTGATGCTCTCTCCTCTGACGATCAAGTCATACCTGAACATGCATGTTCGATCGGTTCCAACTTCAAATTTCTTGATAGTTAGGTTGGATATAGATTATATTTGTCTGTCATATATATTTATTAATTAGAGAGCTCTAAGATGTTGCAGATTGCTTGATAATTTTAATTTTTATATGATGAGCTTTTATAAATCAAGTAGCACCAATTTATTTTTAAGATTTAATATATTATTTTTATTTCTTATATTAATATATGAATTTATCAGCTAAGATGATTATATTTATATTCTTCATACAGTAACCTTAAACTTCTTATCTTTTCCATAAAATGTGAGAGCTTCTAGCTTTTCTAAGCAAAACATATAGCTTTTGGCTTCTCTGTCTGAAAATTTCCTAAAACTAACCTTAAACTTCTTATCTTTTCCATAAAATGTGAAAGGTCTATTTCTTTCGGCTTGAAGGGGGCGTTTTGTGTAAAGAGAGACAAAGAGAATTGGTTTTGATATCTCGGTGTTCCTTTTTTATTTATTTTATCCGTTTTCTTTTCTTGCATTTTATTTATTTATTTATTTTATCACTCTAACAATTTGTTAATTTCTCACCTCATTTCATTCATTATCTTTTTCTTTTTTATATTTTTTAATGTTTTTTTCTCATATTTTAAAAATATTTTAATTAATATGAATATTATTTATTTATCATATTAAAATTAATTATAAAAGATATGCTAATAATAAAATTAATTTTTAATCAAAATAATAATATATTTTTTATTTATACACACAACAACACGACTATGCTAAAATTATTAATCTAGAACTAGTAATTGTGGCACACTCGTTGCGTGTGCAAATAATTTTTTTATTCTTTAATTATATTAAAAATAATTTTTATATTAATATTATTTTTAATATATTTATTAAATTATAATAAATTAAATAGCATTAAAGATAATAAATAATACTATCTTAAAAAAAATAAAGGACTATATATACATAAGAAAAAAGAATTAAAGTGAGAAAAGAAAAGATAAGTTAGAAAAAATTAAAGAGAAGAGAAAAGATAGAAAAATATCATTGAACTGATAAAATAAACAA
This sequence comes from Lippia alba, assembly GCA_037834125.1. NCBI lineage: Eukaryota > Viridiplantae > Streptophyta > Magnoliopsida > Lamiales > Verbenaceae > Lippia > Lippia alba. Next base: position 6,211,548 of record JBBMKE010000002.1, on the reverse strand, counting down.
ATAAAAAAAAGATAAAAGAAAAAAGAATTGAAGTGAGAGAAAAGAAAAGATAAGACAGAAAAATATTGTTGAAGTGATAAAATAAATAAATAAAAAAAGAGAGAAGAAAACCTAAAAGAAAAAAACGGATAAAAACTAAATTAAAAAAAAGCGGACACCAAAAGACTACTTTTACCTCTCGCGATCAATATATAGTATAGATAATTAAGCAAACCCTTAATACATAACCACAAATTCTTTTTTTTTTTTTTTTTTTTTTTCTCAACATAACCACAAGTTCTATTTAGTTAAGTTTGTACATATATAGTTGACGAACCATTCTACTATAATAAAATGGATTTTCTTTTTCCGTTTTGGTAAGGGAAAAAAAAAACAGAAAAAACTATAAAATACTATTCTCTTGGTGACTAAACTTGAGCGGTCAAATTCTTCCCGACAAACCTTAGGGACCAAAAACTATAATACCAAGACTAAAGTGGGTGTAAATATAAATATAAATTACCTACACGTCATCTTCTCCAGAAACTTCCGTGGCTTGAAATCCCTATATAAGGACGAAAAAGCTTGTTCCAGAGACATCCAGGAACATAAACAGGAAATTTCTGAAAAACTTTTCGCCCGGTCGTTCGAAACGCAAACGCCTCTCAGAGGTTAGTGTCTAAAGCATCTTAAATATATTCTTCGTTGAGCAAATCTAATTTGTTGTTTGCCGCGTGTTTTTTATTGGATTTTTTAATGATTTTATGTTTTTTTTTATAATTTTAGTTTGTTGATTGATTGATGATTTTATGAGGCATACGAGTAATTTGTTTGATAGCTGGGAATTTTGCCGAAATTTTGACTTCATATGTGTCTTCTGGTTATGGTAGATGCTTGAATTGAAACGATTTTATTTTTTTTGTGGTTTTGTTAGGTGAATTCGTTTTTTAAGGAATTCATTTGTTCATAGTCGAAAGCGTGAATTTTAGTTTTTCTAGGATCTGTTCCGATTGATTTGGGGCTATACCCACTGGTGTTGTCTTTCGGTTTTATTTTGAAAATTTCGTACTTTTAGGCCATGAATGGATTTTGTATTAACATTGAAGTTTTTCTGTTGTTTTCTCTGAATGGGTGAATCTTGTGTTATAGTGGCACGTAGTCATTTCTAAATTCCCGTACTTTTTCTTTTAATTACTTTTTAGTTTTTCGTTGGCGTTGCTGATAACTGGTTTTGATGTTTTTTGTATGCAGATGTCGTACTCCAGAAGATCAAGATCCAGGTACTAAGCTCTGATTATATCTTGATTCTGCTGTTGTAAATTCGTCATTTCGTATTTATGGCGTACTTACCTGTTTGAATCTGCATGCAGCTACTCTGATTCTCCTTCACCTGACAAGCGCTACCGTAGGTCTGTGTCCCGCTCTCTGTCCAGGAGCCGGTCGAGGTATTCTCTGGACCTAAACTACTTTTTCTTCTTTGGATTTTTGAAGGATAATTTTGAACCATTTTTCTTGTTGAACATTTGCAGGAGCTGTGATTCCAGCGATGCAGAGAATCCTGGAAATAATCTGTATGTGACCGGACTTTCAGCACGGGTCACAAAGAGAGAACTTGAGAAGCATTTTTCCGCTGAGGGGAAGGTATGTTTGGACTGGTTGATGTTCTTGATCTTGCTATCTATATAATCATGGTTCATTTATTCATTCAGATAGTATGTTTTAGAGTGTGCTTGGTGCTAGATTTTATTTTGTATTTGTGTGCAATGTTGCCTAAATATCCATCACGTGATAGGTTGAAGATGTCCACCTCGTTGTTGATCCATGGACAAGGGAATCCCGTGGGTTTGGTTTTGTTACTATGTCTTGTTTGGCAGACGCTGAACGCTGCATCAAGTATTTGGACCGTTCAGTCCTTGAGGGAAGGGTGATTACTGTGGAGAAGGTAAAACTTTCCGCTCATTGTCAATTCGTACATTATATATCTTTGTATATCTACTCCTTATTGTTCAGCTAAATTTTGAATTATTGGTGCATTGAGTTTGAAAGTCACGATTTTGTTCTCGCCTGAAGTTTCTTTGGCAACAGGGTAGCTGTGTGTAGCAGCACTTCACCAAAGTAACAAATCAAACTCAAATCAAATCAAATCTCAAACCAAGCAAATAGCAGACTGTTATTTCAGAGGGTTGTATGCCCTGCATTTCTCTATTACCTTTGCGCTTTAACCTTAACTCTGCAGATTCATTTCTTTTTCCTTTTATTTACAGTCTGAAACCTCTTATGTCTTGGCAATGGATCCGCAGCCATCTCACACATTATTTAAAAAATATGCAGGCCAGGAGGCGAAGGGGGCGCACACCCACTCCAGGAAGGTATCTTGGGCTGAGAACAGCTCATGGTGAGATGTTTTATCTTTTTCCGTTTAGATTTTATCCAATTGGTTTTGTACTCTTGGAATCTAAATCATTTTCCTACTCGTTTAGCACGCCGGCGGTCACCTAGCTACGATCCATATGCCAGAAGCCGTTCACCTAGCTACGACCCATACGTCAGAAGCCGTTCACCTAGCTACGACCCATATGCCAGAAGCCGTTCACCTCGGTATTCATCCAAGAGAGACAGGAGCCGCAGCAGATCATACTCTCCCTACTCCAGGCGTAGGTCCTATTCTCCATACTACAGACGGGGAAGGTCTTATGCTCGTTCTCCCTCTCCTTATTACAACAGGGATTATTCTCCAGATGATCGTTATTACAGAAGAAGCTACTACAGGTCAAGAGACTACTCTTACTCACCTGGCAGGAGAAGCCGTTACAGGTCGAGGGACTACTCTTACTCGCCTGACAGGAGAAGCCGTTATAGGTCGAGGGATTACTCTTACTCACCCGATAGAAGAAGCCGTTACAGGTATTCAAGGGATTATTCTCCAGATGACCGTTACTATAGCAGAAGCCGTTACAGATCTTCAAGGGACTATTCTCCCGATGACCGTTATTATAGTAGAAGCCGTTACGGGTCTTCTAGCAGATACCGTAGCGGTTCACCCAGGGATCGTCGCTATTCTAGAAGAAGTTACTCTCGGAGTGTCTCCCAATGCGATTCTATAAGGAGTTACTCTAGAAGTGCATCTCCATCTCGTTCTCCTTCTCGAACCCCGAGAAGGCCGAGTAAAAGCATGAAGAGAAGTGTTTCACGGGGGTCGCGTAGATCCTGCAAAAGCGCATCATCTTGTGATAGCCGGTCTTCGAGGAGTCACAGTAGGAGCCCTAGTGTTTCGTCATCGTCGAGGTCGGTATCAAGATCTGTTAGTCCTGAGCCTTCGCGCTAGATTGCTTTCTAACGTGGTTTTTATTAGTGTTGAAGGGTCTGGGAGTTTCTTGTGTGTTTCTAGAGTGGTGTGATTTGCATACATTTCTAGGCTGTGATTTACATATTTTGGATGCAGCAGATGGGTAGACGTTGCTACCTATTGTCGGTGTAGCCGACGATTATGTAGTAGAAGATTATTGCTGTATTACTGTAGACAGTCGACTTATTTTAGTAGCGCAAATATCTATATTGTTATTTTGGTGTGGAACGCCAAAAATGTATCATCATGAAGGATTTTATTGATTAGAGGATTTGTGAGATGTCGGTGTGCTTTGATATCTAAATTCTAAAACAAGGGGAAAAGTTCGAGACTTATTCATATAAAATTAAGATAGAAAAATTAGTAATGACTTTAGCGATGTTGAATTTGCAAGGCATAAAATTAGCATTTAAATCATCATAGGTTAAGATAGAGAGAAAATGAAGCTTGTTCTTTCTGCAATGATTTTTTAGAATCTCCTGGCGGCCATCATCTTCGCTTATTTATTTATTTTTAACACCCCTACATTCAAAGGGGGATTTGAACTCGGAATATTGGCCATCATCTTAGCTATTCCGTGAATATTCCATAATAACTCAAAGATTGATGGATATCTTGTTTGATTGGCCGAAGACCTCGTTTTCCTTTTTGGGGTTGTAAGTTTGATCAATGTCTTCTTTTTCCGTTCAACTAGCGGGTAGCCTTCGTTATGAGGTTCCCAATGCCAACCGTGGGCGCTGTTCTCTTCATGGTCCGATAATGAACGAATGTGAGTGGCCTATTTCACTGTTACTGCATCATCTTCGGCCAGTTCTAAGTTTACGTCAACAAGGTTTGAGAGTTGATTGTGGTTTGCTGTCGATCCCTCACCGAAGCGTCTTCATTCATTTCCTCTCTGTTTTCCTTATTTCCATCTTGCAGTTCCAGCAACTGCCTGTTATCATCAACCATATCGTCAACCAACAGGTCCTCTGCAGCTGCGACAATGAGCTCCATAACGGTCGTGATGGGGACCAATGATTTGCGCCTACCACTCCCTGTATTTGGTTGAGATTGCCTCTTTTCTATGACCCCCATGTCATGGACCTAGTCCACCTGTTGATCCTCTATCCCAATATTGCATTCTTCCTGCTCCATAACCTTTGTTGTTTGGTTTTCTAGTACGTTCTTGGATCCTTGTTTCCCTGCTGCTCGTTCAATCACACCTTTTTTTTGTCTTTGGGCGACGCTTGTTGCCTCAGATCTCCTGTCGTTTGTTGGTGGTGGTGTTCTCGTCCATCCCCTCCCTGGGGTTATGGTTAGAGTTTGGTAGAATTTTAGAAGCAGCTCTTTTCCCATCAATTATTTGTTGAAGGTCTCCATCTCTCACCTCTTCATCCCTTATATCGATCCTGATGGCGTTTTCTTGATAATCTTTGGCTTCGGCCTAGGTGCGAGCAATGCTTGTACTAAGGGGAGGTCCTTCGTAATGATTGTATCAGCGTTCCTCACTTGAAGGCTTGAACCCATACTGACTTCGTTCGTCGAGGCTTCATTAGGTCCAATTCTACGCACACTCAAATTGTATCTAATTTGGATACAATTAGTCTCAACTCTCAAGGTATGGGCCTAGGAACTTCTCCGGTAATGGGATTTTGTGGGATATACCGATATGAATGGGATTTTTATTGAGTGATTATACTGTATACTGGTAACTAATTTATGTTTCTAATTAATGATCCGTTTGCATAAATTGCTCATAACCACTTTTCAAATTGTATATTATGATAAATTTAGAACAAATAGTTCTTGCACCTAATAGATTCCTGAGCCAAGTGACATTAATTTTTTTTTTTTGGGTCATTCCGAGCCAAGTGACATTAATGCAAACACCTATCTCTCAATCTGTAGATATAACAAGCAGCAATTGAACAAAACGGAAAACTATATTTATCTATCATAAACTGGTATGTTTTCGAACAAGATGTGAAAAGCAATTTCTTGTACATTTGTAGAAAA
>JBBMKE010000002.1:6181555-6192425 GCA_037834125.1 Lippia alba | reverse complement strand
AGCAACAAAAACCCTTGGAAAGAGCCCACTAACTCAACGAAGAAACCAGCACCAACTGTTCCCACTATAGCAGCAAATGTACCAGCAGTATTAGACAAACCTATACGAAGTACAAAAGGGATGTAAGCATGCTATGAAAACTGCTTAACGAGAATTATCGCCAACTATATAGTGTGTGCCAGTTTATTAATTATGTGCAAGGTTTACTATTTTGCAGGCAATTCTTTAGCAAACCGGTAACAATATGTAAACTTCTACACCCCTGAGGTAGGTGTAGTTCAAAAAACCTCCTTGTTCCACAAACTATCTTTACAAGTTTTGGATTGATTCAGTAAAAATTTCCATGTGCACTTCCTACTATGAACTGTTTGGCTAAAATGTAATACGACTTTAATCCAGGGGTTTTATCGTAAGTTTTCATATAATTAAAATTTTTCATCCAAAACAGTTAAACATGCTCTCAGTTGACACACACACTTTGGAGGATTCATAGGGAACAAAAAGACAATTGCAATCATCCGCTAGGGTCAGATCCTTATGCAGAAACTTCATCAGGCTTAAAGAATAATTTTATGATTAATCTTCGACAGATGAATCCAGCTGCCAAAGATATTTCTGTTTTTAGAATTACTGCTGATATTTAGTCAATATTTTCTCATTCGTTGGTGCTGTCTGATCATTTTACTGGTATGAGGTGGTGGATACTAAATATAAGCATGCGGGTTTCTAATGTGCTTAACCTTTGTATTATTTTATCTACAGAAGCCAGGGCCTTATGTAAAAGTCGATCGCATTCATTCATTTGGTAGAAGTTAAGTCAAAAAAAACAGAGGAACTTACCATGTAAAACACCAGAGTATTGTGGGGCAATTTCCTTGAAAAACAGAAACATGGGAGACAAGTTAAAAGTGGCTGATATTTGCAAAAAAAATAAAAAAACTTGCAAACTAGATTGTAAACCTGAAGATTCACAAGGAAGCCACAATGGCTAAAGGATTTCAGCCCAACAGCGAACGTAAGCCAAGCAGAAGCTGCGAATGGATTTTTTGCCATTGTTAAACCAATAAGAGCCAAGCCAGGACCAAAAAATCCAATTGACTGTTAGAAATAAAGGAAGGAAAATATCAGTATAGCCATTTTATTCACAGAGAATGCAGTCAAGACAGTCAAAAGATAAGATATAAGACCTGCATAATTTTGCGCGTCAAAGTGACACTTATTCCATTCTGAATCATTATATCAGATAAAACACCGGCAAAGTAGCCTACAAGAGCCATCATAGTCCATGGAACAGCACTAAACCATGCAGCCTGTCTGAGGTCGACATGATATATCTACAACAAACAATTTTCCTGAAACTCATTTCCACAAGCATATAGTCTAATTTAACAATCTATTCAAATTTTAAGATCATAATCTTTTATGAGCTCACCGTCTTGAAGTAAATGGGCATCCATGAAAGTATGACAAAAAATCCCTGCAAGAAGGAAGAGAATAGATAAAATGACAACATATCTGCTAGAAAAAAAATATATATAAAAAAAATGCAGAATGATCTTTGCAAGATATGACAGGAGAACTTGTACTTGGAATATTCAAATAGTTACCGATAGTTTACAAAATATAGTAACATATAATTGTCCAATTCTAAAGGGCACTATGTATTACCCAGCTGTGCATCGCATTTGCTACAATAAGGGACCAAGTTGGAAGCTTAGAGAGCAAACGCCCGAAAGGAGGAATAACTTGTCTTGTCTTCGGTTGGTTTTTCGACGGAGAGGGTGCTGATGACCCTTTCTGTATGTATCTGAGCTCATATGACGATATTTGAGGACTTAGGTCAGGAGTACTTGAGGTCGCTGATACCCACACTAAAACCCAAAGAAATCCAAATAACCCGAATATCACAAATGGTCCATATATACCAGCCTGTGACATGAGGATTGGAGAAAGTGTCAGCCCAATAGCACTTCCAAGCTGAAACCCAGCCATTGCAAGTCCTACAGCCCTTGCCCTTTCGATCTGAGGGAACCATCTGACAGATAAAATTAAGACAGTTACTAATGTTCGGGTTCTAGCCTTGCAAACTTTCGGAAAATACAGAAAGCAGAATGTATACTTTCAAAAATCATACTTAAGAGATCAATTGCCAGGTACCTCGCAATCATATTATTCATGCAAGGAAGAGCTACACCTTCCGCGATGCCTAGTAGCATCCGCATCGCGAGCAGAGCCAATAGAGAAGTTTCTGCTGCCCAAGGAGTGAGGAAAGTTGCCAGAGACCACAAAGCCACCCCCCAACCCATAACTATCTTACCTCCATAATGATCCACCAGAGTCCCTCCAGCTATAGGTGATATCAGATATCCCCATAGAAAAGATGACTGCCATTAGTGGCTACTAAATCAATCAGATGTGGCACAAAATGACAGAAAATAATACACTTTCATGCAATGTATCAACAATAATCGAGTAATTCAGGTTCCAACAGAAACGTACAGAAACAAGATCCATTTTTTCCTTAAATAAGAAACAATCTTAATTAACGAGCCAAGAAAGATTACCAATTTATTCTTATAAGCACAACTAACTGAAACTTATCAGCACATAATTTTATAGTTACAGCATTTCAGCAAACACGATATCTTCATTCTTGTCATAGAGAACAATACCAGTACATGAGAGCAACAATGCCTTAATTCTCTTCATTTACCTGAACAACACCCGCGAAAGACTGGCGCCAACCACGCGAGAGGGAAAGCGGCACAATCGCCACAGACATAACAACTCGATCGGCATTGCAAAGCGCCAAAGCCAAGGCCAGCATGGCCACTACTTTCACTCTCTCCGAAGTGATGAACTCCACGAAACTGGGCTCCCGCAATTCCTGCGAGCCGCCGCCATTGGGAATCGATGAAGCCCTCGCTCGATCGAGTCTGGAATTCAAGAATTTGAACTGTGAAAAAGTAGCTCCATATGCGGAGTCGCTGAGTAACGGAGCAGCTCGTGGCCGTATGGATGGGATTCTTGGGGGCAATTTAGCAAAGTAGGTTTTGTGGCGGTATGGAATTGAGCTCGAGCAGAGGCGTTGATTGATAGCAGTGAGAGATTGGGATTCCATTATCCCGTGAAGACTGAACTCTGAACTGAGGAAGCCAAGCGAAATTGAAGAAGAAAAAATGTAAAATTTAAGAAGAAAATGGATACTAATTACTAAATATCCCCCTCGCTATTTCCTTTTGGCAATAACAGTGTTTTGCCCATATCCATACAACAATGAAAATGTGTGTATGTTTATCTTATTATTTTGGCCTTAACTTTTGAAAGTTTGGATGGGTTTTGATATACCCAACTCAACCCTTTAAATATGTTTTTTCGTTATAAAATAGATTTGTATATTTAAAACTTAAATAATTGTATGTACATTTTGTACCTCTCAAAATATGTTGTATAATTTTCACAAAATATAGTACTAAAACGTTCTAATGTCGTATTTATATCCTATTGTTTTGTATAATTTTTTGGGGAATAAAATAAAAATATTTCAAACTGATAAGAAGTTATTTCAAGCTGTTCTTTTTTTCTTAACAAAAATTGGTTTGATTTTGCGCGTATCAACTCAATACCACCTAAATTTTTGCAGGAAAATGAGGTATGGGTTAAAATGTTCATGCAATTATTTTTAAACATACAGATTTACAAGATTATTACTCTTGAATTTACACGGAATCTGTGTTGGGCATGAATTTACAAGATGATTGCTCTTGATATCAAAGGGATACTATTGTCTGTCCGAAGTATAATGAAATATAAAAGTGTTATTCATCCATTATAAATTGGCGACAGTAGTAACATATAATATATTCTATATAATTACTAACATACCCATTGGAATTATTACAATTACATTTACCGAGTATCGACTAAGGTTCTGAGAAAATTATAAAAATCTAATTCATATAGAATACATAGCATAATAGTCATATTATCCGGAGCAAGAAAGTCTTATCCCTATGGCCTAGAGATTCCAATTACAAGAACCAAAAAATATCAAATAAAATGTATAAAGGGTCAACTAATAGATGCCTCTATTTTTCCCATAAATTTATTGTTATGATTACTTTAATTGCTTAATGTTTCTAGTAGAGATAAAGTGAGTAAAGTAGAGTTTACAAGTTTCTATCTTTTTAAAATAAGTTGTTTTTATTTAAAGACTTATATTTTATAAAAATGTTATTTTTATATTTCATTATGAATTCGACTTAATCATATCATAGAAGCATAAAATTTATGTCCAATAAAAGTATGATATATGTAAATTAAATATATATTAAATATTAAAATAATACTTTTTATTTTAAATTTTAGAAATTTAATTAAATAAATTTTTAAAACAAATAGTCAGTTGTATTTTAATATATATTTAAAATATGTTAAATTTTAAATTTAGCAATGAAATCAAATATGGACAAATAAGAGAAAAAAAATTTAATCAAAACACATCTTTTGATTAGCAGAAGATATTACAAAATTAAGGAATGACAAATTGGATTGAAGTCCCTTATACACGTATATAAATACGGAGTCTTTTACGAACCAAAGTCACAACTCGAAGGGGGAAGAGTGAACAACAAAGAAGAGCTCGAGCGAGAAGGCAATAGGGGTTGACCAAGTGGTTTGAGGGTTCTTTCTTAAAGGCAAAAGCCCAAATTCGAATCCCTGCAACCACTTGGGGTGTGTGTTTTAAAAATTATAAAAAAAAAAAGCTCGAGAGAGAAGTTACAAAGCAAGGAGAAGGAAGTACGAATGTCTCCCATGTGTGTTCTTCGGCATTCTTCTTGGAATCAGCAAAGCGAGGCATTCACCCATGTGTGTTCTTCGGCATTCTTCTTGGAAATCAGCAAAGCGAGGCATTCAATCTGGGATTGAAGCATCAAGTTTAGATTTTTGGCGTTGCTTCTCAACAAATCCATATCAAGCTCAAGTTGATTGAAGTGAGATTCAAGACATTTTTTGGAGAGATTAGCAAATTGAGGCGTTCAATACGAGATCGAAGCATCAAATTGGTATTTCAACGTTGCTCCTCAATAAATCCAAGCCAAGATCAAATCGATTCGAAGTGAGATTCAAGGCATTCTTCATAGAGATCAAAAAATATTGAAGGGTTTCGATTCGCAACAAGGTGTCAAACTCGCGAATTCGACGTGATCCTCAAGTCAACTTTAAATTATTCAAAGCGCATTTTTTGGCGTATGCCCAAATTAAGGTGCTTAGTTAATGATTAAATAAAAAAACCCATGTATTAACTTTTTCAAGAAGCAAATAAAAGTTAAGGAAGATCGAAACTCTACCAAGTTTTTTAGGAAGAATCAAAGTGGAACAAAATAGAGATTGTAACCCACTTTTTATTGAAATAAAAAAAAACCTTCATTTGTGATTTATTTTTTGTGTTTGATTATTCATTTAACATGAAATCTACGTTACAAATTTCTGGCATGTCTAATGGAACAATCTCTACCTCTCATCTCTACTCACTTAGCAACTTGAACTATCAAATGACCATCAACAAGATCATTGGATTTGAGGCAGCTGTCTACAATGTTGTTGTCACAATAAAAAGCATGTCCAAAAGGGGAGCAAACATCTTCTAAGAAAGATCTCTTTCTCTCTCTCTCAAATGATTGGAAGAATATGTCACTCGTTTCTCACGAAAACGAAGATAAAGAAGATGAATCGGCCTCATCCACTTCTTCCTCAACTTCGAGTTGTTCAAGTTTTGCACCTCCCTTGATGACAAGTGCCACAAATTTAGAAGAGCAACTTGCTTCTCTGACAAATACCACCTAGGGACTTACCAAGAATATTCAAGAGCAAGACTCCCGAATCACGAATTTGACGAACAAAGTGGTGAATGACAACACTAGCCGCGTGATGGAAAAGCATTTGGAACTTTAGTCACGAAAAGACAATTGAGTGGAGTTGAGAAGTCTCCAATTAAGGAACTTTAGTCTCATCCATGGGCACATTCCAGTGGATCAGCTAAAAGAGTTTATCATAAGGACAACTAAAAACAAATTTGAAGGAATTACTTCAAGCCCTACACCCAAATGATTGATAACTTGAAGATGCTGATGGGATATCAACCTCCCAAATTTTAGCAATTCGACGACAAAAGACAACCCCAAACAATACGTGACTCACTTCATTGAGACGTGCAACAATGCCGGAACTTACGGGAATCAACTGGTTAAACAATTTGTCCGATCACTAAAAGAAAATACTTTTGATTAATACATTGACTTGAGGCAAACTCAATTGATAGTTACGGGCAATTAGAACACGATTTCTCAATCACTTTTATAATACTCGACGAACAATCAATATGATTAAATTTGTCAATTCCTGCCAATGTGATGAAGAATCAGTTATCGACTACATCAATCGTTGGAAAATTTTGAGTCTAAACTACAAAGTTTTCTTATTTGAGGCTGCATCCTGCATCCATTGAAATGTGCATTTAAAGAATGCAATAAAAGCTTGTTTACATTCTCTAAGAAATTAAACTTCTGAAAAATTAATAATTCATACCTATAACTTCAAGATAAATTTAAAGTTGGTAGAACAAACAAGTGACGAGACAATAATAATGAAAGCGGGGAAGTTGTCTTTGTCTCAAATTATACCATGGTATACTTAAATTTTGAAACGCTGAGATTATAAAAGCTTAGATAAGTCTGCATCAATTGCAAAATGGAGTATGCAATAAATATATACGTCTTTGGCGAATGGGCCATGTTTTTATTCAGACAAAAATAATACTTAAGGGAGGGTTTATCGAGGGTTCTTGTCTTAGCCCACTTGACATCCTTCTCTTTTCCTAGGATACCTTCCCCTAATTTCCCTTTCTCTCTCACATCTCAGTATCTGTAGTAACAGTGATACTCAATCTTGACTCATACACTCACTCCTTTCCTTTTCACACAATACACCCACGTAATGCATCTGTAACTACTTCGGTATTTCTCTCGCATTGTCATGATGTATCTGTAAATGCCTCGATTCACCATTTCCATTTAATGGCGCTTCGCCCCGAATCCCGATCCAGGATCCGAACCACGCGCCGCCGTTCCCCCTGTTACCGCCACCCCGACGAGCCCGTCACCGGAATCTGTGCCGCCTGCCTCCGTGAACGCCTCACCGGTCTTGATTCCGCCGCCGCCGCCGATGCAGCGTCGCCGGAGCTCCGCCGTTGCAGGTCAGTTGTTTCCGTTTCGAAATGCGAAGCCTCTTCGAGTGGCTTGCTGCACGAGCCGCGGCGGAAATCTTGCGACGTCGTCTCGGCGCGGAGCTCGCTGTCGAATCTCTTCGATGTCGACGATTTGAGGAGCGGATCGGAGAATGAGGCGAAGGTCGAATCGAAGAATGTTGGGATGTCGAGTGTTACTTACACCGTGATCGAATCGGGGAAGAAGAAGAATTGGGATCGAATTAGGGTTTCGGGTGTCCGATTTGGGGAAAATAGTATGGATTGTGGCGACAGTGATGGGGAAGTTGAAGAAGGAGAATGTAAGACCATGAAGGAGTACATAGATCTCGAATGTCAGGACAAGGTTAAGAAATCTAAGGATTTCAAGGAAATCGCTGGGAGTTTCTTAGGTGCAGCTTCAGTTTTCAGTAAGAAATTGCGAAAATGGAGGCAAAAGAACAGCAATAAGACGAAAAAGCTCAGTACCAGCAGCAATGAAAAGAATCTCGTCGGCGAAAATGCGAATCTTAGGTTGTTCCAGGAGAGGCCAAAGTTGGGAGATAATCATTCTGAGGTTATGCATAGAAGATCTTGCGACACTGAGCCAAGATTCTCAGTAGATGGCGGCCGGATTTCGTTCGAGGAGCCCAGAGCTTCGTGGGATGGGTATATGATAGCTAGAACAATCCCAAGGCTTGCTCCTATGTTCTCTGTCGTTGAGAATGGCATATTTGGGAATATTAATAATAAGTTTGAGAATTCGAGGTTGTCTGTTGACGGGCCAATGCATTCGATCATAGAGGATGAGAGTAGCTCAGGTGCTTCGGGATCGGCCCAATCGAACTCTGATTCTTCATCTTCAATGAGACAAAGCAGCTTTGATCGGTCGAGTTCTGTGCGGAGTTTTGGTAAGAAAGTGATAAATTCATCAGAGGAAAACGGAGCATCATCTCCTGCAAATGTTAAGCTGGTGATTACAGAGAAGGAGTTGAAGGATTGGCGGTGGAGTTCCAATCGAGATGAGGGTTTGGAAAAAATTGAATCTTTATCAGGAAACACTGCTAATTTTAACATGCAAGCAAAGAAGTCTGTTAGATGGCGGAAAGTGTGCAATGTTTTTGGTTTCAAGATCAAGGATAATGAAACTCTATGCAATGAAACCCTAGAAAGAAATGCAATTGGCCCTTTCCGTGATGATGTGAAGCAAGACAGAGAAAGTGGCGGTATTAAGCTTTCACGCAGTAGCAGTGTTGTGGGTTCTAGAAACGCTTGTGATGTCGTAGGAGGATTGAATTATAGGAGGAGGAGTGTCGATAGCGCCGGTGGATTTGTTTTCAAGGGAATGGAGGATTTTAAGCTGGAAAGAAACAGGAGTACTAAATACTCGTCTCCTTCTCTGGATCTCGACGAGAATGGGGTAGTGCCGTTCTACATGACACCATTGAGGACCTTGAGGAATAGTAAGTCTGGAAAATTTAAGATACAGAGTTCACATCCTGTTGCTGGGAATATTTTGCGATTGAACTGAATTAGTGTATTATATGGATGCTTTCCCCTTTATATTTTTGTGCCGAAGTATGTAATACTTGTTCCAGTAACTGTTTGTAATGCTCTTTGTTCTCAGTATAATAGCATATTTTGAACTTTATTCTGTTTCTTAAGCTGTTTATTTTTCGGTGCTCTTTGGTTTTATAAATCCTGTATTATGTGAATTATATTGACCTTATAAGTCGATTGGTCGTTTATGTTGTGCTTGGTTCTTCTGTTTCTTGTGAATTTGAATGAGATTCTGCGGCGGTTCTTGGATATGCAGGAAGAGAAGAATGGCAGAAAACTCTGCAATGGCAATTTAGATTTATTTCTCCTGAATATTTATCCATTTGTTTCACATTATGGGTTCGGACATCTTCAAACCACTGAAGTGTAAAGGCTCCACACAAGTGTGGTAATAGTGTGCCTAAAAACTCGAATACGAGACACCTCATTAGCATTTTGCTTTATTAGTAACTTAAAACAAGTGTGGGCTCACCCAAGTGGAGCATCATATTTGGCTTGTTAAATCTGATTCTTCACTTTGCAGCTGAAAAACTGCCAGGATTTTTCACTTTGTGATAATGATGTTGCTATAATGCCTTAAACTGTTAGCTACTTCTGGAATTTCCCTTTTTAAGGTATTACTCTTGCCTGGTTTCTCTTACATTCACTTTATCTTGTATGGAGTTGACAATTCAAATCTTGATGTCATATGACATGTTTGAGTTTGGCCTTTGTGGGGTAAACTTATGACTTGGATCTCTTCAGCTCTCCACTGATGCCGTGATGCCAGTCCACAAACCTTGAAAATGTTGTTATGTTGCCCGAAATATATCCAAGAATTGGGAAATTTTCATGCAACCTGAATACATATTTGTTTTCCTAAAAAAAGAATAAATATTTGTATTGGCATATGCACATATACGATTCATTCATACATATGTATATATATACACAATATATTAGATTACATTATAATAATATTGTAAAGTAAAGGAGTGATGTGAGGTTCTGTGCAGCAGTATGCAGTGCATGGAGTTTACAGTGGGTGGAATGAGCAGGTTAAATCGTGTGGCGGCAGAGCATAGCAGGGTTATAATGTACAAAATTCAGTATGTGATGATGACAAAATGGATTTTAGCAGGTTTAACAAGCTCACGGATAATACATTGGCAGCAAAATTGCTGCTTTCATCTGAAATATGACAACTCTGTTCTGAAACTTGCGAGATGCTTTTCTTCTTTCGCTTTGTTTCCCATTTTCCTTGGCTTTCTTTCTTTTTTTTAGGGGTTGTTAATTAATGCATATTAATATATGGAATAGGAAATATGAAAAAATACGATATTAATTCAGCGTTATGAAATAGAAACCGATGCTTAGCAAATCACTGGTATTAGTCTATTAGACACAGCTTTTTATGTTTATTTTGAATTTTTGAATCAATGTCGGGTAAAAGTATTTAACTAATAGTCGATTTTGTGGAAAGAAAAAGCTAGCTCTCAATAATAAAAAATAATAATAATAAAAAGAAAGAAAAAGAAGAAACACGAAAGAACTAGTTCAGTTTAATTTTCTTCCTTTTCTATTCGTTTCTATTCTTCTCTTATTTTCCCATTTTAGTGGATTTTAATATTCGACAAAATCAATGATGTCTCAGAAATATCGAACTCCGAGATCTTTGGAAAAACGGAATTTTGAGGTTTAAGATGTCTTAAAACGAAATTGCTACCTGGGAAATAGATCTATTGAACAGACGTTATTTCACTGAATTTGGTTTTGGATTCTATGTTTTAGTTTAGTTTCTATCGTTTACTTTACTCACACACATTAAGTGTATTATTACACTCACGAGATTAGAGGACAAAATCTTTGACATAACTGCAACAGAAATCATGTGTTAATCCAAAGTAGCACATAAAATCGTAGTTATAAAAAGTGATCTAAAAAATCCTAAGTTATTTATTTTCTCACTGCCCCTTAACTTAATTTGATTAACATAAAAATGTATTATGTCTATTTACCCTTACTTTTTATTTACATTTTATCTTTTATTGAAACTCTTAATTTATCCTCATTTTTAAAAAAAATAAT
>JBBMKE010000002.1:6144002-6156011 GCA_037834125.1 Lippia alba | reverse complement strand
GAAACGCACGGCTTGATGCCGCCGGTGCCGAGGGCTACCAAGTAGAGGGCCGTGAAGCAGAGCGCGGTTTGAGGAGTGGTGGCGGTGCAGTTGTCTTTGGAGTAGCATGTTGGCCGTAGGTGGGGGACTGAGGCTGAGAGTGTTAGGAGTGTCATTCCCTGGAAAATGGAATTAAGGGGAACAATGAAGAAAATTAAATGTTATTCATGTGGAATACAGGGTTAATTATAGAAATCACGCCATCTTAGGAAATATCCATAAAAAATACGCTTGTCGTAGATTGGTACAAAATTAAAGAAAAAAGAAGTCAATCAAATAAATGTAGTAATGTACATTTATCAATTATTACATGGTTGGTTCGGATTGAAGGTTATAGTGTTTATATTGCATAATTAATATTGTTAATTATAATTAATTTACTAACATAATTTTGAGCAGCGCAGGACGAATTACGAAGCTAGGATTTATAATTGAGGACAAGATTAAAAATTACATAAAAGAAAAATATTTGGAAGGCAAAAATAGAAAAATAAAAAACTTTATGAAACTACAAGTGTCTTCTTAAATTTCATGATCCCTAATTCCCTCACATAATAGGGGAAACACAAAGTTTTCAAAACCTTAAACCCAATGATCCAATTCCAATCCGACTAGAGCACTAATGAGTTATTAAAAAACATTAATAAAACTAATAATGACACCAGTTATATTAAATTTAAAACTTACAATGACATAGATGATGGAAAAAGAGGCAATAGTCCAGTATCTCCCGAGATATGCATCAGCCAGAAAAGCTCCAACCAAGGGCATAACATAGCAGGTTCCTGACCAATTCGACAGGTTCTTCGAAGCCGTAGCACTGTGTTGATTCAGTTGATATGTGAAGTATTGCAACAGGTTACTGCTCATTCCATAGTACGCCAATCTTTCACAGCATTCATTTCCTGCAACAAAACACATTAGCTATGATGCACGGGTACGAACACAATGACACAGACACGACGCGACAATGATTTTTTCTTCTTACCGAGGATAAAGGGGCAAGCCTTCCAGGTTCCAGTTTTCTTCTTATTTGCAGGCCTGTTTTTGTAGTCCAGAGTCCCATCTTTTGTGTAGTTATCTTCATCGATATCGGACATGGTCCTGAAAGCTGTCTTTACAGTTCAATCAATTTATGATTCAGTTTTTTTGATGTATCTTCCTCCCAAAGGACCTGGAATTGGAAAACAAGAAAATCGTTTTGCAAACAGGACTAAGTAAGAATATGATCATGTCCCATCTTGTATGAATAACTGAGGCAACCCTTATTAATTACGAAATTAGCTTAGAATGAGTGCTTTTAGTCTCCCTACTTATATAAAAATCTGTATATATATACTGCGCATTTAATAAATACTTTGATGATAATTAATATGAAAAGAAATTTTCATTTTTTAAGATTAAGAATAACTAATATCATGAAAGAGCAAGAGAATAATAACTAATCTCACATGTATAGTCTATGGTCAGAATATTACTTTGAGAAATCGTGCTTTTGAAAATAGACGTTGAAATGTTCATTTCTCTCTCGTTTCTCTTCCCATCGTGCTAATGATAATGGTTATTAATTATTTTTTTCTTGAAATTCTGTTGTTGCAAGTTTGCTAAACTTTGAACTTATGATTATTAATTTTAAAACTTTTAGCTCATGTTTTTGCTATTTTACTAATTTTAAACACTTTTAATTAAAGACAACAATCCTTGCAGACATGACACAATGCATTGGTCCATCCAAGAATTTAGCTAGCTAGCACATGTACATGACTATTTACCAACCATAGTTCTCACAATAGCTATCAAAGTCGCTCTCACAAGTCTCAATTAATTTGTGGAAATTATATGTGGCCTTTATTGGCCAAAAAATAATAGGGGATAGCAGGAAGGAAACAAGATAAGCAATTTTCCTATCCAACAATAAGATGGTTAATTGAGATCTATGATCTAGCGATCGATACGTTTAAAACTATTATTTTTATTATTGTATCGTATAATATGAGACATCATATCGAATACTTTTTTATGTAAAAAAAATTAAATAATATTAAAATATCATATTCGTGTCGTATTATATCTGTATTCTTATGTTCCGATTCGAACAAGTCGAGACAAATGTTGGAAAAACTTATGGAATCTAGGCGGAGGAGGAAAAGTCCAACACAAATGGTAATGCATAATTAGAAATAATAGCTTAACTTTATTGAAAATATTTAAAATACTACGTGACAAATTCGTTGTCGATGGACACAATTATTAATAATAATTATAGAAGAGTTCATTCGAAAAAAAAAAATGGCTTCTCCCTCCCTGCAACCCCTCCCTCGAGTGAAGAAACTGATCAAGTCCGGCGCAGCACTCGGAAGTTTAAACCGAGTCATTTTGGATATCTCGAGGAAATGGAAACGGAAGTAGCTGAACACAGATCCCCCTCGCAGTCACCGGAGAAAAACTCGTATCTCTTGAAACTTCTGGGCAAGGAGAAAGAACATCAACGTTTCGATAACAATCTCCCGAACTTAAACAGAATCCGGATAGAGGCTCCAACCCCGGAGTATCCCTACCCCAAAATTACTCTAACAGATGAGTACAGAGAGGAGATCCGAAGACCATGGCGGAATGCTATCATTCTACGAACACTGGGAAGGAACCTGCACATTCATTTGTTATCAACTAGAATAGATCGGATGTGGGATCTTAGAGGAGAATTTGATCTCATAGACCTAGGAAGTGGCTGCTACACAGTGAAACTAAGGAACGCGGAGAAGGTGATGGAGATCCTCGCTGGGGGACCATGGGTGATCAACGGAAATTATCTCGTGGTGAGAAAATAGATCCCACAGTTCAATGCCTCAACGGATAAAATTACAATTGCAATTTCTTGGGTTCGTATTCGTGGTCTGGCGACCGAGTACTACAAGGAGACAATACTTTATGGTATAGCAACGGCTATTGGGAACCCGGTGAGAGTAGACCGGAATACGTACTGGGGCGAAATGGGCAAATATGCCAGGGTGTGTGTAGAAATAGATTTGGATAATCCTCTCCGTAGTGCTGTCGATGTAGAAAGGCGTCTTCTACCTGTGGAATATGAGAACTTGCCATCAATATGTTACCATTATGGCCGCGTTGGCCACCGCATCGGCAACTGTCCAACAAAACCAACGGAACCAGTCGAAACCACAAAGACTAAAACACTGTTGAACTCACGTGAAATGAATACGCAGGCCTACCACGGAGTGCCGACGGAAACGAACCAATTTGGACCATGAATGAGGGCGAATAACGGTCGAAATACGAAAGGACGCCGAACCAAAGGGCATAACATGGGGACGGACGGCGAGGGCTCACGGTGGGTACGGAAGACTGCCGATGACCTGCGGCAAGGGACGAAAGAGTCGGCTGCGGCACGTAACCAAAACAACCGCTTCAAATTTTTTAAAAATCCGCTAATTGCGGAATTGGAGGAATCTATAGAAGGCGAAAAAGACGGGAATCACGCGAGCGAGAATGATGGGATAACGGACACAGAAGACGCTAGTATCTCGGTAGATACAGAAATTGAGGCTGATAATAATGAGGCCATCATAACGGAATCTCCGGAGAAATCAAACCTGCCAGTAATGCTAGCACATGCAATTAATATCCCACAGGATCCCATACAACGTGGAGGAAAAGGAGTTTCCCTAAAACGAGACAAGCAAAAAGCCCTAAAACCGCGGTTTAGAAAAACCGGCTTAATTGGAAAGAAGACAAACCCAATGAAAACCGAAATTAAGACACTGACGACACATCAAAACCTATTATCAGATATAGAGAACTGGCATCCCGGCTCTAATCTCACAAACATTCCCGTACGAGAGACAAACACCCTTGTGGAAATCACAAATCAAGAGGAACATGGCAAACGAGGCAAAGTTCGAGGACCTTGAACTGACGGAAAGTTGGATAAATTACCCGAGCATGGAAACAATTTTCAGCCTAGCACATCCTTATGGAAACTTAACACAGATATGCCCAAACTTCCACCAGATCAATGTCCAGACTCTGCTGGTACCTCTAGCGAATGGGACACTGATAAGGAGAATGGACTTCAAACTCTAGGAAAGCGAAATGAGATGCCACTATTGGCGAATGCGGGAACTATTACCCCAAGTACTCCGAGCTTTAAAGAGCAGAATGGATGCTAACCCGTAAGTGCCAGAAAATCTTCAAAATAATACCATGAAGATCATAGCATAGAATTGTAATGGGACAGGGAGTGATATTTTCAGGCGCACCTTGTACGAGCTCATCCGGAAAGTCTCCTCGGATATTGTCTTCCTTCTTGAGACTAGAGTTTCGGCGGTCCGTGCGGAGGAGATATCGCGGAACTTAGGATTCACCAATGTGTGTCGTGCACCTATTCAGGGGCGCGAGGGTGGAATATGGATGTTGTGGGACGCGGCCAACATTCGAGTAGAAATTTTGGAGGTTACGAATTAGCTCATCAATGCTAGGATTGGCCCGCGACGATTGGTGTTGCATAGGGATATATAGGAGCCCGGCGCCAAGGAAGAGGGAAGAATTATGGCAGGATCTAAGACGCATCCGGACAAACACCCATTCACCTTGGCTCTCTTGGGGGACTTTAACGATATTAAGCGCCCGAGCAAAATGAATGGGGGTAATGTGGTTTCTTGGAGTCGATGTAACAAATTTACGGAGGATATTGACAGCTGCGAGTTGTTTGATCTTGAGACAAAGGGACCGTGGTTCACATGGACCGGAACGATTACGGGGGGACGCAAAGTGAGTGAACGCTTAGACCGCACCCTTGTCTCGACAGCTTGGCTTGACGCCTTTCCGGAAAGCCTGTCGAGAGTACTACTTAAAACCTATTCGGACCATCACCCAATCTTCGTAGATACAGAGGGAGGCACGGTTTCACTAAAGAACAAACCCTTCTAATTTGAATCGGCTTGGATGGAGCATCCAGGCTGCAAAGAAATTGTCAAGAAGCATTTTGAGGGTGGATGCAATCTTGCGTTAGCTAACCATGCAGTGAGAGAGGAGCTGATCACTTGGAATAAACACACTTTCGACAATATCTTCCGAAAAAAACGACTACTGCTAGCCTGTATACGGGGGATCCAGAAAATTGCCTATGCTAGACGCGGGGATAAGTGGTTGTTGCTGGAAAAAGAATTAGTCTCTGAGTATAATGAAGTGCTTACACAGGAGGAACAACTTTGGTACCAAAAGTCTCGGATAAATTGGTTAAAGCTAGGCGATCGTAACACGCATTTTTTCCATATGTCAACTTTGGTGCGACGACGAAAAAATCGTATAACGATGCTCTTGATAGGAGACAACTGGAGTACGAATGATGAGGAGCTTCATTGCGAAGTACGAAACTACTTCAAAGCGTTATTCGCCCCTAAGAATGGTGATGAACGAACACCCCTGGTCGTGAGCAGGAAACAAAGATACATCACGGAAGGCCAGGCAATTCGGATGCAAGAGCCAATTACTCAAACAGAACTTTGGGAGGTTGTTAAGTCAATGGCACCGTTTAAAGCTCCGGGGCCAGACGGATTTCAGGCTATTTTCTACCAAAATTTTTGGGGAGAAGTCGGGGAAAAGGTATTTAAACATATCACTATCTGTTTTGATACGAACCAAGTTTCAGCAGAAATGGGAGATGCATACGTATGTTTGATCCCTAAAACCGAGAGTCCTAGTAATGCGGGGGAGTTCAGGCCGATCACTCTCCTCAACGTAACGCTGAAAATGCTGACTAAGTTGCTTGTTAGAAGAATGAAGCCATTCATAGCTGAGATAGTTGGACCGATGCAAAGCTCTTTCATCCCGGGATGCAACACACATGATGACATTATTGTGCTTAAAGAAGTCCTACACATGATGTATAATTCCAGAAGCAAGAAGGGAAATATGATTCTGAAACTGGATTTGGAGAAGGTGTATGATAAGATTGATTGGGCCTATTTACGTGAGACACTTGAACTCTTTCAGTTCCCGACAGGAATAACGAACCTCATCATGGCAAGCATCACGGCAATTAAACCATAAATTCTATGGAACGGTGAACCCACAGAACCGATCTATCCAACTTGTGGGATCCAGCAAGGAGATCCGTTATCTCCATACCTGTTCGTACTTTGCATGGAGAGGCTCAGCTACATGATAGAAGAAGCAGTTGAAGCTGGAGCTTGGAAGCCGACGAAGAGCAGTAGGAGGGGGCCAAAGCTAAGTCACCTTTTATTCGCGGATGACATTATTCTCATGGCGGAGGCGGATCAGGAGAGTGTGAAATGCATAAGGATAACCCTGGATACCTTTTGCAAATCTTCGAGACTTAAAATTAGCCCACTTAAGTCCAAAATTTGGTTTGCCCCAGGTACGGCTAAGGGTAGACGCGACGCAGTCCTTGGAGAACTTAACATTGGGGAAACTCCGTCCATCGGGAAGTACCTCGGAATAAATATGGGCAATGGGATGAGATCTAATGCAGCCTATTTAGAGGTATTGGAAAAAGTAAAGAAGAGACTTTCACTCTGGAAAGCAAAGAATTTGAATTTGGCCGGAAGGTTGACGCTCATTCAGTCGGTTACTTCGGTGATCCCGACTTATACCATGCACAAGGCTTGGTTTCCAACAAGTTTTTGCAACAAGTTGGGCCAAACCAACCGACAATTTTTGTGGTCGGCGGATCCCGAGAAGTGCAAGACTCATTTAGTGGGGTGGAGTAAGGTTCTACGGAACAAAAATGAGGGCGGATTGGGAATTTGGGAAGCGAGGCGAAGTAACATAAGTTTGTTAGCCAAAGTTGGCTGGAATATGCTTAGGGGCAAAGACAAGATCTGGTCCGAGATGTTTAAAGCTAAATATCTGGGAGAAACCAATATCATGGATAGTGTGGCAAAATCAAATGCATCTCCACTTTGGAAAGGAGTATTACATAGCTTGAAGGAGGTGTCTCAGAATATCTGTTGGAGAATCGGAGATGATAGCCAAATTGATATTTGGGACGACAATTGGACAGGTGTGGGATGCTTGAAAGATGTTATTAATGGAGAAATACACCCAGATGAGGAGGGCTGGGTTGTGGCAGACATTATAGATGAAGAAAGATGGTGTATTGAGAGGTTGAGAACCCCTATTCCGTCGGGCGTGGCCACCATGATCAGATCAATTCCACTTCCGCAAAGGTAGGACGCAACGAATAAAATAATATAGAGGGGTAGCGCGAATGGTAGCTTCACATGCAAGTCTGCGTATGAAGCACTCGAGACTTCGACGCCGGAATCTGATCAACTATGGAATCTTATTTGGAAAAGTCCGTTGTCGAATAAGATTAAGAGCTTTTTGTGGCTTTTAAACCATAAAAGTTTAATGTGCAATGCGCTCCGCCATGATCGGAACATGACGGAAGACAGTAGATGTCGGCGGTGTAACGCGGGCCGTGAAGATGCAATCCATATCTTCAAAAACTGCTCTTCGGCCTTTGCTTTCTGGACCAAGGTAGTTAATGCGGGTGATTGGCCGAAATTTAGAAGTGTGATGGAAGATAACTGGTTCATGGAGATGAGCAAATTGAAATGTAGGAATAATATTGCACCGGAGATGGAGTGGAAATGGGTTTTCACTACTGGTTTATGGATGCTATGGAAGAGACGTAACCAAGGGGAATACCAGCTAAAAGCTGAACCATTGGGAGTGACACGTAATGCTCTCAAACTCCTTCTTGCAGATCTGGGTAATATTATCAGCCATTGTAGAGAGAAGCAGCCTCGCGAAAGATGTCTGGAGTGGAATAAACCACCTACGGGGTGGTTTAAACTCAATACAGATGGAAGCCTGCTCGGAGAACAAAGAATGGCTGCTGCCGGAGGCGTGATACGGGATGCGAATGGGGACTGAATTGAAGGTTTTAGCATGAAAGTCCCGACTCCGGAAATCGTTGTGGCGGAACTGATAGGCCTCAGTGAGGGGCTTGCTTTGGCTTGGGAAAGGTGCTTCCAAAACATTGAGGTTGAGAGCGACTCAAAGGTGGTTGTGGATTTGGTGAATAGAGGAGATACGGGAGATCATCCTCTAGGTGTGTTGATTGAGAAATGTCGAGCTTTTGTCCGTAAACTTTGGAATTGCGTTTTGAAACATACATAGAGAAGGGAATTCAACAGCTGATCGACTGGCCAAGATGGGGCACTCTATTACGGAAGCGAGGTGCATTTGGGAGCACCCGCTGGATGATCTTATGTAGCGAGTTTCTCGCCTTGCTGGTAGACCAAAAAAAAAAAAAAAGAAGAAGAAGAAGAAGAAGAAAAACAGGTGGAATTTAGCTAGGCTAGGCCCATTGATGTGTATATGGTGCTTATACCCTAACCCATTAATTGAGCCTAGCCCACTACTTGGACCAAAAGTTATATAACGATTGTGGGCCCAAGTCCATTTAAACCCAAACCCATAAAATTATTAGCACTATCTGTTTGTTCCTCAGGAGCAAATTGAAAATATTTGAAAAGTTGGGGTAAAACGCAATAAAGCCTCATTTAAAATTCATGCAATGGAAGCAGACTCAATAGAATATATAAAAGTTAAACTTATACGAACAGATTAATTGTTGCCTTGGTGTATAATATAGATTGACGAGAGATGATGACATAATGAAGATTGATGACGGAAATTCAATTTGCATTCTAACTAAAGTCCAACGAAAAGAATGTGATTTAGTTCCACAAAAAGCAAAAAGAATGTGACTCGGGACAATATTCCAAAAAGAATTAGTTTCGTTTGTAAATTTAAGACATTAGAAACTTTAAGTTTGGGTAAGTTGTTATGAGGCCTATACGCACACAATCATCTTATGTTTCGCTGTAGATATGATATGTTCATACAAACTTATAATGCATGAATACAAGTATAGGGATACGGATACAATATTATACAAAATAATGATAAAAGTTTTTTTTTTAAAATTTTAATTACTATTTGTAAAGTATTCGATATGAATCTTCAATTTGAAACAACGTGATAAATTATACTTTTTAGAATTATTCATTTTGTGTATTACAGAAAGTATACTTGAGTGATGATTACAACCAAAACTAAAAAAAAAATTTGATATTTTATTAAGTTTTTAATTAATATAAAAGGAAAATACTTTAAAAGGCAAAATATTGTAAAATTTGAACTATTTGGTTCAAACTTCGGTGATATTAAAAAGAAAATCTATAAAATTGAAACAGAAGATCAAAGATAGAATAAGAAGACCAAATTCCAAGCTTTAGGGCATGTGATATTTGCCCAATATAGCGGTAGCACTAAAACAAAGGAAGGAGTTAGTCCCTCTCACGAACCTACCCATCACTATGGGGATTATATTTTCTGAGAGGATTTACAGTTTTACACCCTACTTAGTGCTATTTTTATGTAAGAAGGCATTAATCTAATTAATGTCTTTCTTTTTATTCATTTTGTTCCCATCGACCCTTCTAACCAATTTGTCTAAGGCATAAGTTAAGATTCAATATTAATATTCTTTTTTAAGGGATCTAATGTCTTATCCCACTAAACTGATCTTTAACGCTCAATTCATAAGTTAAAATTAAAAAAAATTGATATTTTTTTAAAGGATCTAATGTCATCTCCCACTACACTGACCTTTAACGTTCAATTGACAAGTTAAAAATCAAAAAATGGATATATAATTTTTTAAGGAATTTAATATCTCATCATACTAAACTGATCTCTAACGCTCAATTCACAAATTAAGATTCGAAATCGATATATTTTTTTTAAGAGATGTAGTATTTCATCCCACTAAACTAATATTTAATACCGAGTTAAAATCGATAAAACAAAGTTCGATATGATGAAATTAAAGTAAAATAAAGGATTTGTGTTAGATCACTTAGATGGGAGTTTTGGTGGAGAAAGCAAACACAAGTTAATCAAGATTGAAGACAAATCGGGCAAGTTGGGCATGGACTTTCTCAAATGATTGATCTTGTTTCGTCATAACTATGCTGTGTGAAGTTAAGTTAGGTAAATTAGGCCAGGATGGATTGTCAAGATTTGAATGCTAATTGCCGAAGAGCTTTAGGATTGTTTTGATTGAAAAATAAAAAAGACATGTTTGACATGAATGATATATTTTACAATTGAGAATTACCTTTGTTGCTATTTCTATATAATACATTTTTATTTGGAGGGTTAGTATTTTTGAGTGGCATTTATCTTTTGAGAGTTCTTAAACTTATTAGTGTTTTGACACTCTTGAACTGTTGGGGAGCTAATCTCCTTAATGAGCTCGCCAACTCGTCTTGTGAGCTCCTAGTTGAACCAATTTTATTGGTTTTCGACTTTCCTTCCGTTCAATATTTTAAACTAATTATAACGTCCCGTGATAGTTTATTAAGAAGAAATACAAGATGAGCAAAATATAAGACATCGTCAATTTTATTAAGACGACTATTTATCCGTTTGTGGCAATAAAAAGAGGTAAGAAGAGTAGGGTTTTCAATAAAATGAGCAAGATTAAAATTTATATCCAAAAGGAATTCTACGGTTGACCAACAGATTTTATTATTTTTATATATAAATACAACAAATTATAAAACTAATTGATATCATTCGAAAGAGATGCAAGAATTTTAAGGTCCTAGTAAAAAAGTGTGTAAGTTTTGTACATGAACAAGATAGAAATGGAAAAAGAAAAAAGAAAGAGAAAATTGCATTTTTGGTCCCGTAGTTTTTAAGCCAAAAATTTTTTCGTCCCAAATAAAATTTTTTGGTCCCCGACATTTATTTTCTGACATATTTAGTCCAATTCCCAAAAAGTACACTTTTGGTCCCAAACGGAGTTAACACCGTTAGTCTCTCTTTTTGACCCATTTTTTTTATTTTTTTAATATAATATTTAAAATTAAAATAAATTCCAATTTTTTTGGTGTTAATATTTTATGTAAATATTATATTAAAATAAACCAAAAAAATATTAAAAATCCAAATAGAATAACCTAATTAACAAATTATTTTTGTATTGTGAGCCTACAACTCCAAAAACTCTATGTTATTCGAAATGATCACAAAAAACCTGATTAAAAAAAACTATATACATATATATATATTCATATATACACATAATACATAATACCTATTAATAGTGTACATATATATCTCGCAGCCTTTCCAGCCATCGTCGTCGCCGCCTCTCTAGCCATGGTCGTCGCCACCTCTCCAACCATCGCGTACGGCGGAGTGAAGCAGCAGCGCCGGCGGCTTGAATGCGGGCAGCGACGGGCCGGCCATCCTTCGGCCACGGAATTTTTAGATTTCAACTAAATTTGACGAATCGAGTCTATTAGTGACACTCCCGTCACCTGAAACAGACTTGAACGACGACAACAACGGAGCAACGGAGGCGCACGACTGTTCACGGTGGTGATTGGTTTCCGATGAAATTTATGCATTTCAATGTTCTCAACACGGGTAAGCTAATGCAATTTACGGAGTTGAATTTCGTTAAACGGTTTGAGAGTAATTGCGATTTCAAATTTTCGATCTTCGTGTTTTAGATTTGAATTGGTGACAAACGGTTTGGAGTTTTCAGAAAGCGATCAGACATATGGAACAAGCACGACGAGTTTATTTGAGATTAATTTTTGAAGAATTTTCCGGCAACCTTCAATGGCGGTCTGACGGCAGTTGCCGGAAGCACATTTTAATTTATTAAAATAAGTTAATAACTTATTAAAAATTAAAATAACTTATTATGTCACACATATGGGGATGACCGTTATCTTTTTCATCAATTTTTGGGGTTTGGGATTAAATTTGTCCAAAAACAAATATCCGAGACCAAAAATGCAATTTTCTCATGTTTTTAATTTAATTTTGTTTTTAAAAAATTAAGTAACTTATAATTTCACGCATGTAGGGGGACGGCCGTTAACTTTTCCATTAATATTT
>JBBMKE010000002.1:6120003-6135886 GCA_037834125.1 Lippia alba | reverse complement strand
AATTTAGGTGACATTACAAATTATTCACTCAATTTTCCTTATATATATACACATATATGCTTCCTTATTCGTGATGATCAATTATGAAAATTATAGTAGTGAAACTTTGATCGGCAACTATCAAATTTTAAACTGTATTAATAACGGAGGCAATTTAGTAAAAATTAATAACGGAGTCATTATTAATTTTGTCCATTTTTTGGATAGTAAATGCGATTCACTATTTTGCTTTTGTATTTTCGCTTTAATTTAATTTCTTGAGAGAATTAAATATGATCTGTAAATAATTATATTATATATTGAAGGTGGTGATGAGGAACACAACAAGATTATGCTCAAGCAAGCCCGTAGTGACAGTTAATGGGCTGTTTCCGGGTCCCAATATTTATGCTAGGGAAGACGACACTCTACTAATCAAGGTCGTCAACAATGTCAATTATAATATGACAATTCATTGGTAAGCTTCTTACTCCTTAATTTTTTTCTAATTTATTAAACAACTTGGTTTAACCTCCAACAATTATATATATATATATATATATACACACACAACAAAACCCATTTAAAATAATGGAAAAGAATGGTTTGTGATTTTGATTGGTTTAAATGTTTGTAGAGCATCACATCGTGAAAAAGTGAACCTTCTTATGGATGTTTTTCAATACTATATATATAATGAAAAATAAATTAATTTCAAGAGTTAAACCTATTTTCTCAGCATGTTTTGTATCATGAGGTTTGTTAAGAAATAAATGGCATTATTATTGATGTTATCACAAAGGTTATATATTATTTGTCACTTTAACAATATTATTAAGTAACTTTTAGTTTTTAATTTAATGAGTAAAACGGGAAATATAATACTTAGATGATTTTTGGCTACATTAATGATGTTTCTTTTAGTTCGGACCAAAAAAAAAGTGATATTTGTTTTAGTGATTATTGATTGACCAAAGTTTTAGTTTGTGAAAAGGATTGATATGTTCGTGTCATTCTCAATACATATATAAATTTTATCCAAACTATTAACCTTATATTATACCTGATTTGATGCATAATAATTATTTATTATGTCAATTGGTGACAAATTAATAATGACGAATTTCATGGAACGACTTAAACTTGTCAACCTTAAACACAAGCCCATCAATCGTTTTTTTATTTTTTATTTTTAAATATACACATACTCAAGTGGTATTCGAACTCAAGAATCCTTCAATTACACCTGCATGCTCTTTTATGAATTAATAAATATTTCGCTTTTTTGATAATTAAATAATTTTTTGGCAATAAAAATTGAATTAGGCATGGAATAAGGCAAATCCGTTCAGGCTGGGCCGACGGGCCCGCATACATAACTCAATGCCCAATTCAAGCAGGTCAAAGTTATGTGTATAATTTCACAGTAATTGGTCAAAGAGGAACATTGCTTTGGCATGCACACATCCTTTGGCTAAGAGCAACTATTCATGGTGCCCTTATCATCCTTCCTAAACCCAAATTTGGGTTGCAATTGCAGCCTTATCCCTTCCCTACACCTCACAAGGAGGTTGTTCTAGTATTAGGTAATATTGCAATACTCTTCCTATACATGTCTCTCTTTAATTCTAATATTCTGGCTCGAGAGCCAACAAGCAAGAAATAAAAAAGTTTGGATTCGAATTTGTGACGAGCTGGCTCAGCTCGTTTACATCCCTGCTGACGTGGACATGTTAATTGTTATGTATATACATTGCAGGAGAATGGTGGAAATCGGATGTTGAAGCAGTGATAAGTGAGGCCATGAGTTTGGGCATGGCACCAAATGTTTCAGATGCTCACACTATCAACGGTCATCCTGGTCCTAAGTCCAATTGTCCAGGACAAGGTATAATTCATCGTTCATCGAAAATATCATTATTCCCATTGAATATTTTTTCAGTTTTTGAATATGATTTTTATGGATTTTTTTTTTACTATGTTCACACCACTGCAAGCATATAATCTTGCAAACCATCAGTGTTAAAGAGTGAATATGGTCTAAAATTTTATTTACATTTGCCAAAACTATTTCTGCCACACAGATAAGTATTCGCATGTCCCGCTTGAAAAAAAATTATAAACTACTCTGCTCAATTTTTTAGTTTTTTTTTATAGTAATGCCTCTAAAATCTTTATTTAGGCAAAATATTTATCAATTCTCGATTATGTGTTACCATCGGGTTTATTTTTATCATTTTCACGTTTTGCAAGCGTCGTATTTTGAAAACCATTAGTGTTAAAGTGAATGCAATTTAAAATCTAACTTGCGTGTTAGAACCTTGTATAAATAATGAAACTTGAGGGAATCATTTTTGAAATATATGGGAAACCAAAGTAGTAACCAACTAAGGAATAATAGTTGTTGGATCCCTTTTAATTTTAAATCGTCACTTTTTCTGATACACATTTTTAAACGGAAAGGGGATTCGAAATTGAATCATTATTTCAAAAAAAAATTATTAATCATTTAGATCAATTTTTATTGACTAGTTTTAAATCACCGATGATTTAAAAGCATTACAAAAATTAATATTTAATCTATAAATTTTTGATAATATCATGTATGTACATATCTCAGGGGGATTTAACCTAGTGGTGATGCCGGGACAGACATACCTTCTGAGGATCATCAATGCCGCGCTGAATGCAGAGCTCTTCTTCAAAATTGCAGGGCATAAACTGAGAGTAGTGGAGGTTGATGCCTCCTATGTGAAGCCCTTTGATACCGATACCGTTCTAATATCCCCCGGTCAAACCACAAACGTTCTCCTCACGGCCAATATGGTTATCGGAAGGTACATATATATTGCGGAAAATTCTAATCCAGACCTGTCCAATTAATGCTTAATCATCTAAATTTTCTGAAAATGCTAGAGGTTCTTTTACTTTTAATCAACGATATTCTTTCGTGAAAAATAGTTTGATAATTCATGACTACGTCTGTGCATTCAGATACCTTATGATCGCCTCTCCTTTCATGGAATCCCCCATCACGATAGACAACACCACCGCCATTGCCACCATGCATTACACCGGCATCCTACCTTCCACTTCCACGTTCCTCACAGATCCTCCAGCACAAAATGCCACCCCGATCGCCACTAAATTCACACAGTCCCTCAAGAGTCTAGATTCCATCGACTACCCGTGCAAAGTCCCCCTCAAAGTAGACCATTCCTTGCTTTTCACTGTTGGACTCGGCATCAACCAGTGCAAAACCTGCACGAGGGGCATCCGCGTGGTGGCGGATATAAACAATGTGACTTTCGTGATGCCAAAAATCTCACTCTTGAATGCACACTTTTTCAACATTAGTGGGATTTTTACGGATGATTTTCCTGCCAATCCAGCCAACCCTTATGACTACACGGGCACAAAGCAACCTACGAACCTTAAGACAATGAGAGGTAAAAGGTTTTATTATTTTTTACTATTTCAAAGGATCCTTGTCGTTATTCCCAACTACCTTAATGAAACTCGAACTTATAAGCTACCTGTGAATTCATAGGTACAAGATTGTATAGGCTCAAGTACAATTCCACTGTACAAGTGGTGTTGCAAGGCACCGGGATGATATTTCCTGAGAACCATCCGATCCATTTGCACGGATCTAATTTCTTTGTGGTGGGAAAAGGATTGGGGAATTATGACGGGAAAAAGGATTCCAAGAATTTCAATCTTATTGATCCTGTGGAGAGGAACACTATAGCAGTCCCTTCCGGTGGATGGGTAGCCATCCGATTCAGAGCCGACAATCCAGGTTAATATATCTCCACTCTCACTTTCATTCGATTCCTTAACTCATTTACATAGTCACTCACATATAAATGAACCAATGTCCCAAACAAGAAAAGTAGCAATTGCTTGCAATAGTACTACACGGTCATCATAACACGACACTCCATTGACGCATTTCATCAAACACATACATGAACGAACAATAGAACCGGCACACAACCTTTTAGCAATTCTATGTATAACTTATAATAACATAATGATTTTGTAGGAATATGGTTCTTGCATTGCCACTTGGAAGTACACACCTCATGGGGACTTAAGATGGCATTTGTGGTGGACAATGGCAAAGGGCCTAACGAATCTCTTCCACCACCTCCCAATGATTTGCCCAAGTGCTAAAAATTAATATTCGAAGCTCCTCACACGCACACCTACAAGATGAAGCCGATGTAATTTAGACCCTAAAAATATTGATACACAGGATTATGCTTGTTTGTGAATATTTTCCATAAGATTTTGTCATGAGTTTGGTCCAACAATGGAAATAAGTGGTGCTCGTGTTTGAAAAGAAACTGGATCATACAGCCGAAGGCACTTAAGATCCATGATTTGTTGGCCTAACTCACGTTTTGCTAATGCTGTTTGTATGTGGTTCTGGAAATACTAGTACTTGTTATGGACAATATCAAATGCAGTGTGAAAAAAATATATTGTCTTATGAGTTATGATCTATTTGTATCTTTGTTGGTTACGTTGGAACTATACGTCCATGTAAATTAAAATGTATCATTCAAAAAAGTGAAGTAACCCCCTCTTAATTAAATTGTTTTGAACACAATTAAAATGGATAGGAATATATAATGTCAGTCATAACATTTATTATAATTTGGTTGAAATTACAGGAGTACTGTTCTTATATCTTCTTCTTCTTTTTTTTTCTTTTTTTTTTGTGATGGAGTTCTAAACATATGTTTTGCAATTATTTATATTTCTCTTTTTTTTAAACAATTATTTATATTTCTGAAAATATAAAAGTTTATAAGCGCCATAGTCTGAAAATCGACCAGACTCAGATGTGAGAATTTATCATTTCAAACACCATATCTATACTATATTCTATATAATATAAAAAATGTGTACTTGACCCAAATTAATTAAACTTTGATTAAATCTTTTTATAATTATGATTTGTTTAAATACAAAAACATTAATGTTTGTCATAGAAATTTTAAAATAAAGTAAAGAGTTAATGAAAACCTAAAATAATTAGTATTTGTTAAATATAAGAGAAAAATCTAAAATTTGTAATACATCTATCAATAAAACAAAATATACTTAATAATCTTTTTTAATACTTCATAGATTATTTTTCCAGCATTGGATATTCTCAATATACACCATCAGTGAAGCATACAAATAGAAATAGCTTACTCCGCATATAAAATGAAGATATGCATCCGAAAATTCTCCAGCAAGAAAAGTAAATATGATATTGTAAGTGCAAGAAAATAATTCAATACGAGTAAAATAATAACTAATTTATTACATTTTAATATTTTGATAAATATTTTATATTTATTTTCATTTTTTCTATATATTATCTTTAAAAAGTTATAGTGTATCCGATATTTTCTTAATATAGGTAAGTCATATCAAGTAAAAATTATCTAAAATTAATTACATTTATTTTCGCGTTCTAAATAGGGAATCATCCTCCAACTTCTTATTTTCGTAGGTTCAAGAATTTACTTAGATTTAACTTCCTTTTCAGACGGCAAGTCTCAAGAACTACAGAATCTTCAAGACTCCAAATTGGCAAGTCTCAAGAACTACAGACGCCCGCGCATTATCTTCTCTTTTTCATAAATTAAATTCATTTTATTATGTTTTTGTTACTCAGTTATTTTCTCGTATCAAATAATAGATTAAGATGATCTAAATTTGAGTTAAAAAATCCAATGTAAATTAACTCAAATTAATTACAAAAATTAATCTCACTCATCAAAGGCTCTCTTACTAATAAGGTTTATAATTATGAATTTAAAGTTATAAATAATGTAAGATGTCACTCTCTTACTAATAAGGTTTATAATTATGAATTTAAAGTTATAAATAATGTAAGATGTTTTGATCAGAACCCAATATTTCATGCAAATTCAAATTATTGAACGATCTTCTAATTCAATTTGAACCCGACCCATGAACATATGGAAATCAAATTATACATAAATACATGTATTTATCCCTCCATACTGCCAACATCACCGCACCTCTACTCGGCAATTTTATAAGTTCATGGTCTAAAATTCAAACTGCCGGATTTAAAACAATGTAAAGAAAGTGTCTTTGATTTAGTAATCCAAAGCAAGTACTATACAGAAAACTTAAAATAATGTACCAAACTTATAATAACCTAAAATAATACTTGTGAAACATAAAATAAAAAAAAAGTCGAAATTATAATACATATTGTACTCAATACTATTTTTAGATGCTTTAAAAACTATTTTTTTTACTATTCATTCATGTAAAAAGTTATTTTTTCAATATTTTAAATCTACAAGTTAATTTAAAGAGGTGAAATGTATGAATAAGTTTATTCTCCAATAAAAAGTTTTGAATTTAGATCCCGCTTGAATGTACGTGTGTTAAACAAAAATAAAAAAGTTGGTTGGTCCTAACTCCTAAATATCCTGAGTGAAAAAACAGTACTATTTCAAATGATTCTGAGTAAAAATCATAATTAATATATTAAAATTTAATATTATTATATATATATATTCATCTTTTAATTTATTATTAGGGCAAATTACACTAAAGTACCCTGAGGTTTGCCCTAATTACAGATCACTCCCTCTTGTTTCGAAAATTACATATGAACCTCTAAAAACACTGTTTCAATTACATATGAACCCTAAGAATGGACTGATTTGCAATTAAAACAGTATTTTTAAGGGTTCATATGTAATTTTCAAAACAAGAAGGAGCGAATTGTAATTAGGACAGGATACCTGAGTGTAATTCGCCCTTTATTATTTTATCGTGAAACCGGATAAGATCCACAACATTCCATTCGGATTCAAATTATCAGCCCGATCTTTCTAACTCAGCCCGAACCTGACACGTGGATAGCCCAAAATTCAAATTATACATGGATCCATTAAAATGTAAGAAAAGCCCATTTACAGAAAGCCCAATTGTAGATCCACAAAAAACCCTAACTATGAACATTCATTTTATACCTTCGAAACCGCCAACATCATCACTGCACCCTGAAAAACCCTAGCAGCAGCTGCACTTCAGGATCCTTATTCTACCAAGTAATTCTTCTTCCCTTTCTCAATTCTTCCTATTTTTCGTCTGTTATCTGTGAAGTAATTCTTCTTACCTTTGTCTGAATTATAATCTATCTCTTTTGTTATCTGTGAAGCTGAATTATAATCTGTTTTTAGTGGTGTTGTGATTAAGTTTTTGGTTTGTTTTTGTTTTGGTAGAGATGAAGGTTTTAGCCGCTTATTTGTTGGCCGTGTTGGGTGGCAACGCCGCCCCCTCCGCCGCAGATCTGAAGGATATCCTTGGCTCAGGTTTATTTCCACTTCTATCTATTCATGTTATCATCTTCATTTGATTTTGTGGCGTAATCGGATCGGATTTAATTTTTTGTTATCAGATTAGGGTTTTTTTGTTGTTTTGTTCTTCTAATTTTGACGTGCATCTAGATTCGTGGATTGCGAGTCATTTCACCTGCTTGTTTCACTGTTAATTTCTATACTCAGTTGGGACGCATGTATCTTTAGTTTTATAATTTGGTGATGTAATTCGATGTCGCAGCTAATTGCTTTGATAGTTGGATATGAACTATGTATTATACAAGAAATTGGTTTAATTTGCGGAGCAACAAACATCTGATCCATCGACGGTGTTGTACTTGGCAAATGTTGTTTATCAATTTGCAATTGCCACTTTTTATGCATGTAATGTACACCACGGATTTTGTTTTTCTAACTGCTACAAGCATCGGTAGTAGTCCAAGAATCTCTGAAACTTCAATTCATGGTATGTCGATGAGAAAGCAACTCGTGCTTGTTTGAATTGAATAATCATAATGACATGATTAACAAAACAATTCCATGACGGTTCACAAGATCTCGATTAGTATACTCATCGCCCCCATGTGATTCCATCGTCAGAACAAGTAGTAGCTGTCTGTTGTAGTGTTTTTGATCTATTATCTTTCTTTTCATCCCCTTTCGTTTTGTCAGTTTGGTCGTTAAATTTCATGCTGAGTAACTTTGAGCATTGTTATCTTGTAAGAATTCACATCTTATATCCGTATTAACTTGCCTCTCGTTTTGCAGTTGGGGCTGAGTGCGACGATGACAGAGTTGAGTTGCTTTTGTCCCAAGTAAAGGGCAAAGATATCACCGAGCTGATTGCTTCTGGAAGGGAAAAATTGGCTTCGGTGCCCGCAGGAGGTGGTGCTGTTGCTGTTGCTGCCCCAGCTGGTGGTGCAGGCGGTGCTGCGCCTGCTGCAGCTGAAGCAAAGAAAGAAGAGAAAGTGGAAGAAAAGGAGGAGTCTGATGATGTAAGTTTCTCTGTTTTTCAGTCGACCTATATATGCAATAACATAAATTTTATCTTAATTCAGAGTTTTGTTAACTTGACAAGTACTTGCATTGATGATTTAGTGAGTTCTAAATCGCGTAGTTTTGATGAATGTTAACTATAGGAAATGGGTCTGATGTGTAATATGAACCTCTTATTATATGATTTGCATACTAGCTGTGGATTTGCTCTTCTAATCTCGTCGTCTGAATTTTTATTTGCAGGACATGGGCTTCAGTCTCTTCGACTAAGAAGTATCGCATTTTCTTTAACCTTTTTGTCGCTTGTTTTAGAATGAGATGTGGAGTTTTGTTGCCTAAGCAAGTAGAGGGAGACTTGAAAGATATAATATTCTTAATTTTGGATTTCAATTTCGTCTCGGTTGTTTCCTTTTATATTTCTTGCGCATGCTTTGTTGGGCTTGAAATCTTGTGCTTACTCCTTTTACTCAAATGAAATCTTAATATTGATTGTGCTTGAAATCTAAATGCATTTAAAGTGGTGTAGAAAACATATAATAATCTTGAAAATAGGTTTGGGGTCGTGAAGACATTTTGCATGTGTTTTAATATAGTAAACTTACATAGTGTCGTGTAAAATCATATAATTTGGAAGAAATTTCCAAATGAATTAGCTTTGTTAGCTCATTAGTCCTGGATTAACAACAATCTGCGCGATTGCATGTAGTATATATCACTATTGAGTGTTGTAGTCCGAATAATTATAAGATCGCCGATCGCCATAACAACCTTTTCAACGGGGTCGCCGATCGCTCAACTTTTTCTCTTTCTTAGAAATTATTAGGGATCGCAACGGGGAAGCCCCTAGGTATTTATTCTTTTTATTATGGGTATCTTTTGACTTATTAAAATTTTTCTTATGTCCAGTGAGACGCAAATAATTAGAAGTTCCGTTTTAGAGATTATGATTAAGTCCGAATTTCTTTGACCATTTTATTGGTGTATCAGGAAAAGAAAAAAAAAAAAAATTATAAACTCAACGGACCACGGACGATGTAGAAAAACCATCACCGCTGACAACGTTTTTCACAGCATACGACGACGTTTTTTAAGGCGGACTACCAACAACGTAGACAAAAACCACCACCACGCGCGCGCCTTCTGCCATCTTTCTCCCTTTCTTTCTCACTCTCCATGTAGGCTACCAGTGGTTACACTCCCATTGCCCACATCAAACTCTAACTACCTACGTTGTTAGTTCTCGAGGCTCACCCTAAAACAAGGGATGTGATTTTTCTTGAATAAATTGACAATAACTCCGTCGTTCTATACACAAATTGAATAACTTGTCAATAATTTCATTAAATTGATAAAAAATAAATAGTTTTAACTAGACAGATTAGGCTTCAATTTTTCTTTAACTTTTCCGCTTTCCCTTTCATTTAACAAAGTTACAACTAGACAAATTAGGTTTCAAGTTTTCTTTAACCTTTTGCTTTCCCTTTCATTTAACGAAGTTAACGTGATTAATTTTACATTGTTTGATTTTTACTCGATAGATAGTTTGTTCTAAAGCAATGGTTCATTCACAAATTGCTCATTCCCCTATTGAACCAAGAAGGAAAAAGAGAAAAGATTCAGAGATAACGGCATAGTGTTGATGTCAAGCTGGACCAACCTTGACAAACTAAAACGTACATTTTTCATCTAACACCGTTGGTCGATGAAGACATTTAATTAGATTATTTTGATTTTTGTAGTTGTATTTCTCTATTCCAACTAGATGTTAAAAACAACTCTATTTGGTTGCTTTTTGAAAGTATCGATAGTTTTGAAAAACATTGATCGAGTGAAATTTCTATTGGATTATTTCAACAACTGCAGCGCGAATGAATTTCAATTTGAAAGCAAAGATATTTTATTTTGTCCAGCGAAATTCAACATTATCATTGGGCTACGCCACACTGGTCATCCTATCCTTAACTGCAGTCAAACTTGATTACAGTAATTAATTTATTATTAGATAATACTTAAATTTTGAAAAAGAAAATTCATCATCTAAATTTTCATATGTGCAATATATATTTTATGATGGGGCTCCACCCATTCTCTAACACGTGGCTAGCTGCCTAAGGGACACATGAAAGATAGGTTAGAAGTTCACATGGACTTGGGACCTCGCATATAAGTGAGCTTGTCGATAATTCTAGTATCTTAAGAAATAGAAGATGGCGTGATGGATAAGATAAGAAAACTTAGAAATAGTAAAAAAAGAATAATAACTCTAACAGGATTCCATCTATTTAAAAAAGAAGATGTTAGGTCAAGCTATAAGGGAGAGAGAAAAAAAATTCCAATCGACACATTATTTATTATTATTATAATTTAATGTATAACGTTAAATTTAAGTTATGTATAAAGGGCATCATTTTAATATTACAATAATTTAATTTATAACCTTAAATTTATTGTTATGTATAACGGGACACACTTAGTTTAAAGAGAATTGGTTTATTGATTTAAAAAGAAAGAAGGAAAATTGATTTTAATATTGTTTTCATTATTATGATTTGATAAGAATTGAAATAATTGTCAAATTGCAAGGTAAGCCTCACGCTTACCGAGTTAGCCAGCAATCCACAACGTCACATGGTCGGGGAGGACCACTTTTAGCATTTAAATAACGAAACCATAAGAATCTTTCCTTTAATGGAAACAAATGCCTACTCACTGTCCCTTTTCTTTTTCCTTTTCGTAACTGAATATTATTCGACTTCATTTCCAACATTGTTGTTACCGTCAACTTACTACTATAAATATGATATAACATGAATATAATCAGTGGCGGAGCCAAAAAATTTATTTAGGAGGATCGACCAAAGTATATTTTATCTCAATTATTATTATTTTAATATATTAACCCTGACTAGTATTAATTTTAATTTTATTGAGGGGGTCAATAATGAAAAAATACAGAAAAATTACATACACAATCCAAAAAAAAATATATTTATATACATAATAAAAAAATAAAAATTTGAGGGGGGTCAATTGCACCCCCTCAGCTCAATGTGGCTACGCCACTGAATATAATATTATAATATACGATAAAATAATGTTATATTGTTATTAAAAGTGTTCATAGAAATCATTACCAACCAGGCAACTACATTATATAAAAGTAAAAGACTAAGTAGGTAGAATTTGCATTACATTTAAAAATATTAATTTCCACTTTAGACCCTTGTTTGCACCCAGAGTCGATTACAATTCTATGGTTTAAAATTGAAAATTAATAAATGAAAAAAGAATTGGTTTTTGGCGCAAAATCGGCCGGAAAATTCTTGCATGCACCGGGTGTGGATCCTGATGCATGCACTCGCTTTTTTTTATTCAAAAAAATTGAATAAAACACCAAAAAAAATTCAAAAACAAAAAAATATTTTTTTTTACCACTAAAAAAATGGTGGATGTATGCACTGGAGTCCACACCCGGTGCATGCAAGAATTTCCCAAATCGGCCGTTGGAAATCAGGAAATGTTTATACAGTAGGATTATTTCAAAATAATTCAAATGCAGCACATAACCTAACATTTCATAATTGAGTTGCGCCATTGGCTGTAAATGCATATGATTTTTGTTGACTTAAAGGGCCTAGATGGAGAGGCGAGTCTTAATTGTTTTCACCATCATAAAATGTATGTAGTAAATTGGCGTAGGCAGTATAGCTTAACGATTCGAGATTATACGAATTTAATTAGAAATTTCATATTTTAATAATTGAGTATGTAATTATCAATAAAAAGAGTTGTATCCTTTTTCTTTTTTTTTTTAACATACCTCAAAATGGTCAAATGAATTTGAATCCAAAGTCATCGTATTAGATAAAGAATCCTTAACTACTGGTGCCAGAGTTATATGCCAATTTAGCACATTTCAAACGTCAAATAAATAGAGAATTCATGTTTAAATTATTATGCATGCAACCATTTACTAAAATAAATGGAGAATACATATTTGAATGATTGATTCACAACTATCATTATAAAAACAGTTTTATACCTTAATAATCCAATTCATTTCAAATTTATAATAAATGGGATAAAGAAAGGAAAAACAACCATTGATTTTACATCTTTAATTTTAGAAAAAAAATCCCTTAATACTTTAATAACAATCATTGAGAATTTTTGTTAACATAAACAATCATTAAAGGTAAAAATAATAAGAAGAAAGCTAAAAAATCTCCCATATATATATCTCTCTTTTATTTTTCTCATTTCTTACTTCACGATAGGGAGGGGCGGGGTGAGTTTATTTATTTATTTATTTATATTTGTTTATTGGTGGGGTTTTTTTAATTAAAGTATAGCCTAATTTCTAGTTTGAATTTTTGGGCAAGCATCTATTTTAATTGGAAAACTAATTTTATACTTTTACAGATTAATCCAACTAAAAATTAATCGCAAATTGTTTTCAATACAAATTGCAAGTTACAACCCCCACCCCCTCCCTCCTCACAAATACATGCATCAACCAACTCAGCTCTCACCTAACACGTTTTAATCTAGTAGTAATTGATTATATTATAAAAAATAAATTTTATTTAATATTTTAAAAGGTTAGGGGTTCAAAATTTATTGAAAAGAACAATCATTCAACTAGAACACATATAAATTAGATATAAAAATGAAAAAAAAAAACTCATCTCTCAATTAGCTCCGGAAGACAATAAGCATGCCTCGTAAACTCAACTAAAATACATTGTTATTGTCATT
The DNA here is from genome assembly GCA_037834125.1 of Lippia alba. NCBI lineage: Eukaryota > Viridiplantae > Streptophyta > Magnoliopsida > Lamiales > Verbenaceae > Lippia > Lippia alba. The sequence goes on along the minus strand of JBBMKE010000002.1, from coordinate 6,122,783 downwards.
TTTTCTTAAAATTGATTTTAATTTGCGAACATACTTTTCTTTGTTGAGAAAAAAGGAAGTGCTTTTAAATAAGCTGTCCCCGAAGTCCAAAACTTATAAGCGCCTTTCCTATCTCAAAAGTTATAAAAGTATAAAGCACATATTACATAGCTTTCCCAAAGAATTGGAGCCTCTTAAAACCAACATTTTATTCCTCTAATCCATCTACTTAACAGTTACAGCGTAAACACGAAGACATTTGCTGACTCCTTAAATCACTTTTTGTCCCCTCAAAATACTTAAATTGCACGCATTGTACTTAACCCAAGTATTTAATTAGAACCCCTTTTATTTATTTATTTATTTATTTATTTATTCTTTGTATTATATGAAATCTCGAAATGGATTAGTAAAATATAAAATTGTTCAATCCATGATAACTGTATATCAGAAATTCAAATGTGGAAATACTTAACTAAATTAATATAATGTCAAAAGTCTAAATTCTATTCTACTACATAATGGCATTTAATATCATGTCAATATCGAAACTTGCTCCAGTTGTCCTGCATGCATTCTACGATTTTGAGCGTGGCAAAGACTTATCAAATGTCCTACGTCGAAATTTGAAAAATGCGATGCTCAATTCATAATAATTTGATAATTTTCATGAGTTAGGTCAAATACATTATCCAACTTAATTCAAATACATTATTTAATATTTAATTATTATATATATATATATATGTTAACTTATTAATTAGCTTAACTACAGTTATACTTAACTATACTTATTATATGACAAGTTAAGGAAAGAAAAGTTTTAGTCCGCGAAAGATTCTTTGCCAACTAAACTTTTCCTTGTGCTTAATTTTAGCTTGACGCGTGTGTTAGAGAAAATTCTGAAATTGCTAAATGTAATGCATCTGAGTTCTTTATAAATATTTATGTTCTTTACGTGTGTCTTGTAGAAATTTGCAACCGACAAAATTAATGGAGGTTAGTGCAATACTCCAGTGCACTATACAAATTATTGTTTATACAATAAAAGAAAGTTAATGCTACAGTATTTATTGGGTTCATTGTGTTAGAAGACGCACCACTACCTCCACGCGGGCTTGAGTTGTTTTGGCCTTGAGAGTGCGAGGTCGGACTATTTTGATTTCCTTTGCTCTTAAAAAACTTCTTTCTAACTATAAGAACACTCCCTTCTCATTCTTTAATAGAGACACTAGCCATTTGTTTTGCTAGTGACTCTTGTGAAGATAATAAATTCTCGAACTCTTCTAAAGATGGTTGTTGAACCCATCCTTGTATCGATGTAACATAGGGAATGTACTCCGACTTCAATCCTCGAATAATAATTCTTCTTATTCGAGCTTCGAAAATTGCTTCTTCTGGGTTTAACAAAGAAATTTCCGAACAAAGATTTTTTATTTTAAGGAAATACTCAGAAATGGAAAGGTTACCCTGTGTGGTGTTGGCGAGCTCATTCTCCAAAATTTGAAGTCGTGCTTCATCCTTCTTGTTGAAAAGTCTGTCAAGAGTCCGCCAAATCTCGTGAGCTGATTTACACCGCATGATGTGATCGAAAAGGCCATGAGAAATTGACCGCTTCAAAACGAACTCCGCCTTTGCATTTAATTGCTTCCATTTCTTGAATGCATCGGCATTTTCTGGCTCGTCCGTGGGAGATGTTGTATTATTATCGTTAACAACGTCCCACAAATCTTCACCAACGAGATATGACTCCATACAAGTCCTCCACACCCTGTAGTTGGATTGGTTTAACAACGCGATACCAAGTCCACTACGACCACTTGAATCCATTTTTGAGGCGCCGGTTGATTTTTCCACCAAGGGATCTTAACACACGATACTAGAGCCCTATGGCTCTGATACCATGTAAAAATATGAAATAACACTGCAGAAAATTAGAGAGCCTGCTGGCCCAAGATCGAACAACCAAAAGAGGTGGATGAAAACAACCAAAGAAAGAATATCCTCAAAAATAAAGGGAATGATTCAAGAGAAGAGTTGTAGAAAATGAACTTTTATTAGAGGACTTTACTTTTACAATTGGCTTGACATGTTACAAATGACAAATGCTAACCCTTATTTATAATACTCAAAGGAGGATTATAGTCCCTAGATATTTTTATACATAGTTCTAGACTTCCTAATAAACTAATATGAAGATGAGTCTAGATTCCTAAGATTTACTAATACGTAATTCTAGATTCCTAGGATAATTTCTATAGATGATTCTAGATCCCTAATTGATAGAGATAATTTGGTAGAACTATCTAGAGAGACATTTTGGTAGAAATATCTAGACTACCAAAATATCTAGGCATGGATTATTCTAGAAATATAATCCAAAAAATCAACTTTAATTTTAACAGATCTGACATGTAAATGAGATGAAAATATGGTGAGGTTTTGTCGAAGATCCAATGATGATGATGATGATATTGGGCGGTCGCGTATGAAGATGGAGCATTTTATATGAGCTTTCCATGATTTCGAGACGAGGGTAAATTGGAAGAGACTTTTAACAGGTAATTTGGGAAGTATTTCGCTGAAGATGATATCATCGGGCAGAGACCTTTGCAGTTTTTCGCCATAGCCGCCTCAGCTGCTTTGTAACATCCCGATTTTCGACCTCACAGGTACGCACTCACGGGAGAGCTAAATACACATTTAAATTAATTATTCGTGCAATTAAATGTGGGTTATATTAATATATATTAATTCTTTAATTATTTGTAATTAGTTGTTAAGTGCTTTGTATGAATATT
>JBBMKE010000002.1:6094688-6115166 GCA_037834125.1 Lippia alba | reverse complement strand
AGATTAACACCAAACACTTTCTATATATATGAGGGAGAAAACCATCAAAGGCAATCGAGCCTCAGGAACTGGGTTCCCAATGAGCGTTGATTCTACCAGCTAGGGTAATACCAAGGAAGAAGAAGATGAAGCTGTAAGAAGCTTGAAAAGTGCAGCAATTGAGTGTTTCTAGTTTAGTGGATGCGCTTCTTGTGAGTGAAGAAAGGTGTGTAGAAGATGAAGATTGCTTGAAAAAAATGCAGTGAAGTTCCTCTATTTATAGGCTGAGGGTAAGGAGTATTTAGTAATATTACTCGTGTGGTCCTGAAAAGTGTGTTGCCCTAGACACGTGGCGGAATGTGAGGGCCTGAAAGTGATGTGCGTGCGTCATTATCACCTTTTAGGCAGTTATGCCCAGCTGTTGCGTCAGCGGCGGTTAAGTGAATATCCTCGCGAGCAGGGAGACACTCGTATGCCAGGGGCCGAGCATAGGGGCGCTCGGTGCTGGGCTCTTCACGAGAGGCGTTGGGGCATTGAGCTTACGAGCGCTAGAGGCTCGAGGGTTTACTCACTCGTGGGTGAGGTTCAGCTGGAGGCAACATCTTAGGGAAGTTCAGCTGTGAGGGTTGAGGTTTGGTGCGAGCCGCGAGCCTCAACAGTTCGAGCGTTCCATGAAGATTGCCATTAGATCGTGAAGGGAATTCCCTGCGATCATGTCACGTGTACGATGAAAATGCGAGCGTAATCTGGATTCCATCAGATATAATTGAATCTTCTGAAGCAAATACATATAATATCAAGGTCTCATTATTTTGTTGGTGACATCAAAACGGACCCGTTGATCAAATATTTCTGAATTTTATCAAATGTTTCTTAGTATACGAACTCGCTTGAGTCATTTAATTTCACTATAGAGAGAGGATGGTCGATCATTGTTTGCATTAGCATTGTAGATAAATCGATCATAAACTTGAATATTAGCTTTTTTTTAAAAATAAGTAAATTCACATTTCTCATTAAAGAAAAACAGAAAAAAAAAACAATAATAATTGAATGACATTCCAATTAAAGCACTGAGAATCTTTCAGGAAAAAGGTAAAAAAATTTACCTTGAAACTTTAGTCAAGTTCGGACAGATTTTGGTAATGGGCTTAAGTTCGGGCCCACAGAGGCCAAATAATGACTCGAACGAATTTGATTCTGTTATAACCTTACCTACCCACATGAAGCCAACTTAAACTGTGTTTTTACCATTCCTGAAATACCCCTATGAGTTGACAAGACAACCCATGAGAAATGAGGGCAAAATAGGGAATTCAAGTAATGCAAATTAGAGGACAAGACAAATGCAGTGGAGGAGTTGGTCACATCAGTAGGGGACCGTTTTGGTTTTATTGGTTAATGTTACAGGCACCATCATAACGGATTTCACGCGCTGCATCGCGCGTGTTTCCACCTGTCACGTTTCGAAATATGAATGGAGGATGAGCGTGGAAACTCACTAAATAACTTCACAAGATAATTGATAAGAAATGCAAACAATAAAAATTGAAGAGTAATACACCATTTGCATGTTAATTAATCTAAGATCTTTATGCTATGATCATTTCTGCAAATTAATTTTGATCCGGTATGTTTTGTTACTTTTTCTCTATTTAAGTATGTTATAATTTTAATAGCTGCCGATCGATATAAAATTATAACTTTCAGTCGGATTAATATACTTACCGATCGATATAAAATTATAACTTTCAATCGGATTAATATACACTTGAAAATTCTTATAACAGTTTGAATGATAATATTATATTTACATATAAGAATATTATTTTTATTTCTCACTCAAATATTCTCTTTATGATTTTTCTATTTCATAGTAAAATGAGGATATAATTGAGGTTTAATGTTGTAAGGCAATTCAAAGAAAATGAAAATATATTTATTTAATTTTTTAAAAAAATTCACTTTATAATATATTTTTTTAATTTATATATTAATCAATTGACAGCTAATGATATATACTCTTAATTTCACATAACTCAATGTCAGCATTACAAAGTTTTTTTAATCGATTAATTCAAACCCAAAACTCATCTAAAAGGATAAAACCTTTTGATTCTATAAATTTATAAGCTAACAAACATCAATAACATATAACAATGCATGTTATCTACTAAAATCAACACAACTCCAATAAAACAAAAATAGATCCTACAAAATATATTACGCCAAAATCCAATTTCCTAAAATAAAAATTGTACATTTTTTCATTCTCACGTCGCCCAAATCATCCTAAAATACATCTTCCCAAGATCATCTGAAACAAAAATAAAACACACAAAATATACTAAAAAATAAGGGGCAGTAGTTTTAGACTACCATTGAGTTGAAATAATTTTAGTTAGTTACCCTATATGAAAATTGTTCATACTAACTCTCCATATGAAATTCATAATTTTAGTTAGCTCCCCGTGGACCTAAAATAACTGTTTTACCCCCAAAAACGCAAATCTATGAATTTATATTACATAATAAGATATAAGTACTGCATTCTTGAATCTTATACTACATTATGTGAATATCATACAACATACATTTAAAATCGAAAAGTGATAACCTTTAGAGGAAACTTGGTAAAATCGCGCATATTAGGTACTGAAGTAAAATTGATAAGCTCAACTGGAAAGTTAGTATGAAAAAAATTTAAAATGGGGGAGCTATGTCAAAATATAATGCACGGTCGAAAATTTATTCCAAAACAACCCAAAAAAGAGAAAGAGAAAAAAAAAAAAAAAAGGGTTTGATATACACGCTCCAGAACCGCATCGAAGACAGCATTATTCTCTCAACTCCACTCCCACTAACCACCTAATGTGAAAAAGGCAAAGTTGCAAAAGGGCATCTATCCAGTGCGACACGGTCCATTGCACCGGCGTAGCGTGTCGTCCGTTGATGGCAGGTGATCCATTGGGTCCACCATCTTTGGAGCAGGATATGCACAAGTTTCGAGGTGTGTTTAATTTTAATTTATTACATAACCGAGGAGCATGGGATTCCTACAATCGTTGAATCAGCCAATCAGAGTTGAGAATCGTGTCTATAATTGAATTGGTCCCAACGTACCATAGTCTGAAATTGACATTTGTTTTGCACCCTATCTTGGCGGCTAGTTTTCGGACAAACATAGCTTAGCTTGTTGCAAAACTCAACAAAACAAATAAGGAAAAAATAATCTCAATTAACGAGGTGTATCAATTAGCTAGGAGACATCGACTCATCGTGTATGAAGCACTAATGCATTATATTTTTAATTAAATATTCGAGAGTATCTGACTTCGAAAATAAATTGAGTTTCACGTTTTTTATTAGATTTTCGATCATTCGGGGTCTAGAGGTGCTTGAATTGAGTTTTATGTTTTGAGTTGGATTCTCAATTATTCGGGCTTGCAAGTTATTAAATAAAAGATAATTTTCATTTTATCAATTAATTTTTAAGATAAATTAGGCTGAATTCGTGCTTCATAAGTGTTGGGGTCCCCCCTCGACCTAATTAAGTGGGCCGCAAGACCAATGCAATTCGTAGGAAGTATGTCTGTTCGGTAGAGAGCTATTCGGTAATCATGGAAAACATGATAGGAAAAGGACTCAAGAGGCGTGGGTAGTAGAAGTTGGATAGGAATAAGAGGTGAGATCGTATTTAGGGTAAATTAGGGATTAGAAACGTAGGATTCGATTATAAATAATGCACGGGTGAGAGGAAAAAAGTCAAAAATCCATAAAAAAAACTACCCGAACATGTGAGTACTCATCAATAAATACTATATTTTTTTTCCTCTATGGCAGTATCTGTGTTTTGGGTAAAAAAAGAAATGGTGATGTGAATAGATATGTGGGGGAGCAACAGAATTAAAGGCGTATTATTAATTTCCTAAACATCCGCTAAAGCATGTTTAAGGTTTTGGAGTGTAGTTTGACTTATCTTGGATTAGGATAGGCAATGATATAAAATATGGTTAATCACAACATAAACCAAACAATTAGCAATTAATTACTCCTTAAAATAATGTTATGAGTCAATCTCATAAACCTTCGTCACTAGTTTGTTGACTTGAATTACAAGAAGAAACATGATTGGTTAGTCCATTCACATGTTGACAACAAAACATGTACAGAAAATATTCTTCATGTAAAGGACAGTTCAAATCAGTGTCCGTATCCAATTACAAAACATTGTACTTAGCTAACCCTCTCTTTTAAAATTGCTAATAATCTACTTAATTGTTGCTTACCTTTCTTAATAATAAACAACTATTAGGCAATCGGTAGGCACCTTTAAAACAATTGGTTAAGAGATTTAAAGTTATTCCATATCCAAAATTAGGATAGACACCTTATAAAGTAGAACGGATTTAAAGTTACTCCATATTCGAAATTGAATCTCTAGCATTTAGTTAAGAATAAATGAATTCTTTTTACTCAATCACACACTCTATTAATAAGAAACGATGTATTATGTATAGGCATAACATATCAAATATAGACATATGCAAACAATTTTACATTCAAAATTTTATAAGGATTAGCCAACATGAATTGGTCAAAGTGCTTAATAGATTAGTTCTCGAAGTAAAGATTCAAGTTCAAATCCTTTTGGCTGCTTTGGAATGCTTGTGTTTAAAAAAAATAAAAATTATAAGTACTAAATCATTAACATTAAATTCAAACAACCAAAATTATCCCCTAAATTTTACGAAAAACCTCAAGAAGCATATAAAATCTTTTTAAAATTATAAACGGAAGCATCAAGCTGATTCGTGTTTGACATGCGCCCTAAATTATTCTTTTTAAAGAAATTGTTACTGATTTCCACTACTCTCAATTAAATTTAAACAATTTATAAATTGTTTGAAAGAACTTCTAACGTCAGTCACAGACCTTCGATTAATCATCGACAATAGACCAAATGACGACCTAATCCACCAGATCCCACGTTTTATCACCCGAATCAAACACGCCCTAAAACTGGTCCATAGCATCACACCAACAGGAAACTTAGTTGTCTGCATTTCTGTATTTAATTTGTAGTCTGTATGCTTTTGACCATTGCCATTGAAGGGCGCATTCAGCTCCCATTTATCATAATAATGAGGTGCCAGCCCATACTTTTTACATTCTTTATAAAAAATAAAATAGCTATAATATTTAATACACAAATACTTTAAAAATATTATTTTATCTAATCATTTTATATCGGACATTCATGTCGAAGATTTGTCAAGCAAAAAATTGTAAAACAATAAAATTGACGTATACGTGTCTGTATTCGTATTACTCTTTATGTATATCTTATTATTATTTTAATTTAAAAATAAAAGGGGAAAACAGGGGGAGGAGTGTGCAATATAATAAGAAAGCTTTATTATAAGTTGCAGTATCCACAAACACCATTTCATCCAATCACACTTCACCACCTTCATAACCCCTTTTCTCTGTTGTTGGCTCTCTGCAGATCTAAATTTAAGATTCATTTCTTGAAGCCTGCTAAAACAGATTGCTTTTCCCATTGTCATCGTCATCTTTCTCTTGCTTTCTTCTCTTTTCTTTGCTGCTCATACATCAAGGACAGGGAAAAAAAGGGTATAAAAGCACAACCCATTTATCACTTTCTTGAATTTTCCCTCACAAAACCCCAGAAAAGGAAAGCCTTCTTCTCACTCATAATTCAGAGTTTTTCCATCTTCCAGCTTTTTCAGCCTGTCGCTGTTCTTTCTCCAGCTTCTTCTTCTTCAACTGTTTTTGTTTCTTCTTTTTGCTTTCAGGTTTACTTTTGTTTTTATGAAACTCAGCGAAATCTTGTTTTTGATTTGCTAAGAATTGGTTTTTCTCGGTTTCAGTGGTGGTTAACCTTTTTAGTTTTTGTGGGTTCGTTCAGATCTTAGTGAAGGACTGTTTACATCTTTGTTTTCTTTTCTTTTGGTTATATCTCTTTAGTTGATAGGGATTTTCATTTCCCATTGATTTGTAAAAGTGGAGTCTTTTTGAGATTCCTTGAGAGAGAAAGAGAGGGGTGGCTGTGGAGGAACAAAAAGGTATTCTGATTCCTCACATACACACACACACACACAAAATGCTTCTTGATTTAACACTCACATTACCATTCTGAGTCTTCCATTTCCACACCTCTGCATTCCTTCTCTTTTGTCCCTCTGTTGATGAGGTGGGATATGGAGATTTTATCACCAAGTTCATATTTTTCCAATTCTAGTTGGTTGGCTGAGGAGAGCAGAAGCGCCACGAGGTGGACTGCGGCGGAGAATAAGGCCTTTGAGAATGCACTCGCGGTGTTCGACGAAAATACACCGGATCGATGGGAGAGAGTTGCTGAGATGGTTCCTGGTAAAACTGTGGCTGATGTTATCAGACAGTATAAAGAATTGGAAGAAGATGTTAGTAGTATAGAAGCTGGATTAGTCCCAATTCCGGGTTACACCACCACGTCGTCTTCGTCGTCGCCTTCTTCGTCTTCTTCGGCTTTTACGCTTGAATGGGGAGGTGACCATGGCTATCATCAGAGCTTAATTAAGCAATCTTTAGCTGCTGGGATGAGGAAAACGCCGTCGTGTAGGCCGACAGAGCAAGAGCGGAAAAAGGGTGTTCCTTGGACTGAAGAAGAGCATAAGTTAGTTTTCTTGACTTTACTTTTGTTTTCTGGAATTTTTGATATTGTTGAAGTTATATTCTTTTAATGGTTAAAGTAGAATAGGAAGTGAAATTAGGTCATGAATTCAAAGTTTGGAAACAGTAGAAGTACAAGTTGTATTAGGAAAATGGGATTAGGAGACTTGAATTCTTATACAAAGGTTGTTCTCCAATCCCACTTTGGATTTTAAACTTTTTAGGCATCCAGACGGTGGAAATTAAGAAATTGGAAATGGGATTGGTAGATTTTTGTTGGAAATTAACTCTTAATGATTTTCATGTCTAAAAAGATCAATTCTTGAACATGGAACATGTGGTAACTAACTCCAAATGTATTTCTGTAACAGGTTGTTTCTGATGGGCTTGAAGAAGTATGGAAAAGGCGATTGGAGAAACATATCCCGAAACTTCGTGGTTACACGAACACCTACACAAGTTGCGAGTCATGCTCAAAAGTACTTCATCAGGCAGCTTTCAGGCGGGAAAGATAAGCGCAGGGCAAGTATTCATGATATCACAACCATAAACCTCAACGAAGACCAGAACCGTTCATCTCCCGAAGACAACAAAAAGCCACCGTCATCATCAACGGTTGAGCCTTCTTCGGCTCTTACTCAGAAGTCCATTGAAAAACTCCCGTTTCAATGGGATCAGAGCAGCAGCCATAACGAGACGATCATGGGTTTTGGCCCGACGCCTTGTCACGGAAACAATGTGTTTGTGGATTATGGTATGAATGGTTTCAATTACGGGCCTAAAATTATGCAGAGGGGTGCCGGTGGCATGCATGATCCTTACATGGGATTTCAAAACATGGTGTTTCAGATGCAACCTGGGATTCACTATCCTAATGCATGAAAATCAAAATATGAGATTGGTTTTAATGAGTATTATCTTGTTCCTAGAGGGAGAGAAAAGGGCTTAGTTAATTTTGTTTTAAGCTTTTAGCTTGTTTTTAAGTGCTTTTTTCTTGATCTTCTCTTTTTGTGAATATGTTTGATTGGCTTATGTCATGTTGAGTGGAAATTATAAGTGCCCTCATTTTGCGAATCTAAGCAATCTTTGTTGACGGGATTCTCATAGTTATACCATGTAGAGGTATACTCTTAGAGTCTTAGTTTTTGGTATATATATGTGGTTTATCTATGCTAAATAGTTGGTTTCATTGCAAAATCTAATGAATCAAGTTCAAGAAGATTATGCCAACAGGGGTTGGTCCAAGTGGTTAATGAGTTCATTCTCCAGGACAATGTCTCAAGTTTGAAGCGTGTGTTTAAAAACAAAAAGAAAAGTTCAAGAAGATTATGTTGGTGGAATTGTGAAAAGAAAATCTAATTCAAATTGCCACATGCCTTGTTATTTTCTTAACATGTATTTCACTATTTTGGCAATAACTCCCGATTTTTACTTTGAATTAGATCATTCGACTCAGATCATATCAATCATAATGATAAATGTAATTTTGTCCAATTCAACGAGCTATGATCAACCAAACTCGATTTGTGAGCAGAATTTCCTGTCTAATTAGCTTAGCTTCATAACAAAACATCATTGGAGTGATGAAATTCCAATTAAAACAGGGGTGGGGGGACTTTCTAGCTAAGTTTACACATAACACATGGAACAATTGAAACGACGAACTACGGAATATGTGAATGGATTTTCGTTCTCCCAAATTGGCTGAGTCATAAAGCACTTGCGTTGAATTTCCTGAATGTAATGTAACAGACAAGCCTTTGGGACTTGACCTTGATTTTAAGTAGAAGGTGAGTGTGCATTCCAATACTCCAAGGTATCATTTCAAGGAATGGCTCTTTTTCTCCTAACTAATGTTGGTATTCTCAATTATACAATTTTGTTTTCTAAATTTAGATTATACTCCTAAATTTTAAGACCACCCCGCGCTTGGTAGTTTATTTTTTTATTTCACTGTGGTAAGCATATAGCCTTCTTTTTTTCCCTAAAAATTATATAATAGAAGCGTGACCCTGACAATCTCTGGCTCGTGTAGGTGTTAAATAATCGGGGCATGTCAGTACGATTTTAACAAACCGTAACAAAATACTCAATCGAGCAATTCCTAGAAGCGTACTCAATCACCTTCGAGTCGAGGCAAATAAATAAGTTTCAACAAAACTGAAAAGAAAGTTAAGTTGCATTAAATCCAAATAGAACGAATACAACGGAAATTGAGAACTATGGGAGTGGCTCTACGACTACAAGGGTAGTGCAGGGAGTTTGTTAGAATGGTGAACACACAAGTTAAAATGATACGCAGATTCTTTTTATAGACGGCCCGTTCATCTTGATCTTCAAGCTTTAACGGGTCTTAAGTCTTAACCCTTACAGGCTTTTCACGTTCATTGCACTTGGACGCTTGAAAATCTCCATCGACCTGATAACTCTTTCCTCGGCCTTGCTTGGCCAAGTGAAAATCTAGACCATGATCTCAAATAAGGCATCCAAGCCTAATTCCCGTTACCACAAAGAGTTTGACAAGTTTTAACTCCTCCTTAAAGCTAACTAATAGATTTGACCGTATTTTGAAAATCATGAAATAACTAACTAGTTAATTGTAATTATAAAACATAATAAGTACATATTTATGATTAACTTACACAATCACGACCATGACACGGATATAATGACATAAATTTTTCACGTGAAAAAATATTGAACATAATATTAAATAAATAACCAACATAATTAAATATAATATGACACGATAAAATAATATTTTTAAAATTATTATGGTACTAAAACCTACGTTAATTAAAACAAGGGTGGTGTATGTTGTTTTGACCTATGGGGGAAGAATATTGGGTCAAGAGATGTGGACCCAAGACCCGTCCCATTGGCAAGCCTGAACCTCAAGCACTAGCAGTCATGAGGTGACGTGAATCATCATCACAAGGAATAAAAAGCAAATAAATACTCTCTTTACACAGATTTAGGCATAAAACATTTGGAAAGTCCAAGCACACCACACGAGCATAATAACATGTTATTCATTTCACACTATCTGTTATGGACTTAGAATCTCCTATTTTATATTCCCTCTTTTTTTTTTCTTTTTTCCTGTTCTATACATATAAACCTTACGTGTAAAAATAAACGGTTTAGATTAAGAGAGAAAAACAGTTATGATATGAAAAAAATTAAAAGATCTTTGTCCTAATTTAAAACATTTATATCTACGCTCGACACATATATATGAATGAAAGAGGAAATAAAATACGAATATAAACAAAGAAATTCCAAGCCTAGATTACGACCTTGAAAGAAACAAACGCACACACTGATGCCATAGAATATCACAATATATACAGCAAAAATTTCCTCGAAAAAAATAAAAAAAAGACATAAATCCCCTTATCACAAAGAACCCTATTCTCCTCTTAATTACCCGCTTAAAGCCTTAAACGATATATTTGAAGGGAAATAAAGGGAACTTTTACATAAGCAGAACCTGAGGTTTATTTCATTATCTCATCTCTACACGTTTATTTAAAACTACTTCTCAAACAAGTTGATATGGTATATCCTTTACATCTTTTCTCCTCTTAAATGCAAGACTACCCTACCTCTTTTTTGAAGGAGGGGTCGAGAGTTACATAATCTACATGCATGAATACAATACGAGAATACAAACACAACAAGACATAATGGATTTCCTTATACCACGGGAAATGTATCCGATATGTGTGTCTGATACGACAAGACACGACAAATTTCTAAAAGTATCCTCACATCATCGAGCATATTCCACAAGTTGCAGCTTGCCCACTTTATTCCAATTTTTATGCTCTTCAGCTAGTACCAACCACATAAATAGCAATAGCGCCTCAAACTTTCGGTTATCCAGTTGATTTCATCTCTATTCTTAGGCAAATATTCTGATTCCTCTTTCTATGAATCAAAGGAAAGGACTGGTTTACCAATTCATAAATCTTAACACGAAATATTGACCTTTGAATGGGAGGTGCTGGCACTATGTTCATCTCATACGTCATTGTATCAGGAAAAGTAAAATTTATTTAAGTAATGCATTCAAATTCACTTCATATAAATTTTAAACAAAAAGATAGCAGAAGTGTACCAGTAGCTAAAGAAATGAGAGATATTCCGTATATATCAATGCCGGGACCATTCAACACATAATAAAGTTAAAACCTCATCTGAACTCAATCGGCCGCATACAATTAATACGGCTCGATATAAATTGTCAATTACCAAACAAATAAAACTACAAAAATAAACATCAAGACTATTTCAGAAGCCTTGACCTCTTAGAACACAATTTCATGAGTTGAAAATAGTTATCACACTTGGTAGCTGTCAAACCTACCAAGTTCAACTTATATCTAGTTGTATGGAACTTGTGGAGGTTTTTTTTTTTTAATAAAGCTCATCTAATAAATAAATCAACCATGAAAAAGAAAAGCATTTAAGCAATAAATCAAGTATGATAAGTTACACCCTTCTACACGTGAATTATCATGAACCAAGTAAGATAAGTTATTTTCAACCAGAAAGAGTGGCTATATGCTCCAATAGTACTCATGATTTACAAGTCTTCTACTTTGCCGCTAAATCCAATTCACCTAAACGTGTGGCCTAGTTCATGGTATAACTGGATATTGAAAGATAATCGTGGCAAGAACTTACTCAGATTCATGCTTCTGAGACGGAGATTGATTGCAGCTACTAGCTCCTCATGCAATTGCAACCAAGGAAAGCCTTCACAGAAATCTGAAATGTTGAAGCAAACAGCACCAAGCTATTTATTTGGAGATAGCACAGTAAGAAAACGTGCAAACTGTATGAAACTACCAATAAAATTACATGCTTCATGAAGTGAAGAAGCTTAGAAAGTGTTAATGTGTAATGGAGGAGAATTTGGATAATGTTTAGAAGTTAAAAGTACAAAATCCATTTTATTTATGGAAACCAGATTTTACCGCAGGTAGACTTCCATGTTCTTTATTTCTAACCAGTGATGTTGCATCAAAATCTTACAGGGGTATACTAAATTTTGTAGAATAGAAATATTTAAAAGATATAGATACACATCATTTTAATTTTTATGTAATAATTGCACAAGATCAAATTATATAATAATATTTTGAAGGGAATAAGTTCTTCCGAGGCCGAAAACTATTTTCACGAATTAAAAACATAAGCATTAGATTTTCAACCTGCTGTGAGACGGAAAATCAGCTCTTGATAACTTCGTTTTTGCTCGTCAAGCCAAAACCAATTGGAAACAAAGGATCATAATGCTCATCTTCGGCATGCATCGGTAGTTGTTCAACATTTTTAAACCAGGTGATTGGCAGCTGTCCTTGGAACTCATGATCGCCAAATATGACATCGACAACTCCTACCCCTTCACTACCAGGTAGCCATGCAGCAACAAGAGCTTCCATTTTATCCAAAAGCTGTTGCTCTAAAGTCAAAGGTCTTCCAGATATGAGGATTGTCAATGTGGGAACTTTATCAGCAACCATGCTTATTAGTTCAGCTCCATTAAAGTGAATTTTGAGACCTTTGCTGTCGCCACCAGTTTCCACATAAGGAGCTTCGCCCACGACAACTATGGCAAAAGAATAATCCTTATCATTGAGGGTACTTGAAGATGGATTTTGTTCGTATATTATTTCTGTTTTGACCCCAACAATTTCTCTAATAGCATCCAAAATGGTAGTGCCTGTCATGAAGAAGCAAACCATAAATTAAATTCCACAAACTAAAGTTGTTAAGAAAGTAATATATAAAAATTTCAGATTGTGCGCGCTCGAGTTCCAGAAGTGGTAGTTGGTAAATGAACAAAAATCCTCTTTTTAAAATGATGCCTCATGTAACGGGAAAGGCTTTATATGTTAAACATGAGAGAGATCAAATATATAACATTTAATATCTCGGCCACGCTTTTCTGTATCCAGGTGGACTTCTCCTTTGATAAGCCTTGCACATGAAAGTCATTTTTCATAAATATGTGGCGAAAATTTATGACGTTTTGTTTGGCGTGATTCAAATACCCTATTGAATGATCTTTCATCTTAAAAGCTTAAGTTGTTACAAGATAAGATATTGAGAATTAAGATATCAAACCATTACATGATCGTTTTATGGAAATATTTCTCAAAATGCTTTCATAAGATCCATCAAGAAAGGTGTGAAACAAAAATGTGCTTAGTGAGTGAGTTTCAATGTTTCACCTCAATGTGTTGTAGAATCATTTTGAAAATAGTTTATTTCATTGAGAACTAGAAAATGGAAGTACAATTTGAAAATATCTTCCAAAAGTTTTGGGTTCATGCATTGAGAAATATGTTGGAAAAACATGCAAGACCAAACATGTTTTAATTCTAATGTACAATGTACTGAGGTGAACGAAATGATTAATTGTGTTTTCAGGTAAATCAAAATCCCACAATCAGCACTCACAAACCTATCCCACACTTAAAATTTTCCAAGCAAAACGTAATCTATTATGACATGAATAACTACAACAATTTGGATTAAATATAAGTCAGTAAATAAGCAAAAATATCTTCAGTTATCATGACTAACATAGGGAAAATTATATGGAATTTACAGTTAGCACCATTTAGAACTTTAACATGCATGATTTTAATTACTTTGGGATGATAATGCACATGATATACCCTGAGGTTTGGCCTAGTAACAAAAACTTCCCCTAACGTTTGAGAAATTACAAAAACTTACCAGTGTCAAGGAATTCATTACATCTAGGATAATGAATTTTGACATCACTATTTGTTGATGAATAACCTAGTTTTCTCTTCGCACGAACTAGTCAATATTCGACTCTAAATGTATGACTATAATAATATGTGGTAAGCCAAATCAGGGAAGTTTTTGTAATTTATCAGTCATCAAGAAAGAGAAGTTTATGTAATTAGGCCAAACCTCATAGTATGACAAATATAATTATCCCAATTATCTATAATCCTTTTCTTCATTATATCTATACACAGTTACTGCAAAATATGTTATACTGCAAGAAAATAATTACCGGTTGTTATTCTGCCACCTTTCCCTTCCCAAGTTGCAGTCCACCCACCACACTGGTATCCAAGATCATCTGCATGACTTCCAACCACAAGAATTCTTTCAGCATTTCTGTCCAGTGGAAGAAATGGTTTGTTTGGATCCTTCCCATTCTTTAACAGAACTAACGACTTTCGAACTGCTTCACGCGCTAATTGCTTATGTGGCTGAGAGAAGGAATTAAACATTAGGAGCCCCTTTGGAGAGATAATTGTTAACTGCCTCTGCACTTAGGCTTATAATCTTCCTAAATAGACTTTTAACCGAAGGTCAATCTAGAAAAGATCATGGATGAAAGGACTGAAAGAATACAGTACTGATAAAATATTTTATAAATATTATTATTTCAAATATATTTATAATAGTAATCAATATGTATATTACTAATACATTGTACATATCTTTTATTCTAATTATAAACGGAAATGAAAATGAAAAACAAAAAGAAATTGAAGTTTTTAGCATCTTATCTAATTAATAATATCTCAAAGTAACTAATGGACACACCGGAAGTAATTAATAACTATGCATACTTTCCAGAATAACTAGAAGTTAGAAATAACTGCTCAAGGATGCTTTTGGCCTCTGGCTTTATTCTCTCTTAGAAAAGAAAAAGATGGTATGTGGAACATTTTAAACATGCTGGAAAAAACCAGTTAATAGAACTCCATTCTAAGTAGCTCTATACACCCTCAAAGTCATATGACTAAACTTGAATGAGATTTGGACAAACATGAAAAATTAAAACAAAGATATAATAGTAACTGACCATAGGCAGAAGTCCTTATATTTGTACTAAATCTTAGAAGGCCTGTGGACATTTTACAAAGGGCAAAAGAGTCACTACAGACATGGGACAATAGTAGCGTATTTTAACAGCTATTACTATCCGAGGAGTTAAATGTAATTTCAAAAACATAAATGGGGTCTGTCTGTATTTAAAAGAAAGCTCTTCAAATGTTTAATGTGATCATCCTTTTATAAAAGCTCACCTCACATCTAACTGTACCCAACAAAGATCCATCACTCATGGGATGTTCAAAGAGTCCAGCAGCGAACTTCACTCTCAGAATTCTTTCAACCGCATCATCAATTCTGCTCATTGGTATCTTTCCTGAATCCACCAAATGCTTCAAATCTTCCAGAAATAATTGAAACCGAAGAGGCACCATCACCTGGTGAGACACATAAATTAGAAAAATGTGTAATATGTAAATTTGAAATTGTCGAAATAAAACAAAATGAGATGACCCTTTACCATATCAATTCCAGCTGTGACTGCTGAAAGAACACTTTGCCGGTAATTAGATCCATAAGGATTAGATAGCCTGTCAAGGGCTTCAGAATCAGAAATTATAAATCCCTGCAAGAAAAACCAAACCATTCAGCACCTAAACTTATATATAATCCTGAGTTGGCATTTTTAGTTGGGTAAGTTAATTTTTGTCTACTTTCTTTTCTGTCATCTCTCCTCTCTATTCCAAGTTTTCTAACTTCCTTTTCCAATTTATCCTTTTAACCACGTAATCTCATCTTATTTTAAATTACTTTTCCTTTCACTTATCACAAATACAACACGTACGTTGAAAATAGTGAAAAAAGTAATGTACCAAATATTTAGTTAAATTATATTTCTATCATATAACTTAAACCAAGTACCGGAGTCATATAATCATCCACCACTATCAACAAATCTCATTATTAACCACTTGAATTTTCAGATAATTAAATCCAGACACAACGGAGATGTCTCACATGAAAAATCAAGATAAAAACTTTTGAGTTCATATGAATGAGTTTTGCTTAATATAACAAGAATCAAAGGTTGAAGAAAGATCAATTAATCACTGACATCATATTTCATGCACCATATGTTTGTTAGCATGTGCATGGTTTTAGATGTTAATAGTATAGGGAAAATTACATTTGACTACCCTGCTAGATAGGGTAATTACAATGCAATCCATCTTTATCCAAAAATTACAATTTAGTCCCTAAATATTATGAACAGTTTGTAATCCCTTTGTTCCATTAGGTTTCCGTTAGATTCCCAAGGGCTGCATTGTTATATGTGTAATATATAGGAATCGTTTTGTTGGAATATGTATATTGCAGGGATGAATTTGTTATTTTATTCATTAAATTAACGGAACTTTAACGGAATGGAGGGATCACAAACGGTCCATAACATTCCGGGATTAAATTGTAATTTTCGAATAAAGATGGACTACATTGTAATTCTCCTATCTAGCAGGGTAGTCAGATGTAATTTCCCCTGTTAGTATAAAGAATCATGAGCCAGAGAAACAGTTGAAGACTTTTGTGAATCAAATAAATAACATAAACTAGCATGTTCAATACAATCTGTACAGGCTTACCTTAAATCCAAGCTTTTCTTTCAAGACTTCTGTAAGAAGAAAAGGACAACTGTGTAATTTTGTCCCTTGCCAGCTAGAATAGGAAGCCATGATAGTACATACTCCTTGAGAAATACAGTCAAGATAAGGAGCCATGTGAATTTTCTCCAGTTCATCATATGATGATATCGTATCTCCCTCGTTTATACCATTGCTGGTCCCACCATCTCCTACAAAATGCTTTGCACATGCAAGAACATTTTCTCTGTTGTTAAATAATCTCATTAGTTAAGCAATGCAAATAACCCTATATCCACTGAAATTACAAATACTACCCTTGGTGTTGGCTCCGTCAATTTGTTAGTGTGTTGGGGCCTTGGGGGTGGGGGGTGTTGAGATTTTGTTTTGTCATTGAGGCAAGAAAGGTCTTTTGGTAGTTACCTGTTTTATTAATATAATATTGAAGTCCCTTTTATAGAATAAAAACCAATATAAAACAGAGTTCGCATGCAAAACTATTTACAAGATAACCACGTGCTTTTAAAGGGTGTCAACTTAAGTACTCCTAATCATCCAACTATAAAATGGGTTTTTGGAATTCATAGTTGAAGTAAGAAAATCTAAACTTGTAAAAGTTGTACGAGTTTGATGTATTCTCTACCTTCCAGCAACAAAAGGATAACCACTCGGGTGTCCTTGGGGTGGTTGTCCTTGCAAGCCAGAGACCATAGAAGTCATCATTTTAACAATTTGAGGGTCTTCACCAAAACTCTCATAGCATCTTCCCCATCTGGGATCTCTACATACCTGTTTGCAACATCTTAATCAAAAGCCATGGGAGAAACTAACTAAACATAACACAAAAATGAGATGAAACACGAAGAATAATCAAAGATCACTTCCACAACGGCAAAACAAACAAGGCAAGGTTTTACTAGCTAAATAACAAAAATGATTTTCAGACTTTAGATACTCAAGTTGCAAAAAGATTCAACTTTTGGGTTCTAGCAATCTTAGAATCTCATATCATCTCTTCGAAATTCCTATTAAATGAGAGATTAGTAGAAATGGCAAATGGAAACAGAGCAAAATGATTCGACTTGAAACACGACGGCGAGCTTGTCTGGATTTAATTACGGGATAATCTTTAACTAATTACATTCACTTTGTTTACTTTTGCAATGATTCTACAATTTAATTTCTCTCAAGTTATTGTTTATTATGTTAAAAGGGAAATTTGAGAAAACTTATTAGTTTATTCATTCCTCCTTCATTTTCAGTCTTTTCAATTTAGCCTTAGATCCAAAGGGAGCAATACCATTTGTAGTGTAAGAACACTAAATGCCATTAACCACCACCTCACGTAAGACACAAGTCATTAAAAATGCCATTTTTAGTGTAAGAACACTAAATGCCATTAAAAATCATTTCTTGTCTGAGAAACAAGTCTTTTACCATTACAACTAAAAATCACGCATGACACACTATAATATACCAATCAGTTGATTGAAGCATACATATTCCCAACATGCTACCAACAATATTGAGAAAAGAAAATTCACTAACATACCACACAACTAGAAAACATGAAAACTTACAGCAACACAAGGAGCAAAAGTATAGTGAACTCCACTTGCCCTAACTTCAAGTGCTGTGGCAGAGCCAATCCGCCGAATCAAATCAGCATCTCTACAAGAGCAAATTTAAATCATACGGCATTTAAGCATTTCCATATCACTTATTTTTATTAAAGCAATTTGCATATTCGAATTGAAATCAACCTGGTGGCTCCGAGGCCAATGTTGTGAGGGAAAATGGTAGCACCATAAACATTGTTATTGCCATGAACAGCATCAATCCCATACAGCAACGGAATCCCAAGTCTAGACTGTAATGCAGCCTTCTGGAAATCAGCCACCATCGCAGCCCAATCCTTAGTGTTTGCGTTCTCAAATGGCCCACTTCCACCGGCACTGAGTATGCTGCCTGCATGAATCAATCCAAGCACAGATTTCAGCCAAAATGGGATAAAATCCGATTGCGAAAAAGACTCAACCTTTGTTTCTTGCATAATTAGAATTCTGATATTGGAAGATTATGACGAACAGTTGATATGGCAACCCAATAACTAAAAATTCAGTCTCAAGACTTGGATTCCTTAACAATGAAAGAAAAGAAAACAGAGCAAAACAATAGTTGGATCGTCAAAATGGAAAGAAGTAAACTTGGTTGACAGGTTTTGGGAATGGACGAATGAAAGGTAGTGATTATAATAAAAATGACCTATGGCGCGGTGTTTAATGGCGGAAAAGGTGGCGACGCTGCGTTCAATCTGGGTCATTTGGCCGATTTTTTCTTCAAGGGTCATTCGAGAAAGGAGGTCTGTGACTCTATCTTCGATGGAGGCATTTGGGTCCTTGTAGATGCAGTCCATGGCTGGACTGGAGATTGTCTCTCTTTTCAACTGGGATTTTGCAGATTAAGACTAGAAAATCAAGAGAGTTAAGTGGAGAACAAATGGAGATGTTAGGAGTTAGACAAGTCAACTCAAGTGATCAACGAAAGCTAAGAAATCTAGAATAGATCAACCCATTAAAGGGTGCGATTATCCTTAAAATTAAGGGATAATTACGAACGACCCCCTAAGGTTTGACGAAATTACAGATTATCTCCTGAGGTTTGAGAAATTACGAACACCCCCTGAAGTTTACATTCTCTCTCATAAATTCCTCCAACCGTTATTAACGGCATTAAGTTTTGATGACATCAGCAATATTATTTTTATAAATTTCAATCCTATCCTTGGAGTTATATTGTAATAATATTGAAACTTTGGTGGTTATTTTGTAATATTATTGAAATTTTGGTGGGTATTTTGTAATACTATTAAAACTTTGATGGGTATTTTGTAATATTATTAAAATTGTTAGGATATATTTGAAATGTTGGTTAAATTTGTATTTTTTAATTTGAAAATTTATAAGTCTATTTAAACTTTATTTAAAATTATAAAAATTTTCGATGAAAAAAATATTTTAAATATTGGTGATTTCTAATACATGTAATTTAAATACGAATAACATTTCAATATAAACATAAACTATTGGTGATTTCAATATGAATAAAGTTGGTAATTTCTAATTGTTTTTTTCAAAATAGTAGTTGGTATCCATAAACTTTAGGAATGAAATTGGTGCATTATTAAAACGTCTAAATATCATTAAGTAGCAATTTTTGCTAAACCAAATAAGGGAAAAAAAATGCTAGATAAATACAAAATTCAAATACTTACATCAAAACCCCCAATAATTTCAATACTTACATTAACCTCATTGTTTTGGATTTCATTACATATAACCCCTTGAGTTTTAGAATATGAGGGGTAAAATGGTAAAATTATATATTTTGTTAATTTTAACAGAGGAGATAGCGTTTCAGGGGGGAATCCGTAGTTTCTCAAACCTCAGGGGGCGTTCGTAATTATCCCTTAATTTATCTTACTTTCAGTTTGTGTTATTATTTGTTATTAATTTAAGATTTGGTGTCATTACGTATGTTCTATAAATTTAGGAATTACATTTTATAATCCATAAAACTTTTGGGTTTCATTCATAATATTGATAAATTAATATCTCAATTCTAATCTTTATGATAAAAACGCTAGTTGAATCAACGTTTTCCATGAGCGTTAAAATAGGTTTCATTTATGCACTAGTATTGCACTATTGCGGTCAAAGGGGCACTATTATTGCAATTTACTATTTTTCTTTACATATTCGGCTGTAAATTACTTTACTAATATCTTGTGTGCGTATTTTTTAAAACGTAATTATTATTAATATAGAAAATTATATATTTTAATGATCTGATCCCTATTGCACCTTATTAATTTGGAATAATTTTAAGAAATTAATTATGGATGCAAACGGATCGAGCCCGTTCACAAGTCTAACGAATCAAATCAATAAATGTTCGAATTCAAATTTGAGAAATTCAAACCCCAACCCAATCTAGGCTCTGTTCGGGTGCCAATCGTGAATTCAAACCTGTTCCTTTTCATTTTAGGCCCAATACAGCCCGATGAATCAGGAGTCAGGTTTAAGGCTACAACTAAACAAATTGTCTAGTTAAATTTGCCCCCAAATTCAAAGAGCCAATAAGTATGTAAACCAATTAAAATGGTGCAGCGACTGATGTAAACAAATTTAGTCGATGAGTTAAATAAATCAAATTTGTAAATAAAAAGATCAGACAAGATCAATTAAATTATAACAAAAAAGAATTTAGTCGGGGAGTGAGTAAATCAAATTCGTGAATTCGAATATTAGGTAATATTGAATTAGATCACAATAGAAAAAAGAAAAAA
>JBBMKE010000002.1:6078864-6092615 GCA_037834125.1 Lippia alba | reverse complement strand
GCTAAAATCCTCAAAAGCGAGTTAAAAAAATTAATTATATTAATCCACCAGTTCATAATCTACATATATAAAAATATTTGTTTTAACTCATAGAGATATAAATCTTTGAGGTGGTTTCAAACATAAGAATAGTTATGAATATATACCATGCCATCAGGGTTGGTCCAAGCGGGAAATATATTCATTTCTAAGGGCGAGGTTCCGGGTTACTGAAATTTCTCGGACTACAGGAATTTTATCCTTAGCGACTTTTCTCGAACTATATATAAGAGGTATTCCTAGTTATCCCTAAAAGAATTATAACATACCTTTTGATCAGTAGAAGGCGATGAATTTCTGTTAGAAACTTTGTTGTCGTCGTTGGAGGAGCTACTGTTAGTTTCCTCCAATGGCTTTAACAGCTCTGTAGGCGCTTCCCGTGTAGCTTCTACCTGTGAGCTGCTACTTGCAACTTCTCCCGGTTTTGTTCTATTCTCTTCGATTTTATGATTATTAATGGCTTGAGTGCTACTGGTTGATGAACTTGAAACTTCAGATGTTTCCTGTTTTAGGTGCAACTCTAAAGTCAATAAACTGTTCATAATATAGGGGAACAGAATCATGATTTTAGGAGAAGGAAGCAGGGATCAGAAGACATTATGAATTTTATACATTGGGTTCATAAAAATAATATATCGAAAAACTAACTTTTGAATGAAAATTACAAAAAACACCCATATTCATGATTATCCCATCAGAATAAACCTAGAACCTAATATATGAGTATGAACGATATTGTAAGCACTAACAGATGACAAATATGAAGGGCTTGGAAAATAATTCCATATATACATACCTTGTCATTAGTAGATGATGATGCTTTCTCTCTAGAATCATGGTCATTGTTTATGGAGGAAGTTTCCTTTGTTGGCTTTAACTGTTCTTCAGGACTAGCAAGCATTTGTGAGCTGCCAGTACCGGCAACTTCTCTTGCTTTTGTTTCATTTTCATGAATATTTTGTCCTGTAACAGGTTTGCTAGTGGATACACTTGAAGGTTCGGACGATTTCTTCTGTAAAACATGTATGTGTTATGAGTCGGTAATTGTTGTTAACATATTCGTGCTCGAGTTGGTTATACTTGGTAGCTCGCACGAATGAAATGAGGGTGTTCGAAGATTTTTTGTGTAGTTTGCTTTTGGTAACAATTTAGTGGTGCTCGGTAAAACTTGTTTCTTCTTGTCTTAAGGAAGAATAATGTAGAAATTAAAAGCATTTTAGGATCTATGGTCAAGTTGTGTCAATTATGCTAGGATCTATGGTCAAGTTGTGTCAATTATGCTAGGATCTATGGTCAAGTTGTGTCAATTATGCTAATGTAAGTCTCATATCATCCTATAGTTATAGAAATTTAATTTTAATAATATTACGCAGTCTCAATTATTTAATACGAGTCTTTTTTGAGAATTCTTGATGTTGATTTCTTAAATATCATTTGAGGCTTTAATAACAAATCATAAAGGGTGGAAAGTGTACTTGCGCATTTATTTACAAATCATAAAGGGTGAAGTGTAATTTCTAAAATCAATGGGATCCAAGAGAGAGAAATTATTGTGATACAAATAGAAATCAAAAGAAATTTCCTTCCTAATCTCAACCATACACCAATATGCTTGGCGCATGTGGATGGATAAAGTAGGAGATACAACAAGGAACGACTCTCCTGCATTTTTCTGCTTTATCCATAAATACACGCCAAGTGTATTAATCTGACGATTGAGATTAGGAGAGAAAAACAATTATATTACAAGTTTTTTGTAAAAGATTCTCTTTCCAAATCTCAACTGCCCACTAATATACTTGGCGTGTGTCGATGAATGGAGCAGGAGTTGAAATAGGAAAATACAGCAGGCAATCTCATGGGATAAAACTGGAAATCCGAACAGAATGTAACGTAAATGAAAGGTGCATATACGTATGCTACCATATGTGCAATACAAAACATACCTTTTGTTCTGGCAATGAGTTTTCATTAGAAACTTCTTGGTTGTTATGGGAGGAGCTACTACTTGCTACCTCTCCTGATTTTGTTCCATTTTCATGTCTTTTCTGTTTGTTAATAGCTTCGGCCGCTGAAGAACTTGAAGGTTCAGATGATTCCTGTTCCAGGATGCACAACTGTAAATTCAGTAACTTTCTCAACGTACTCTTAGTTACAAACACTAAAAGAACAGTTAAATTCCCAGGAAAATCTGTCGGAAATATTTTATTTTTTGTTGTTTATTAATTATTTTGACTTAAACAATTTCAACAAACCTGCAATATCCCAACATCCGTGTTAAAGTTTTGGATCGTTGGTTGCTCAGGTGAAGTGTTCTGGAGTTCTCGTGGGCTCAGAACTTGTGCGGTTTGTGTGTTAACTTGCTGAAAATCCTCGTCTGGGTCGCGATCATAACTTGACAACTGGTCCAACGAGAACGTTGGATGGAGTACAGATTTGGGTGACAAATAAGAGCTTTGAGCAACAGGAATCTGTTCCAAACCTTCGTTCCTCATTGGAGTTTGCAATGTTTGAGGAGGATCATTTGAATTCGGCGTAGCTTGAGGGCCGTTTCTTGCTCGATTAGTGGAACTTTGAGCCATTTCTTGAGGATGATCTGCAGCAGACCTTATAATACTTTGTGGTTCAATGGAGGTTGTCTCTCTCCTTGGCTTGTCAGTGGCATTAGAGGACTCCTATATTCATGTAAAACATTGTTTTAGACTTAATGTGCTAAAGATTAGTTTTGTGTTAAGCACAAAGAATGTTGCTGAAAATTCTCTGAAGGTTTCATTTATTACATAAACCTCCCTAATGTTTCATCATCATGTTAAACTTTATCGGACTTTGATTAAACTCTACACCAATGGAAGCATCTTGTTTCATTTATCAGTCAGATGTTCAGAACATTTTTAAGTCTCTATTTACAACAATGTTTAATAAACCATATGAATTGTGAAACATCGGGAGTTTTATGCAATTAATGAAACCTGCGGGAGGTTTTTGTAATTAATGAAACCTGAGGGAGGTATGATAAATGCATAGGAAATTTACCCCAATATCTGCAGAAGAAGTTCCATGGCCTTTACTGTCATGCATACGAAATGCCGGATTGTCGAGGGCCGGTCTTGATTCCATCGCATTATTCGGCAAATCCGGATCACTATCCCAACTCGAAATATCCTGAGAGCTAACTTCCGAGAGCTCGACTTGCATGTCCGAAGCGATTGAGTAAGAAGGATGGTGACAGTTCCGCATGGCTCTATCAGCATACCATGCATTCAAATTGTCATCTATCTGATCATTATTCATAATGTTACTGTTATTATTATGACCATCCACTTCGTGGAAATAATTTCGACGGGCCATGGACGAAAGAGACTTGAGTATTGCTTCTTTGTCTATCTTGTTGTAGATCGGTTCATCCTCCTCTGATGACGAGTTAAATGCAGCTGAGTTTGAAGCATCGGGTGCTGTTTGGACATGAGGAGGACGATCATCGCTCTTGTCTCCAATACCATGATTCATGTGATCTCTGCCATTCTCGTGCACTTGAATGATTTCTTTGATCTGATCATGAGGATTATTGTCTGAACTTGAATTGGATTGAGGTGGTTCGTTGTGTATTGTTGGTGGAAACTCCCTGTCTGTCATGAAAATGAAGAAACAAAGAGGTTTAATTAATTCATCCAAGAAAACAAGTCATAGTTATAAGTATGCGCAAATGATCATTTAGGAACAATTTGTACACAAACATATATAGGTTCTCTGATTTGGATGATGGGATCATTAAGTTGTTATAGTTCATTACACTTGATCAATCTTTCGTTAACTACTTTTCCAGAATTTTCAAGATATTTTTCGTAGCTCTAGTCTAACCTTCTGGTTGTTTTAGTAATTTTTCAACTATCAGAAAATTTTCCTAATTACAGTAAACCTCACCATTTTATTTTATTTTTTTAAATACGGCCAATTTAATTATAAACTTTCTGTTTGGCCGATTTCGATTTTCAAAAGAGTGCTTATATGGGTTGTATCATTTTTTAATCACTATTCAATTGCATACGTTTCAAAGATTAATACCAATAAGCCTTTACAAATCGAATAACCGAGATTAAACATAAGTGAAAATCATGTAATAAGGTCAGTAAAATAATTATGTGCACCCGTCGATCGTCTCGGTTTAAAAAACATCTATCAAGTTAAGATACGATTCCTTTTATTTTATTTTTGGCATAAAAGCATCCCTCCTTAGACATATTAAAATATAGAAACTTCCCACCACGTATGAGATTCTAGCAAGAAAAAGTGAGATGACCCAATGTGTAATCGGTTAATTCTATTCCAAACCTAATTGACCAAATTGATATAACGAGAGGACGGGTATTTTATATTTATAATTGTAATTAATTGTGTTTGAACTAGAATTGTTGTTGTCTAATAATAGCATTTGATATATTTTAAGAGACAATTTCGTCAATATGCAAAATACTAGTGATAACCAATGTTATCCGTCCTAAAATTTAAACAAATTAAAACTTACGATAACAAGCATGAGACAAAGTGAAACATATAACTTCAAAATGAAATCAAATTATGCTATAAAAATGATATTGCTCCTATTTATAATTGTATGTGCAATTTAAGAAAGTTGAAAAGTTGGCAAATTTACACAATCACACAAGATTAGGGCTTTAAAGAAAATATATCGCGTACCAAATTCCTTCTTGCTAGAATCCCTTTGCCTTAATCCAAAGGGATCATGTCCCAAAGATGCCTCCTCCCTATTATGATTCATTGCACCCCCTAAACTAAAGCTCTCATGCCTGCAAAACATCATATTATCCCTATTGCTGTGATTACTAGCCGATGAAGACATAAACTCTTGCTTGAAACTATGATCCGTTAAGTCTGGTTTCTCCTCTTGTGGATCATAAGGAAGATCAAATGGATTCCTCATCGGTATCAATACCGACGGGGCGGAATCCGGGCCCGGAGAATAGGGCCCACAAAAAGCACCCCCTTGAGGGAAAGAATTATGAGAATTATTGTTTCTTGGTATGATAAGAGAAGCAATTTGTCCGTGGTCGTTAGTACTGTTACTCTTATCCATCTTCATCATTGTCCTTCTAACCTCTGAGTCCATTATTTTCCTTGATCTTCTCCTAGCAATCAAGCTCTCCAATCTCTTGTTCCTTTGATAAGTGTCCGGAATCCCAACCTCGTTTTTCGTGTCTCTCGAATCTTCTTCTTCTCCTTCCTCGTCCTGATCCAACACTTTCAAGCGTTGGAAAGTGCTTTTCAACGCGAGCTCGTCGTTGTTAAGTGGTTTCCGAGGATCTGACGACGGAAAAGAGCTTTCCCGGGCCGTGCTAGGGTTATAAAGTTGAACTTCAACTTCCCTTATCTCCTTAGGGCTTTCCTCTTTCAAAGCATTTTTATCAACTAATATGTCATTGATGATGTTGGTGGAGGAAACCGCATTCTTGTCTTGGAAGGCATTTCCTTGCATCGCGATATCTTTGGCTCTCCTTTGTCTAACTGAATGAACACGGTTGAAAGACCTTCTATTAGTGTTGTTATCCGCTGCGAACATGGCTCTTCTCTGATCACTACATTTGATCTCTTCCTTCTTAGCTTCTTCTTCATGTTTGCCTTTCCGCCGTCGTCGGAGAAGGACACTAATAACGAGAGTTGCACAAACAAAGGGAGGAAAGGAATAGACCAAAACCCAAAAGACTAGTGGGAAGATCAAGTATAGAAGGAATAAGCATAAGGAAGATAATGAATGATATGGATATTTCAATGCAAGAGTAACACAAGTTGAGGAGGATAGTTTCAATAGTTTGTACAGACAAACTTGAACATCGGATGCATCGGAAGCCATATTTTTTGCCTTTTCTTTGAGAGTTATTTCCGAAATCGTTTGGTCATTTCTCAAGGTACCATGAAATCAAGAATTACAGAAGAAAATCTCATTCTAGTGATGAGTTTGAGCAAAAATGGAGTTCTTCAAACATGAAGGAAATTAATTCACACTTTCTGAGTAATGGGAAAATGCATGATGATTGATGAGATAGTTTCGAGGAGATGGGAGAATTGGAAAGGAAAAAAATCATGGCTTCCACCGATAAATGTGGCCAAAATATATGAATCTTTGTTTGGCTGATATTTGATCCTGCATTTGAGGGGATATGTACTACTCTTCTTTTGTTTTCCCGGTTTGTGCGTGGGACAATTACCAAAAAAAGATGGATTAATTATTCCATCATCCTTTTCTATTATAGTTACTATTATACTAGTCTGTTTGTTAAAAATTTAAGATTAGGGAATGGCGCTATTATACTAGGAAAACTAACGGGCATTGCATGATAATTATATAGTTTACTTAAATATTTTTAATTATTATTATGGAATAAAATTATTGTTACGCCAAAATTTTTACTTTACAAATGATAATGTGATAACGTCGAAAATTGGTCGTCTTTGAACAAGTATAATCAGTTTCAAATCTTCGATGAATTAATTAAGGATGAGTTCTTTAACCAGCTATGTTGCCCCGTATAGAAAGCAATGAACCGAAATTTTGACAGAGTTTCGGTATGTAAAGGTGTGTGTCCCCCCCTTTGATTCTAGCATAAAATGGTATTTATACATTCTGCTTGAGTTATGTGCCGTGTCCAAGGGGACTTAAGGGGCGCGGATTTTGCGGACTTAGTGGGATTGGATCGTGAAATAATGGGTGTGTGTGGGCAACTACTATGCGCGAATGTGTTAGGCGTGTTAGCCGATGGCCGAACGCTTTGGCTGAGCGAGGCGTGCTATGGCCGAGCGTCTCACTCTTGTTCGAGTGGGTCGTGCTATGGTCTAACGCCTTTCACTCTCGGCTAAGAGGTACCTTAGACAAATTTGTAATCCTTTTGAACGACTCAATTCAAGTGAGTTTTGATGCGGATCGGATCTGATGAGTATGGAGTCAGAAGAGGCGCTTGGAAGCCAAGGAGATGTCCGAGCACGATTGAACACTCAAAAGCCGAGCATTCAAGGTCTGAGCACTCATTGGCCGAGTAGATGTCTTAGCCAATCTGAAGGGGTATGAAGGCTAAGGAGCTAGATGTTCGAAGTTTGAATGGGTTCCTTAGTTTATTTTTATCATTATCATAATGAAACACTAATTGAAATTTAATTATTTAATGCACAGTAATTAAATTAAGAGTAAATTAAGATCGTGATCAACTAACTAATAGGATTGAAATTACATTCTAAATAAAAAATATTTAATTTTTGCATTGAGTATTTGATAACGTCGGAAATTGGTCACCTTCGAATGTGTGTGATCGGCTTTGAATTTCCGACGGATCAATTGAGTGTGGATTCTTTTACCAAATTTGATTGTTTGGATTCAATCAATTGAGTAGAAATTTCAGCAGAGTTTTAGTATATTTTTTATGTGTCTCCCTGATTTTGGTGAAAGAAATGATATTTATATCATTGGTCTGAGTTAGTGTCGAGCCCCATCTGACTTAGTGGGCGCAAAAATTTGCGAACCATGTACTTAGATCGTGGGGGCAACCGTCGACGTTGGGCTCATGCTAAGCGCACAAGGGGCGGGCACTTACACGCTGAGCACTTACAAGTTGAGCACTTGCCTTAGCCAATTTTAAAGGATATGTCAAGCACTTATAAGTTGAGTACTTGATAGGACGAGCAATTACCTTAGCCAATCTTAAGGGATATGCCAAGCACTTACGAGCTGAACACTTGATAGGACAAGCACTTGCCTTAGCCAATTTTAAGGGATACGAGGTCCATGGATAGTCTAAAATACGAGAGGGTTACTTAATCATTTTTCGCTATTATCAGTATCCATTTCCAAGTTATACTAGTTAAACCTACCAACAAGAATTGGTCCAAGTGGTGAATGTATTCATTTTCAAGGGCGAGGTCCCGAGTTTGAAACCCGCTTGGATGTGTGTGTGTGTTAAAAAGGATAAAAAAAGTTATACTCTCTAAGCTCCGATCCGGCGATGGAGAATACCATCATTACTCTGTTAGAGATAGAGAAAGCCATAGTTTGGAAGGAAAAAGGATTTCTACTGTATTATGTATTCTCTGTTATGTTTACAATACGGTACAAGAAACGTATATAAAGAAAATATACAACAAACCCTAACTAGAAATAAAGAACAAAAAACTATACATATATACATAACTATAAACTCCTAATTTATCGCTTTTATTATTCAACACTCCCCCTCAAGTTGTATCGTCGGATCTCCGATGTGCAACTTGCTCAAAACTTCTCCAAAGATCCTACCGTTCACTGCTTTCGTCAATATATCCGCTAATTGATCCTCTGACCTCACAAACGCTAACTTGATTATTCCTTCCTCAATCTTTTTCTTAATAAAGTGTCGATCTACCTCTACATGTTTCGTATGATCATGCTATACGGGATTCTCGGATATACTAATTGTAGCCCGATTATCGTACATTAGGTTACAGGCCTTGGTTATCAGAATGCCACTCTCTGCAAGCAATTTCCTTAGCCAAAGAACTTCTGCCACTCCTCGAGCAATGCCTCTGAACTCTGCCTCCGCACTCGAAAGTGCCACCACCTTCTGTTTCTTACTCCGCCATGTCACTACGTTTCCTCCAACCAGAGTAAAGTAGCCAGAGGTAGACCTCCGGTCCCCTGGACTCCCAGCCCAATCAGCATCTGTATAGGCCTCAATGTCTAGATGTCCGTTCTTCTGAAATAGAACCCCTCGTCCTGGACATCCCTTTAAGTATCGGCAAACTCGGACCGCCGCTTCTAAGTGTTCCTTCTGAGGCCTGTGCATAAATTGACTCAGCACTCCTACTGCATATGCTATGTCAGGTCGTGTATGGGACAAATAGATCAACTTCCCTACTAGGTGTTGATATTGTGCCTTATCTGCCTCTGGTGCCCCTTCAACAATTCTTAGCGCGTGATTGACCATTATGGGGGTGTCAGCTGGTCAGCACTCCAGTAGCCCTGTCTCAACCAATAAATCAAGCACGAACTTTCGCTGTGAAATGTATATGCTTTTCTTGGACCTCATCACTTCAATCCCGAGGAAATACTTCAACCTCCCAAGGTCCTTCATCTCAAACTCCCTAAACAAGTTTTCTCTCAGCGTGAAATCTCGTCTGTGTCGTCACCTGTAATAATCATATCATCCATATAAATAACAAGATATGTTACGAGTCTATCCTTCCTTTTGATGAACAATGTGTGATCTGAATTACTCTGGTGGTACCCATACTTCTTCATAGCTGCTGAAAACCTTCCGAACCATGCCCTGGGTGATTGTTTCAGCCCGTAAAAAGCCTTCTTTAACCTGCAAACTTTGTTGTCCCTAAAATTCCCTGTAAAACCTAGTGGATGTTCCATGTACACTTCTTCTTGAAGGTCTCCGTGTAAGAACCCAATGCTTCAATAGGAATCACACAAGGGTAGATTAGAAACCTCTGGTAAAATAAGTACTTTTGTGTTTCCGAGCCAAAGTTCTAGCACAAGAAAGTCGGAGTATATACTTGATTCGATACAAACTCCCCTTTTTGGAAGATCCGCTATGATAATGAGAAAGATTGTTGCATATACGCCCAAATCGGTCAAAAAGAAAGATTTATTCGAGAGAAAATCTTAACAGTTACATTCAATCACAAACTACACGAAAGTTATCCCTTTTTCATAAGTTCCGACCCACACGAAAGGCATAACGATCTGTCTTTATTTTGCTCCAGGTTGTAATCTCTAATGAAAAAGATAGCTCCATGAGCAAAAGCTCCTGTCATGATAAATCCGGCAATATATTGGTGATGAGTATATAATGCAGCTTGAGTAGTAAAATCTTGTGCTTATGCATTTCTTGACATCGAATTGGTCTAACTCCCAATCTCGATTAGTTTCTACCAAGAACAACACCCTGATTATGTCGATCTTTGCCACATGAGAGAAAGTCTCTGAGTAATCAATGCGATAAGTCTGGGTATATCCTTTCGCCACCAACCTTGCTTTATATATTTCAATGCTCCCATCTGCTCGGTACTTTACTGTATAGACCCATCGACATCCTACCACCTTCTTCCCCTGAGGGAGTATGCACTTTTCCCATGTACTGTTTTTCTCCAGTGCCTCTATTTCTGCTTCCATTGTCTTAATCCATTTCTCATCTGCTAGAGCATCTTCTACTTTATTTGGGATCCTGTCGGCATGAAGTGCTGCAGTAAATGCATAAGCTTATGCAGATAAGCTCCCCCTGGCTAGATTATCTAGTGGGTATCTCGGAGTTCTGCCGGTGTGCTCCGGTTCATAGCGTTTTGGTGGGACCCCCTACTTGCTCTCGGAGGTAACACGTACCTTCCGGTTGTTTGTCCACCTGCTTCCTGGGAGGAAGGTAAAGCGTACTGCCCTATTGTACCAGTTGTTTCTTCTGCTCCTCCACCTCCTTCCTGGCAGGAAGATGGAACGTACTGCCCTGTTCTACCTATTCCTTATTACTCTCTGCACTGTTAGGATCATACAAAATGGGAGAAATGTTATCACAAATACTGTCACGTACCTCAGAATTATTCACCGGGTGATTGGCTCTGTGGAAGGTGTGGAGGACTGTACTACGGGAGGCGATGGCTCAGTGGTTCCGCCTACCTGCCCTGTTAGGACTATGTCTGGCCAAGATGGTGGTGATACCCCACTCAGTGGGTCCTGACGTATCTTCTCCCACTGACCGCTGTGTGGGGAGTAAAAAAAAGTACTCAGTCTCAACGAACTCACAATCCAAGGTGGTATACATGCGTCGTGTGGACAGATGATAACACCTGTAACCTTTCTGATGCACACCATACCCGACAAAAACACACTTCACAGAATAGGGATCAAGTTTTGTATGATTGACTTTGGGAATGTGAACAAAAACAGAACACCCAAACACTCGGAGAGGTAGAGCTAAAACAGAAGGGATATCAACCTGACTAGCAAGAGACTTTAGGGGCGTATCAAAGTTAAGGGATTTAGTAGGCAACCGGTTAGCTAAATAGACGGAAATAGCTACGGCCTCGGGCCATAAGGCTTTAGGGCACTTAGACTCAATCAGAAGAGACCTAGACATCTCTAGCAACTGACGATTTTTCCCCTCAACTACCCCATTTTGTTGTGGTGTGTGAGGACACAAAGTTTGATGAATTATCCCATTTTTCCAAAAAAAATTATGCAAGACTTGAACCATGTATTCGCCCCCATTATCTGATCTAAGGATCTGAATTTTGGTTTTAAACTGGTGATGGACCATATGATAAAATTCCACAAAGTTTGAGGGAACATCAGATTTATTTTTAAGGAAATACACCCAAGTCATTATTGAATAATCATCAATAAATAAAACAAAATATTTCAAATCATGATTCCAAAGGAAAATTGGGAATTAAAGTTGGGGGGTAAGGCGGTATTTTACACCGTGCGGCACCACTTTCCTATTTGCATCAGCCGCCCCACTTCTTTTTTATATGCTTTGCCCGCCTCTGTTGCATTCTCTTCTTCGGTGGTTCTACCGTCTGCTACGCTAGCGACACCGTGACCCGCCGTGGTTCTCTCCGGGCGCTAGCTATGCCTCCCTGTCGGAAATCCAATCAGCTCGAAACATTCCTCTTTGGTGTGGTTTTTCCGGCCACACTGGCCGCATTTGAGAGCTGATCGATCCGTCCCACCTGCGCCGTGGTTTGACTCGTCGCCTCGGCGTGATGAGGATGTCGGAAAATTTCTAGGATCTGACCTGGACTTGGCGACCGACCACGGTGGCGATCTCTGTTGACTCCGGGTAGCTGACCTACTCCGATACCTGAGGCAGTTGCCGGTGATGGATTATCCCCCATAATGCTCAGCCATGTTCCCTCTCTCCGAATCGCGACGTAAGCCTTCTCGACTATTGGTAGGGGTGTTTCTTTGAGTAAGTCCTTTCTTTCTGGATCGAACTTATCGTCTACGCCTGCGAGAAACTGAAAAAGTTGGGTTTTCGATCTCAGACGGTTGAAGATGGTTATGTCTTCCTCGTGAACCATGGGATTCAGTTGCCGGATTTCAATTTCTCTCCAAATTCTTTGGAGATTGCTATAATACTGTTCAATACTATCTGTTCCCTATTTAAGGTTGTTGGCCTTGATTATGAGATCAAAAATCTGCAACCCATCGCTTTCTTAGCTGTACGTGGCCTTGAGTGCGTCCCACAATGCTTTTGCCGATGGGTATTCAACATAATTTGGGATGAGTTCCGGGTTCATGTTCTCGAGAAGCCATGAACAAACTACTAAGTCGGTTTGTTCCCACTTCTGATATTCGGGTTGATCTAGTGATGGAGATGGAGGAGTTCCTGTGATGTGGCTTATCTTTCCTCTACCACCGATGGTCATGCGCATCAATCGAGCCCAAAGGGAGTAATTTGTCTGATTTAGCTTGATGCTAATTGATACAGTTTGTGGTACATGTGACTAAATTTGCTCTGTTTGTGGTTGTAGATTCTGCAGAAGACTGGCTAGTTGGGTGGCAAGGGATTCTGCTGTTGGAGACCCCATGCCGGTGTTGGATCCGCTATTGGTTGGTTCGTCCATGGCCGAGAAAGATACGGTAGATGATGAACAAGGAATCCAATCCAATTAATGGATTGAAACCCGCTCTGATACCATGTTAGATATAGAGAAAGTCATAGTTTAGAAGGAAAAAGAATTTCTACTGTATTCTGTATTCTCTGTTATGTTTACAATACGGTACAAGAAACTTATATAAAGAAAACAACAAACCCTAACTAGAAATAAGGAACAAAAAACTACACATATATACGTAACTATAAACTCCTAATTTATCGCTTTTATTATTCAACATACTCCACCGCCAAATTGGTTTAGATTTCTTTTGTCGCCATCTTCTCAAATCTGTTCCATCGTCATCCTTTTATATTTGTCACTATCCTCTCGAATCTACCGTTATCTTCTTGATCCACCGACACCCTTTGAAATCAACAATCATCCTCCAAAATCTACTCGCCACCACCCTCTCAGATACACGCACGTTATGAGATCTGGCCTTTGTGGTTCCGGTTTCTCAACAATTTGTTAACCTGCAATAGAAGAATAATAACTATTAGCACGTACTATAAAAGTAGAATGTGGTGGTGTTGCCCCAACGCTTATGGCTAGCTGATCGAGCTTTTTACTTAAAGCTTCAAAATCTTCATTCAATACTTGCATAACATCCATTTGACATGTGCTAGCAGCATCAACTGTCTATAACATATTGTCCTATTCATGAATTCAGCTATCATCAGCTGCCATATTTTTCAATAAATCAATAGCTTTTTCAGGAGTTTTTATATAAGAGAACACCTCCGGCTGCATCATGCACCCTATCTCTTAGATTGTCAAACATATGTTGGTCCAAATGATTAAAGGGTTAGTTTTTGAAGGCAAAGACCCGGGTTCAAATTCTTCTAGCCACTTGGAGGCATGGTTCGCAGTCGTGGTCGTGGGAAACAGAACGGGGGGCACCGTTTCAGTTCCAGCGTCACGTCGCGGAACGGTCGCGATACTTCGTGGAACGGATGGCGTTTTTATGATAAATATAATTAAATAATATAAAAAAATCTTAAAGAATTCTCTCAAAACATTTAAAGTGATAATTTATCATGCAATACTTATATTAGATAATATTTTCTATTATT
>JBBMKE010000002.1:6065324-6078764 GCA_037834125.1 Lippia alba | reverse complement strand
AGCCCATTAGTTGTATTGATAATTTTAGCCCATTTAATTTTCAACTTAAATAGAGAAAAAGAAACCTAGTTTTGTTGTTGTTCTTTCCCTTCACCCGCGCCGGCAGCATAGCAACACATAACAGCCATTTCCGTTCTTCATCCACCGACTGTCACTTTTAGCTCGCCGTTCCATCCAGTTCTGTGCCGTGAAATCGCCGCCCCAGTCCGTGTTTCACCGCGAAAACTGGGTGGAACGCCGTTCCGGCCGATTTTGCGGCGTTCCACCCCCGCTTCAAGTTGTCGGCGTTCCAACCCCATCAAGGTGGAACGACCACTGCAGTTCCAGTTCCGGAACGCCCGTTCCGGCCGTTATCACGGCGTTCCGGCGAACCATGCTTGGAGGTGTGTGCGTTTAAAAAATATAAATAAATAAACCATGTTGGAATCGCATGATGAGGGCACGTTTGTTGCAAATCCTTAAATTGATCCCATGAGATTCTCCGTCTAACTATTTAAAAGTAGTCAGGTATCGTTTGTACCAAACTGTCTTAATTGATGAAAAATATTGCATTAAAAACGCTTTAGAAAGGAATTTTCAAATTTGTAGAGTCTTAAATAGTAATGAACTAATCCGAGGACGTTTGCTTGCTCGCAGGTTGCTGCAGTGCTGCTATTGTATTTCCATTGGTAATTCGTCTAACTATTCTTGTTGTATGCTTTCTTGCTGCATCAAACTTGGAAGTTAGAAGTCTGGAGCAACTGTACTTTTCTTGTTGTTGTCATCAGATAATTCCATTTGATTTTGTATGGAATTATTTGGACACTCTGTTTTTCCAAATACATGGAGTTCAAATGAAATTCGTGTATTTCGATTTTTTAGACTCTATTTTTCTATTTTTAGCTCAATTTTTTTTCCGGTTCTTTTTATATCTTTGGTTTTTTGGGTAAACCAAATGTTTTTCAATTTCGGCAAGTTTTTAGGTTTTTCAGTTTTTTTATTTCTTTTTATTTTATATCCAATTTTAGATTTTCGATAAATAACCGAAACCAAACCAAAATGAGCTATTTGGGTTTGATAAATGGTTAGAAAAAATGCTAACCAAAATTTCCATTAACTGAAATCGATTAACGAAATTTCTATTTTTTTTACCGAATCTTCATCCCTACTTAGTATAAATGTGGATTAGACTCGCATGAAGTTTTGTTGTAATGTTTATGAAGAAGAAATGAACTAAAATGATAAGTTTGCCCATATTAACATCATATGCGTTTTATGCCAACAGGGGTTGATCCAAGCAGTAAATGGATTCATTCCTAAGGGCGAGGTCCCGGGTTCGAATCTGCTAGGGTGTGCGTGTGTAAAGAAAAAAAAAATCATATGCGTTTCATGTTTGTATATAGACTATCAAAACTAAAAATTATTTTCTATCTATATCTATAGATATTATAAAAGTGCGAGTTGAGTTTTTGACTTCTTACAAAATACGGATCACCTAAAATACCCTTATTATAAGAGTTTCACTAAAATACAATTAAGGATAATTTTGTAAATTACAAATTGAATACATAATATTATTTTAGGATACCACTTTCTAATCAAACTCTCAATATTTTTTATTTGATTCTAATCAAAATATAATTATATAAGTTTTGCTCTAATTATAAAATATTATATAATTATAATCCTATAAAATTTTGAATATATTAAACATAATATTATTCTAACTATTTCGACTAAACTAATAAATTGTACAACTCATTCAAAAGCAATTATATATATATATATATATATATATATATATATTTTATTTTTTTTGAAAGGAAATAGAAAAAACAATTACAACGAATTTACATCTTCTGCAAGAAAATCCTTCGAAGGATCAGAGAGCTCAAAGTCCCCATTAGAATTAAGCCCTAAATGAGCGAGAGAGTGCGCCACTTTGTTGCCATTTCTTCGAACAAACTCAAATTAGACCTACGCAACTCCATCCAAAGCACCCCGAACAGCTTGAATTAATGTACCAGTTTGAGACCAATTCTCTGCTTCACTTTGTAATTTCCTAATCAAATTCAAACAGTCCCCTTCCATTATAACAACATTCAAGCCCCTTCGCTGCACCATTTTTGCCGTCTCTATCATCGCCATTGCTTCCACTACTTACAGCGCAAAGTTGCCAGGTATACAGATGCTATTCCAACCCACGCAACCACCTGTATAATCACGCAGTACTATTCCCAATCCCACTGCACCTTCTGCTTCAAAGATTGCAACGTCCGAATTCAGTTTCAATACTCCTTCCGCTGGCGCCACCCAGTGTTCCGCCAATCTCGGTAATTCCGGAGCTACGTCGACATCTCTACCTCTTGACCCCTCATAATAGTAATTGTTAGCATAATGAGCCAACTCCAGTGCATTCATGCTTCCACTGCCCGTCCACTGGTTGTTTCTATTCTTCCATAATGCCCATGCAACAATGACAAACCTATCACCCTCCGCGGCATCCAGCTTCCCCAATACCTCACGTATCCAGCCCTCACCATCTCCACACCAATAATCAATATCTCCCCAAGGTAATCCTGTACAAGCCCAGAACAGCCTAGCCATATTACATGCCACAAACACATGTTTTAGAGATTTCTCCTCCTCACCACACCAAGGGCACGTAACCGTACTAGGCTTCTCCTTCTTCGTAATGCCAATCCCTTTGCCAACGCACCTTTACATAATCTCCACATAAACACTCTGATTTTTGGCACCACTTTTCGATTCTAGACTATTTTCCAAGATTGGCAATTCGAGTTTTCCCTACTTCCACTCTGTCAGTGTTTAATTTTCAAAGCTAAATAATACGCACTTTTAACCGGGAATCTCCCATTTTTGTTATAATGCCAAACACGTCTCTACCTCTCATCCCCCCTTCCTAAAGGAATAGATAGAATAGTCTCCACATCCGCCGCCACAAACGTGTCTTTTAGTAACCCTTCATCCCATTTTCCATCATCCAAAATCAATTGTTTAACATAAGTGAACTAGGCCCCATATTGTCCCCTCACTAACGACTTCAAACTTGTAGGTCGAGGCAGCCATTTATCGCTCCAAATGTTGATGCACGCCCCGTTTCCCACTCGCCACCTCATTTCTTCATCCAACAAAAATCTCACAGACCAAATGCTCTGCCAAGTTAACGAAGGGTTCGAACCTAAAAGAGCATCAAAAAAATCCAATCCATTAAAGTACTTAGCCCGCAGTAATTGTGATAACAAGCTCTGTGGTTCAGTGACAAGCCTCCATCCCTATTTTGCTAATAGAGCTAAATTGAACGCTCTCAAGTTCTGTAACCCCATACCTCTCTCCTCTTTTGGTACACATAGTTTATCCCAACTGATCCAATGTATTCTATCTTCACTGTTTCCACTCCACCAAAATTTTGCTAAAGAAGATGAGATTTCCTTAAGCAAAGACTCAGGAAGTTTAAAGCAGCTCATAGCATAAGAAGGTATTGCTTGTAAAACTGCTTTGATCAAAATTTCCCGTCCTGATTGCGAAACTGTTTTATCACTCGACCCTTGTATTCTTTTATCAATCCTCTCCCTAATACTCACAAACACCTGTTCTTTTTATTTTTCAACCATCACCGGAAGTCCAAGGTATTTCCCATATTTCTCTACTGTTTGAACTCCTAGCTTCCCCGCCAACCTTGTCCTCTCCTCCATATCAATATTTGGGCTAAACACTACTGTGGATTTCTCGTAATTTATCATTTGCCCCGAAGCCCTTCCATGCCTCCTCAGCACCTAAAATACTAGTCACCGCCGCCTCATTAGCTTCGCTAAACACCATCGTATCATCCGCGAATAGCAAGTGCGAAATCTCCTGGCCTTCACTACAGACTTGAACCCCTGGCACATTAGCTTCATTCTGCAACATACAACTTAAGACTTCTGCACATATTAGAAACAAATAAGAAGATAACGGGTCTCCCTATCTGAGGCCACGTCTCGGGGACATATTCCCAAAACAAGCACCATTCAGAGAAAAAGAATACTCAACCAACGAAATGCAACGCATAATCAAACTCACGAAAGAAGAATGAAAGCCTAACCTCAACATAGTTCGCTCCAAAAACCGCCATTCCACTCTGTCATAAGGCTTACTCATGTCCAATTTGAGAGCTAAAAGCCCCTCAGAACCCTGTCTCTTATGCTTGATAAAATGATTAAGTTCAAATGCACACAACACATTATCAGTTATAAGCCTCCCCGGAACAAAAGCGCTCTGGGAAGCAGAAATAACCGTTTTCAAAATAGGCTTAAGGCAAAGAGAGATGGTTTTAGAGGTAATTTTATACATAACGTTGCATAAGCTAATTGGACGTAGATCAGACATGCTACTAATTTTTGGAATAAGCACAATGTTTGTGGCATGCATCGTCTGATCATAGCGACCGAAATTTAAAAACTCCAAAGTACAGTGAATAATATCCTCACTAATGAAACTCCAAATTTTTTGAAAGAAAAATATGAGGCATACCGTCCGGCCCGGGAGCCTTCAGAGGGAACATAGATTTCAATGCTTTCTCGATTTCCAAGGAAGTATACGGTGCGAGAAGCCTCTCATTCATATCCCCTGTCACCCTTTGTTTAATGTGTATCAGACTACTTTCGATGTTATCTCCTGGTGACTGTTCTGATTGAAAAATCCTCTGAAAATATTCCTCTATCACTACTTGAATCTCCTCCTACTTAGTTTTGAGATTACCTGCATTATCAATAAGTCCTTCTATCTTATTTCTCTTCTCCTTGTTCTTTCTCCACCACGATTCCTCCCTTGCGTACCATTCTGAAATTTCTTTCCTTAGAGCCAACTCTTCTCCCTTAATTTCCGACATGATAATACCTCTCTTTATCTCTTTGAGTCTATCCTCAAGTTTACTTATCCGAATCTTAGGGATGTCGAACTTCTCAGCGGCCCATTCCAACAATTCGAGTTTACAATTCTCAATTTTCCTCCACGCCACCACATCAGTTCTAGGCCCATTAACTGAGACATTCCAGCTATCTTCGACCACCTTAGAGCAATCCGGATCGCGTAGCCATGCAGCCTCAAATTTAAAAGGATAATAACGCTGTGTACTTTGTCATTAGATAACATATTATCAATCTCCAAAAATACCAAAAAAAAAAACATACAGATTGTATTTCCTCACGGTAATATTTTAACAATATTACACTTGAGGGTGACTCGGTAAATTTGTATTAAATATTATTATTATTATATTTAAATATTTTAAAAATATTTATTTAAGTACAAAGAGAATTTCTTAATAAATTAGAAGTAAAATTCTTCACATCTATAGAAAACACATAAAATATTATAAAGTGATTCTTTCTAAAATTAATATATTAACTATAAATTATATTATACGATATTTGTATATTTAGAAATAAAATTACTAATATAAGGATAAATATTTACCAAGTTCTACATAAATGTATATTTTTACCACTAATATTTATTATTACTTATTGATAGATAAAAATGATATCACTTAATTGTAAAACTAAAGATAAAGGAAAAATACATTAAATTATATATTAAAGAGTGTAAAAAAAATTAATAAATAGAGACGAATATAAAAATGAAATACCAAAAGACAACTGAAAATTTTGAAAGTCTCTGTAAAAATCGAACACAAGGCATACGACTTAAACTCAAATATAAATCAAAAGGCACACAACGATACTTATGAATACATTGAGTGCATGTATGCGTGCAATGATCGTAAATTACGATATTCGTAAGAGTATGATGCATGATTATGACATATAAGAACATTCGAGCACCTTTAATATGAAATTGAAATCACACGGAAGCATACAAAATCATTCACATACATACAAACATAATATGATACATTAGGAACATACGAGAAGTAAGCATAAAAATGAGATTAAAGTTAAAACAGAACCACGACTTAGGAAGAAAAATATAAGCAACGTCCTAGGGCCGTGGGACGTTAATAGAAAGTCTCCAGTAAAATTGCAATGCCTAGAAACAAATTAATTTAGAAGTTCCCTGGCCATGGAGGCCAGAATAGAATGTCTCTCTTCTATGTTTTACTCAATTGTACAACTAAAGATAAAGAGAACACATATGGAATTATATGAAAAAATAAATTTAATAGATAGAGACAAGTATAAAAATAAAATATAAAAACACATGAAATTTTGGAACACCTCTGTACAAACCAAAAAGAAGACGTATGACTTAGACTCAACTATGTACCAAAAAGCACATGACGATCCTTATGAATATCTTGAATGCATGCATGTATGTGTGCAATGATCGTAATTTACGATATCCATAAGGGTATGATTATAACATATAAGAACATTCGAGCACCTTTAATATGCAATTGAAATCACACGGTAGTATACAAGATCATTCATATACATACAAATATAGTATGACACATTAGTAACATATGATGAGCAAACACAAAAGTGAGGTTAAAGTTAAAACGAGGCATGAAGATAAGCTGGACCATGACCAGCGGAAAAAAATAAAAATGGCATCCTACGAGAAAGTCTCCCCAAATTAGTTCAGAAGTTCCCTGGTTGTGGGGGCCAGAACATAATGTCTCCCTCTATGAACCACAATCATGGGATAAAATAATTCAAAAGTTCTTTGTGTCGTGCGATATTCTAGAAGCACAAGAAAATAGGAGATTTAAAGAAGATGACCACGGCGTAGTTATGCCACCCCTCCAAATGCAACAACAACACATCTAAAACCTTGCAAATAATCATACAATACTCATATGCCACATCAAGGTCAATAAAACACAACAAAATTTGCTTAACACCCAAAAACCACAAAAGTTTTAACCTCCATAATAGAGGTGTTCATAACTCCAACTACCCAACTCCTCAAACCTAAAATTCATGCAATAAGCTCCATATTATAAGGGACATCTAATATCATTTATTCTAACCTAAATACCATTTTTCAAGAACCTTAGACATGACATGTCATATACACGTAAATTATATACACACATTCAAACCCTATGAAAAGAACCTCAAAATAAATATGAGAAGGAGAAAATATATTTCATATCTTGAAGGATTAAAGGATGTACGAAGATGAATGCTTGCGTTTGAACTAGGGAACCTTTAAACTTGCCTTTGTTGTTGAGAGAGAAAGAGATAGATAGATAGAGAGAGACAAGGAGAGGGAGAGAGAGAGAAAGAGAGAGAAAGAGAGGAAAAAAGTGAGAATAGGTATGAGAGACATAGTGATCGGTCAAGGACTAGGAGAAAAACGAAGTTATTTTCTTATCAACTTTGTGTAATAACCAATCCATGCATATTGAATTTAAAATAGTAATAAAACAAGCAGGTTCTAAAATATAGAAGATCATAGTCATCGGGTTTGGTTTTATGTCCCGAGTCTAAAGACAAAGTTAAAACTGAAAATTTTATCTCTGTTGGCAAAAAATAATCTGATTATATTTAAGCCCCTAAACTTTTAAAAAAAGACAAATTAGTCTAAAGTTCATTTTCAATTTAATTCCAA
The DNA here is from genome assembly GCA_037834125.1 of Lippia alba. NCBI lineage: Eukaryota > Viridiplantae > Streptophyta > Magnoliopsida > Lamiales > Verbenaceae > Lippia > Lippia alba. The sequence continues at coordinate 6,071,204 of JBBMKE010000002.1, read as the reverse complement.
TGCTTTAAATAAGTTGCAATTAAAGATATTTTAAACACATAAAGCATGTCATTTCATATCGATTATGTAGCTACAATATAATTCATCGAAAATATTAAAAATTCATATAGTTCGAGAATTAGTCACACAAGTACAAATAATTAACGCAATTAACTCACATAATTGTGCAATTGATCTCCTTTGTGACATGTAATATGTGTAGACTATTCTCCAAAGCCAAGCCCTAGCGGCTGCCGTCACCTTGGCGGTTGTGAAGCCAATTCCCGCCACTTCCTTCACTAGCGCCGCCTACCGTCGACAACTTCGCGACCCCTTCCATCCAGTTACCCAGCATTCTTCGTTGACGTGGAGGTGGAGACTTCACTACTTGTTGTCAGCCTCTAAGAATCGCTATTTCCGAGAGCTTTGATTCAATTCAGATCCAGATTTTTGAGTCATTCAGCATATTTGGGTTAGAACTTGGAGCTTTAGATTGAGATAAAAATCTAGACCAAGTTTGAAGATGATGCATCACGGAAGACTACCAGGACGCCTCCTAGACCGACCAGATCACGTTGCAGTCACCCGAGCATTATTGTTAGCCTGGGGGTGCATTGGAGCTGTTGGCATAACTACCTTATGACTGCCACATGAGTACTTCTCGTCAAGGATGGGAGAACTTTTCAGTGAACAAGAGTTGCAAACGATGTCAAGACCTGGAGGACTTCCTATACCATTTTATGACGAGGGTGGACGTGTTTTGATGTCATAGTTGAAAGGGGTCGGAGGAAATTACGAATTCAGTGGAGGTAATAATGGATGGCAAAGAATTATTCGGATGAATGATCTTCGCGCTAGAACGATTATCTCGATTTGGGTTTTTAGAGATAAGATGAGGCTAGGTTCGGTTATGGAGTTGTCTCGTCTCTTGTTTGTGGTTGAGGACAACCAGCGTGGAGTTGTTTGTAGGAATTGTAGAAGAAGTTGTGTCTACTGAAAGAAAATATTTGTATCTCTTTTTGAGACTTGACTTTGTATCTTTTTGAGACTTCACTATTGTAGAAGAGGATCCTGCTTGTGTTGTGTGCAGTTTCACAAAAAAAAAACCTCTCTTGTGACATCATACATGTATGGTCGGGTGAGCGGAGCATTATACATAAAAAGAGCATGAAAGATGCATTTCCAGAAAAAATAAATTTTAAGTCTGCGAGTAAAGAGGTAAAACTACAAAAGAAAAACAAGCACAAAAGTTGCTTCACTTTTAGGGCCAATTATACAGATCAACTACAAATAATTTAAGAAAGCTAGAAGTTATTTATATGAAAAATATTCGATAAAAGAAACATGTTAACCCAAGGTGTTGGTCATTTGTTTGTTTGCATTTATGACATACATAAAACATGTTATATGATTATTTGTCATTTCGTATTTTATATTAACTACACTTTACTACACATTGAAAATGCATTAATTAACATGATTTGTCAAGAAATTTTAACAACAGATATCAGAGTATGTAGCCAACTAAAAGACAGTTAACTTACTTATTAGTGGTTGAAATACACATTCATTATGAGTCAACTAATTGAGAGATAGTAGATAGAGTATCTTAAAAATCAGAGATAGTAATGTCAGAACTAAAATATTGAATATGTTATCAAAAGTAGAGACTATTGTTAAGAAAAAGAAATTAGAAGGAACTAGAACCTACATGTCTATTTATTGGTATTAACTATTTTAAAAAAAGTGATGGATACAAGATTCGCTTCCCGAATACTAAAAGTTAAAAATAAGTGACAAGTATCGACAAATTTTTTTATAGCACAAATAAGAGCTACATTAAACTTCATATGAGTTGAAAATTCAACCAAATGACAAAATATAAAGTGGCGATACATAAATGCTAACTCGCATGTACATAAAAAGGAATACTGTGAAAAAAGTGTTGATCTGAGAAAACTACGATAAATGGAGAAAGGAAAAAGTCAATAGTGATGAGTAAGAAATGACGACAAATTCGAAAGTGAGAAAATGTCAAAATTGGGAAATGATAGCCCTCAGCAATAGACCATATCGTTAATATTTCAGTTACTCCAAGATTACAAGAAGAAATCAAGTCCGTTGGTTATCATGCAATAAACTTTTAAAGGCTAAAATTTCTAAAACTACCAGTTTCTATCGATAATCAAATAAAGTGACATGAACTCACCACTCAAATTTGAAAAAAAAAACATATAAGAGCAGTCAATTGGAGTAGTGACTAATAGATAGCATAAAACATCACTAGAGATAAGAATAACAATAAAGTTCACAGTAAGCACCAGGTGATGAAGATGATATGCGTGGGAAGAAAATTAAAGAAGTTGATAAGTCATAGATTAAATGAGTAATTTATTGTGAAAAAAAACATATGCAAGTATCAATATCAATCATTAATGATAAGTAAAAATAATATTATCGAATAGAAATGCGGAAAAGTTCAATAAAGTAAAAGTACAAGACATTACAACCAAATATTGATTGAATATAAAAAAAATGTAGTACGGAAAGTCAACTAGATGAACACTTAAATAAAGGAGATTTAAGACAATGAACATTATTGAAAAACAATTTTAGATAAATTAGTTTTACGAAGTATATCCTCTTAGAGAGGAGAGGGGCGTGTGGCGCCCAAAAAATTTGGAACACAATGTACTAGACCATTAACAAATGAATTAAGAAAATGAAAAGAAATAAGTCAAGAGTAAAAAACCTTTCATATTGCATCTACATGCATCATAACTTTGTGTCTCATTTTAATTAATTTAATTTGCATTATAACATGAAGTATTTAAATTAAGACTTATGTTGCATCTACATGTACTATAACTATGTGTTTCACTTTAATTGATTAATTTTGCATGATAAATTCGAGTATCCGTAACATGTATTATTTGTGTAGTTTGCGGTTTATTAGATATTATTATTCTTCATATTTTAAATAAATATTTTATACAAATGATTTTATATGTGTATTTTTCAAAATCAAAGTGATTGATTAAAAATTATATATCATATTTATTTAGTTATGTTAGACACTATAAATAAGTATATATAATAATAAAATTTATTTAAAACTAACTGATAAACGTGCAACACACGTTAATTTTTCTATTTTATAAAAAAAGCGAAGTAGGATAATTATGGTTTGTAAGGCAAAGTCGATGACGATTTGCAATGAAGCTTAGTTCAGGTAGAAAAATGTAAAAATGACTCTAGTTCGAATGGAAATATTTTTTTCACTTTGGACTTACTCATCCCAAAAAACTAACCGTGGAGATGAGAGTTGTTAAATCATTATATATTGAACTCCACATCATTGATTATTCAATGTGAGACATTTGACACACCCCCATTACGTCCAGAGCAACAGAATGTGTGACAAACTGGAATATGAAAATTGTAAAAATCGGAACGTCTGCAAATCAAGAATCAGAACATCTTCTGAGGTGAAGAGACATGTTTAGAATTGGATATGCTGCAACATGATAAATAATGCATATGGGTGTTATTGATAATTTCAGAAAGATGGAGGGGCCATCATGCAATTTCCGCCCACAGCTAAATAAAATTTTCGGACAAGGCACAACACAAAGATCGGATAGTAGTTTCACACACTCGTGCAAAACATTCAACGGTCAGCAACAATCGTCGTCGTGTAATCCGACGGTGCATATCGCCCTCCTCGATCCCCTTCTCTCCCCCACACATCCCCTGCGACCTCCAAAAAATCCTCTGTTTCTCTGTAAATGTATATATATTCATATCTTCTTCCAATTAAACTCTGTTAATTTCCTTAGATTCTTCGTTTTCCTCTCCGATAATGGCAGCCACGATCGATACCACAATAATCTACCGAAGAATTTCGACATTTAGATACAATAATCCCAATTATTTACACGATTACGCGTTCGTTTCCAGTCGTTGCAGAGCTTTCCATGGAAGACCCAGTCGTCTGCCCCACGATACGGTCTCTGTTCGGTTGCAGTTTCAGCCTAGGGTTTCGAAGACTCAAGGGTATTTTCTGCAGAATCATCTGAATTGGAAATTTACTAAAATTTACGCGAATAGCCCGCGCGAACACGACACTGAATCGAATGATAAGAGCGAACCGAGCGGGCCTGAGAGCCCGAAGAAACAGGGGAATGGTTCGGGCCCTGGCCGGAGGGAGAAACAGGGGAAGAACTGGTGGAATAATAATACGAATAAATGGAGATGGCAGCCGATAATTCCAGCGCAGGAGATGGGTGTTTTGCTCATACAATTAGGGATTGTGATGTTTGTGATGAGATTGCTTCGTCCGGGGCTTCCGTTGCCGGGTTCGGACCCGAGGGCGCCTACGACAGTTGTTAGTGTTCCTTATAGCGAGTTTTTGAGTAAGATTAATGGTAATTTGGTGCAGAAGGTGGAGGTGGATGGGGTGCACATTATGTTCAAGCTGAAGAAAGAAGCTGGGGATGTGGAGAGTTCTGTTGGTGAGGTGAGTAGTAAGTTGCAGGATGCTGATTCTTTGTTGAGGAGTGTGACACCGACGAAAAGGGTGGTGTACACGACAACAAGGCCGATTGATATTAAGACGCCGTATGAGAAGATGTTGGAGAATGATGTTGAGTTTGGTTCACCAGATAAGAGGTCTGGAGGATTCTTGAATTCTGCATTGGTGAGTCTTATTATAGCTTTTTTCCCCCCCTTTTTAAATATTTTTGTCTGCAAAATGAGGCGAACCTGGATTGGGTTGTTTACTGTGACACAATATGAATGAGTAGGATGATAAAGTTACGTTCTTTTCTTAAACAATTTGTTCCTTGGTATTTTTTAACTGTTGAAGTCAGTGCTCTTGGATTATATTGAACCGTTATAGAGGTATTTTTGATTGATGCATTGAGTGGATGGATATGAGATTGTGCTCTGATTATTTTATTTCATCTAATCAAACCTACTTGTTATACCTGCTGCAAGCCTTTCTTTTACTACTTCTCCATAATTTTTAATGGCCTAATGCACACTGAAGCTCATAGATGTTTGGAATTTAGAGCATTGGTCAAGGCAAATTGGCTTAATGATTGAGGTGAACAAATGCTCGTTATGCAATTTATTGACTTATTTTTAATTTTCAACAGGAGGATTGAATAGGCCTCGTAATTCTCTTTCTATATCCTTTGCACTCAAGGCATTGCATTTCTTAGAAAAGTATAATTATCTCATTAAGATGCTTGTGTTTGGTAGTTAATTGAATTATCCAACAAAATCTGGTATATTAGCACATGTGAGTTGATTATCGAGCAATGAAGTACATAAAACTTAATAATGCTCAGAATATGGAGCTATAAGTGAGGAACTCCATGAATTGCGGCAGTTACTTGCATTACTGAACCAATTTCAGTGCTGAACAAGTAAAATTCATAACTCTTAGCAAAGCATAATGCATACATATATGAGTTAGAGTGCAAGTGAGAGTGAGAGAGAGAGATAGAGAGGAAATACCCTTCTCTCTGCACAGAACAGAGAGTAGAAAGAGAGAAGAAAAAATGAAAAAAATAAGGCAGAAAAATAAAAGATAATGATGAAAGAACAGACATGAAGTAAATAGTAAAGGAAGATGATGTAGAAGTTGGGTTGAGAGATGAGAAGGTTGAGAACGTGCTATGTGTGTCTACAGGACGTTTGCGTTGACACAATTACTTCTAATCTAGTTTTGTCATGCATAACTCCAAACATTCAGCGAGTTTTATGTTTGACTTATGCCATGGTTAGGCGATCCTACTTATGAGAACCAACTGCATTATCATTTCTTTTCTGCAGATAGCTGTATTTTATGTTGCAGTACTAGCAGGTCTTCTTCACCGATTCCCTGTAAGCTTT
>JBBMKE010000002.1:6031231-6049893 GCA_037834125.1 Lippia alba | reverse complement strand
TCATTCTCATCAACCTGAAACTCCAATCTCCCACACCAAGTGGGATAACAATTCCTAGCTAAATCACACTGAAAATCTATTTTTTTTCTAATGTTTGGGCAAACTTTCCCATCAAAGTTTAACATTCCCTCTTTCTTAACCTGCAACCTAGTTATTAATCTTTTTCTAATCCACTCAAACATTTTTATGACTGGTAAATCTCTACAAGGCAAAATCATGTTATTAAAAGACTCACAGATGTTATTTACCAAAACATCAGACTTACAATGTGTTTTGAAGTGTGATCTGGCCCAATGCTCTGCTGGAATCTTGGAAAGCCATTCATATGCAGTTTGTGCATTGGCATCAACCTTAGGATCCAAAACTTCAATTTCTTTCATCACTGTAGCCCACTCCTGCTTAGTTCCTGCTGAGGCAGCTCTCCAGAAAAGAGTCTTCAAGTCTTGACTCTTCCAGTGTTTGTAGAAGTTCTGGTACATGTGCCTCAAACAAAACCTGTGCTCACTCCCAGGGCATAACCTTGAAACTGCCTCTATCAAACCTTTCTGCCTATCAGAGATAAAAGTCAATCTATCCTCATATAAACCCCCTATATCCATTAACAGCTCCTCTAGAAACCAAACCCAATTCTCATAATTCTCAACCCTAACATATGCAATTGGAAAAAGGTTCTCATTTCCATCCTTACCCACTGCACTCAGAAGTTGGCCTCCGTAGATGTTTTTGATGAAACAGCCATCAAGCCTAATTATAGGCCTGCATCCAGCCACAAATCCATCTGTCATTGCCTTCAATGAGTAGTACATCCTCTCAAATATTGGGGGGTTTGAATCTTCTTTCTTCTTGATGATGATCTTATTCCCTGGATTTGTGGATCTCAAATATAGGGTTTCTATGAAAAAAATATTGGGGAAAAAAAGAGCAGAATCAGAGCAGTGAAGCATCATAGCAGTAGATTTTAGGTTTTTTGAAATTGAATCATAGCAGTAGATTTCAGATGTTCAACAAACCCTAAATCAATCTCGTAATGCTTCATAATTTATCTTCAAACCAAGCCAGAAATCCTCGAAACATTGAGAAAAAATGGAAAAGATTGAGAGAAAATCAACAACTATGAACAAAATTGAACAACCACCACCGTACCTTTAGCTGTAAAAATAATCCGGGCAAATCGCGAAACAAAGGCCTTCGTCTTCACTACGGCAACACACAACGCGCAGGTGCACACTCCCAACCTCAGATGTGATTATTTTGCAGCCTTCTTCAAACCTAGGGTTTTTTCGCGGTTGAATGAGAGAATTTTTCAATTTTGGGGAAAATGAAGACTGAATCTTGGTTTACGGGGGGGTATAGGAATTAAAGGGGCAAAACAGACAATTTAGTCCGGTCAATACATTCTGAGCGTAATCGGGGGCGGTGAGCTATTTTCAAAATTCACAGGGTCTTTCGTGCTAATAATTGAAACATAAGGTTTTTTCGGCTAATTAGGCAAAACACAGGATTTTTGGAGCTATAAACTCCTTATTTTATTGTTCATTTCTTTTTTCTTTTTTATTTTTGGTTGTTTCCCTCTCGTATGAGAGTTATTTCCTCTCGTATGAGAGTTGTTTTGCCGCATTTTTGTTTCGATATCTCATCGTTTATTGCAGGGTGGTCCTTCCGATGCTGCAAGTGTCCGCCTCTTTTATCACCTACGGATGGATGCTCATACTTGAAGATCAAATCAAACGGAGATTAAAGTTGAATCTGACTGCAAATGCTGAGAATTTGGTGATTGTGTTGGAATTAAGGTTGAGTACTAGCTATTCTCTTACGCTTTTTACCAGTATTGGATCTAGTTTTGAGAATGTTAATTTTTGTTCTTTTAAACGTGGAGCAAATATGATTGGCCACAAATTTGTTAGAATTGCGGCCTCGAGCTTGTGTTACTCTTTTCATTATTTCTTTGTATGCTTTAATTTCAATTGATTAAGTATATTTCCCCTTCGTGAGTTTGATGTTTAAAAAAAAAAGAAAAGAAAACCCTTCAATATCTATGATAATAAATGTCCTCAACCTTATCACTAACAAGTGTTGTTCGATTATGGGGAAACACATAATCTCTCCATGGAATTTCTTTGCTTCATATTCCGAAATTATTGTACTCCACCAACCTTTCCTCATTTAAGCCTCAATCAATTTCAAATTCTACAAATCTAAAAAATTATATTGAGAGAGGTTCTCATCAAAAACGTTTTCAATATCTTGAAAGATTAATTTCTCACTCAGTTAGATAAGAAAAAATTTTGAAAGATAAAAAAAAATAAAAAATCATAACTCTCCTAACCAAGCGTTATAATTTAATTGTTCGATATTATATGAGTTAATACTGAGATTTTGTATTCAAATCTTTTAGGATGTAGCAACTACCACTATCCGGTTTTATATTTGGGTAAATATATTTTGTCATTCGAATTATGCCCATTTTTGCAATTTACCATCCAAACAAACTTTTATTGCAAACTGTCATCCAATATTTGCATTTGTAACAGACCGCCATCTGGAGGTGGTTTTGGGGTAACGTGTATATTTTGGAAAAATGCCACGTGTCAGATTTTTTTCTTGGGGTGACGTTTATATTTTGTAAAAATGCCACGGGTCAAAAAATTTTTCCAAAACCACCAAAAAAATAGTTTAGATGGTGGTTTGTTACAAACACAAAGATTGGGTGGCGGTTTGCAATGAAAATTTGTTTGAATGATAAATTGCAAAAATGCTTGGTAAAAAATATTTATCCCTTTATATTTTAGTAGTTTGATTCAATTCAAACTCATAATAAAGTATAGAAACTGAGAAACATAAAAAATGGATAGTAATATTTTTCATATGAACTGAAAATTGGTTAGAACACCAACCACGTATACGAGCAGCCCACATATCTCTCTTATAGCCCTTGAAGTTCATAATTCTCGAAAAGATTACCCAATTCTAAAAAACTCTCCGTCCCTGTAACCCTAACCCTACGTCATGAGCCACTCGCCCCCAGCGGCAGATGATCCGCCGGCGACGGTAGCCGGCAATAACACGACGCTGCAGTAAGAATCCTCTGCACGTCGAACCTATGCGGCAGCTATCTCCTCCTCCACACCGCAAAACATCCAGCGTATGGGGAAGCTGCATATATTCAACAAAGACCCATCAAATAAGACCTTTGGAATTGTATCGGAACGGAACGGTATCCCGCATATCCAACTTTCTGATGCCGAGATTGACGAGCTATCTAAGCCTTTTAGATTTCCCTCATCGGTAAGTTTTCACACGGATACCCTACGATGGTGCGCTTATAGGAATTATTCATGAATCTGGAATTGAAAGGAGAGTTCAAACTAGGCGTTATGAACGTCAAACACGTTCTAATCAGACTCAGTTGTGAAGAAGACTACTAGAAGGTATGGCTCCGCCGAATTCTTATCTTTGATGGATATTCTATGCGAGTTCTAAAGTGGACGCCGACCTTCAACCCTAAAATAGAGTCATCTATCACACCAGTTTGAATCAAACTCCCCTCGCTCAAGACCCAATTCTTCCAGCCTAACATACTCCAGGAGATTGTTAGGCAAATAGGTGAGCCTCTAGGATATGATGAGGGGACGTTCGACTGCAATCGACCGGATTAAGGACGTGCTTGCGTGGAGCTAGACTTACTCAAACCCCTCAAAACAAAAATTAGCATAGGGTTCAATGGAGGAACCCTCATACAACCGATTGTCTACGAAAGGTTGCCATCCTACTGTAGAAAATGCTCGAGACTCGGACATGACAAAAAGGATTGTCACGATACTGTAAGCCTGGATGCAACAGAAGATCAAGCAGATTTAAGGCAAGTGATCCATGATAAAAGGGAACTGAATGCCAAATTACAGCAAAATAATCAACAAACTCTGAAAGGAATTCATGCTGAAAAGGGGAATGAATAGCAGAGAGCAAATCAGAAAGATAAACCTCCTCAGATTAAGGACAAGGTTTGGAAAGAAAAAACGCAGAAGGAAGTAGCGCCTCAAATCATTGCTTCGAAGAGTAATGAGAATTTAGCCATAACTGAACCTAACCAAAAGTCCATAGAGATTGAGCAAGATGATGAAAATCACACTGACACACAGATGGAAGCCTTTCAAAGTGACCTTCAAGAAACTGAACATAATCTGGAGGAAGAAGAACAGGTTTTGAATGCAGGCAGCGACGTGGAAAAGGAACCTCCAGATTTAGAAGGCGACAACCAATCTGACCTTAAGCAGCTAGCAACTTACAAACCAGTTCACTCGGACACGGATGACCCACTACAGGACGGCTTTAAGCCGGTGATACAAAAGAAAAGGCGCGGAAGACCGCCAAAAGTTAACAGCATGGCCCCTAAAGGAACGACCTCGTCGTTGGCCAACAACCAGGTGGACTCATGATTTTACACGGCCTAATATGGAATATCAGAGGACTGGGAAAACCAGACCACCAACGTGTCCTTAAGCAATACTGTATTAAGCATAAGTTTCAATTTATAGCTATTCTTGAACCTTTGATTCCTTTAGATATTAACTGTATGTGTCGTAAATTTAGCTTTAATAATGTTATTAATAATATCTCTAACCATATATGGTTTTTTACGTGCGAGGATTTGGATGTCGAGATTTTGAAGGACGATAGACAATTCTTACATCTCCGGATCTACTGGAGAGCTATGAACCGCACCTGTCTCCTTACAATTGTATACGCACGATGTAACACTGTGGCGAGACGCGAGATATGGAATTTCTTTCAGGAAAACAGAATCAACACAGATCCATTGGATGATAGGCAGTGATTTCAACACCATTACCTGTGTTGACGAAAGTAAAGATGCATTAGACCCCGACTTTCAATCAATTCATGAATTCAGAGAATTTATTAATGATTGTGGATTGATAGAACCGCCATTTGAGGGGTCGCCTTTCACTTGGACGAACAAGCATTTTTGGAAAAGACTTGATAGGGTATTGGTTAACGAGGTGTGGTGTAATCTGCATCCCCAAATGACTGTGAAGCATTGGGCTAGGGGTTCTTCTGATCATTGCCCCCTTTTTCTTACGATGGATGATGGATTTCCTTCTCACCCGGTCGCATTTCAGTTCCAAGATATGTGGTTGAGACACCACGATTTCAAATAAACGGTTACTCAAAACTGGCGGGAACCTATTGATCAATATGGCATGAGAAGACTGGCAGAGAAACTTAAGAGATTGAAGAAGCACCTCAAATGGTGGAACAAACACATTTTCGGGAACATTTTCGACAGGGTTAAAGACATGGAGCGAGCTGAACTCGAAGCAGAACAGAAGTTTGACAACGATCCAACGGAGGACTCTCTAGCTAACTGGAATAAAAGCATTGCAGAACGTAAGAAAGTCCTTGCAATGGAAGAGGATTTCTGGCGTCAAAAGGCTGCTTGCAAATGGATAGACGAAGGGGAATGCAACACCAAATATTTTCACTCACTCGTCAAGAAAAGAAGATTTAGAAGCAGGATCATGTCGGTGAAGGTGGGCGACACGGAGATCTCGGATCAAGCATTGATGAGAGATTCGGCTAGGGATTATTTCAAGGACCTACTAACCGGAACAGGGGGTACAGAACACTATAACGTTTCAGATTTGGTAAACAAAGTGTTAACTGAGGAGGATATTAAATTTTTGGACAGCCTACCTTCTAGGGAAGAAATCAAAACTGCTGTTTTTGACCTGAGCTCAGGTAGCGCGGCTGGACCAGATGGTTTCAACGCCCTCTTCTATCAAAGCTTTTGGGACGTTATCGCTGATGATGTTGTAAATGCAGTTTTGGAATTCTTTTGTGGTGCAAACCTTCCAATGGCCTTCACGGCCACTTCAGTAGTGCTTATTCCGAAGAAAGATATCGCCAATCACTGGAGCGACTATAGGCCGATTAGTCTTTGCAACGTGTCAAACAAAATCATCACCAAAGTCCTTAACGCGAGATTAGCACACGTGCTACCCAAAATTATCTCTGAAAATCAAAGCGGTTTCATTCATGGCAGAGGCATAAGTGATAATATTCTCTTAGCGCAAGAAATGATACATAATCTGGATAACAAAAGCCGAATAAAGAATGTTATTCTCAAGCTTGACATGGCGAAGGCTTATGACTGCTTAGATTGGGAATTTTTATGTGTCGTGATGAAAGCTAAAGGATTCTCCACTAGATGGATCGATTGGATTTACAGATGCATTTCCAAATGCTAGTTTTTTGTGATCGTCAATGGAGAATCCTCAGATATCTTCCAATCCACGCGAGGCATCCGACAGGGAGACCCTATATCCCCCTCGCTTTTTGCTATTGCTTCAGATTACCTTTCTTATGCATTAAATAAATTAATTCAAGATCAGCCTGTTATGTGTTTCAGGACCCCCGCGGAGATGCGTATTTCACATTTGGCATATGCAGACGACATCATGATCTTTACAAATAGCCGGCCAATCTCCTTGCAGGGAGTCAAGATGATCATAAATAATTATGAGAATATCTCTGGACAACGCGTGAATATTAATAAAAGTTCTTTCCTTGTAGGTAATAATCATGCAGCAGCAGCCTTGGAAGTTCAGCACACATTGGGATATAATCAAGAGCAGCTTCCGATAAAGTACTTGGGTGCGCCTCTGTATAAAGGCAGAAAAAGAATAAGCCTGTATGATGACCTAATCAATCGATTTCGGAGTCGCATAAACGCATGGGAGTGCAACTACCTATCTCACGGTGGCAGACTCCAACTCATCAAATCGATTCTTTTAGCCTTACCTACACATATTTTCCAAATCATTGAGCCCCCTGCTTCGGTTATAAACCGAATTGAAGTAATGTTGAATAAATTCTTTTGGGGCTCGAGAGAAGGAAACCGACGACTCCATTGGACTAGATGGGATAGAATTAGCTTCCCTGTTGAAGAAGGGGGGCTCGGAGTTCGAAGTTTGGCGGACGTGGTCAAAACATACACGTTCAAATTATGGTGGTGCATGAGGACAGATAACTCGATATGGGCCCGCTTTATGCGAAATCGATATTTGAAAAACATGCACCCGAAACATGCGACGGTTATGCATTATCATTCCACGATATGGCAGAGAATTTGCAAAGCTAGGAAGGATGTTGAAGAACAAATCCACTGGAATTTAGGTAAAGGTGAAATATCCTTTTGGGAAGACTCTTGGTTAAGTGATAAGCCTCTAGCAATGGGACAGATTGGTGCGTTCGGTAATGAGCAGGTGAAAGATTTCTTCACTGATGGAAATTGGGATAGGAGCAAGCTACTCAACTGCGTAACTGAAGATGTGGCAGACAAAATCTGCGCAGTCCCTATAGCTGCAAGTCAGAGAGATACTGGTAGATGGAAATGCAGCAAAAATGGGAACTTTACACTGAAATCTGCATGGGAAATGGTTAGGAGATCAAAAGAGGTGACAAACTTATATAGATCAATATGGTCCGGGAACCTCACACCCACGATTATGGTTTTCATATGGAGAATAGTCCATGATTGGATACCTGTGGACGAACGTCTCCATCGTAAAGGAATGCTCTTCCCTTCAAAATGTGCTTGCTGTAGCGAACAGGAAACATTGTCCCATCTTTTCATTCATAGTTCCAAGACTGATAATGTTTGGAAATACTTTAACACACTCTTTAATGTGCAGGTTCCGAAGACGGACTCAATTATCATGATGCTAAATACTTGGATACGTTCCTCCCTGTTTAGCTCGAAGTGCCATGTCCGTATCGTCATTCCTATACTTGTTTTGTGGTATACTTGGACATAACGGAACAGGAAAAAACACCAGGGAGCGCAATTCTCAACGTTCAATATAATCCGGCAAATCAAGAAACACATTACTCAGTTGCACGCAGTAGGAAGACTTGGACGCAGGTGGTGGCGAGGAGATGCGATTGCAGCAGAGCACCTAGGAATTACTTTGGAACCAATCAGTCCAGTCCAGATTAAATCTGTACTTTGGAAGAAACCTGAGCTGAATAAATTTAAACTTAACACAGACGGGTCTGCGTTTGGCAACCCGGGCCTGGCAGGTTTCGGTGCAGTCATCCGGAACCATTATGGTGAGGTGATAAAGGCGACTAGTGGTGGTATTGGTATGAGAACTAACACTTATGCTGAACTATACGCACTGATTGATGGAATAAAAATGGCTATCCCTTTGGGTTTCACGGAAATTTGGGCAGAACTTGATGCTAAGGTGATCATTGATTTGACTAAAAGAGGTAGCTCAGGGGATTGGAACACACAAAGACTCTTAATGCAGTTTAACGAACTAGTTCGAAAGATTAATGTGGTTTTGAGTCACATCTATCGTGAGGGCAATTCTTTGGCTGACAGATTAGCTAAGAATGGAGCAGAAACTCAGCTACAATGGTCTTTCCCGGAGATGGATATCCCGTCTAATGTAAGATGTATTATACGTACTGAAAAATGGAACTTGCCTAACCTCAGATTTAGATGACTACAGGTAACATTGCTGTTGTCGCACTGTCACGACATATGTTGACAGGTAATTTTTCCCTGCAGTTCTCCTTCTCTCATGATTTGATTGATCTTAACCTTGGCCGAGAAGGTAATTTTGTAATGCAGGAAGGAAGGAAAATCAAGCTGTTTTCTATTAAGGCATGGGATTGGCGTAATATTGAGATTACCAACTGTAGGAGTACCAACTTTCCAAATGATACTGGTATTGATTATCGGAAGCACATGGAGTACTTGAAATGTAAATATCCTTGCCTCAACACATTAAAAAATGACTTTAATATTTATGGCTCACAATTGAATATAAATGTTTTGTGGAAATTTGGGGATGCTGCCTTTGATCTGGTTCTGGCCGAGTTTTTTTGTATGCAGGCTAGGCATATTGGTAATGGCAGCGAGATGGCGAACAGCGGAGAGGGTCATGGGAGCTTTTTTGGTTTCTATATGTGGCCAGATTATAACTTTGGAATTGACGGGTTATTTGTACACATTGTCCGGATTTATTCAGTTAATAACTCCTTCGAAGATGACCCTGTGGACGCTACCGCTGTTAGTGAGTTCATTAGTTGCCATATGAGGAACACAATGTTCCGCATGATAGCCCGGATGTCTGGGCGTTCCAGTCAGGGACCAGCTAATGAGCCGAGAAGTGCGGTTAGTATGAGGGGCGATGCTTGGAGAAATGACAGACTTGCTTACAAGATGAAGCTCTACAAGCTGTCCTATGATTATTGTAATGGTTGGGGTGTCCCTGTGATTCATACCTTTGTTATTTTTCGTGGTCACCCTGGGCTAGCTAGCATTAACGATCCTTGGATCATGAATAATTGTATTGATTTCTTCTTCGTTGGTAATAAATGAGGTGGGGTCCTCGTTAATCCCCCTACAGCGCCTTGCCGGTTCCTCCCCAAAAAAAAAAAAAAAAAAAAAGTTCATAATTCTCGACAATGTAGTACAATAATTCAAGAATACAAAAACCTTGTATTATATTTGCATAGAATATGGCGCAAGACTTCAGGAAGAAATAGGGGGCCATTATTACAAGTTTGAACATGAAAGCTATATGGCCTTATACTATAGTCCTTTAAAGTTGGTCATAATTCATTACCATCTACGGCTAGTTGTATTTTTGAAGGGGCAATCGCACATGTTTGGTTAGGTTAGGATGGTGGATTTTAATTCGAATTCATTTGATTTCAAACTATGGTAATTTGCACTTATTATATTAAATTATAAATATTTATAATAGAATCTATAATGCCCGAAAATTTCTAAAAATAGAATCTTGTTGTGTCATGTCGGACACTCATGTCCGACACCATATCAAATATTTCTTACATGATGAATTCAAAAAAAAAATTTGTATCGCTCTATCCATATCATGTCGTGCCATATCTGTATTGTCGAATTTATATCCGTAAATTATAGAATAGAATCTAAATCTTAGTTATGTATTCAGTAAATTATAGAATAGACCCTAAAAGTTAGTTTTTTTTTTTTTGGTAATGCCTAAAAGTTAGTTATATATTCAGTAAATTAACAACCCCATATGCTAATTAATGTATATTCTTGTTCACGTTTTATCTTCCTTATAATTATGAATTATACTTTTTTTTAAGAGGCAATTAATTTGAAGTAATCATTAGTGTAGGACATTTTAATTAATTTTTCAAAATATTTAGTATTAGTATTAATTTTTTATTTTTAAATTTTGATTTGTATTCACATTTTATACACCTAAATTCATTGTAATGTTATTTATTATTATTTTTTCTTTTTTCTTTCTCATCAATTTTTCTTTTTTTTTATAGAAATCACCTTGTTTCTTTATTTTCTATCATCTATTTTCTATCTTTGAATGCACTTATAAAATTACAAAATTAATTTAATTTTGAAAAAAAAAACTTTCCCGCACTGTGACACTGCTATTAACTAGTAATTACATAATAAAATATTCGGGCCAAAACTGAGTATAAATGAACACGACACCCTTGTCGAAAATTTGTCCAAAACTTGGTTTAAGGTCTTATCTTATCTTATCTTATCTTAGGCTTTAACAAGTAACAATGCATCATATAGTCTGACCGTACACTTTTTTAATCATGAAATAAATTTACATAGTAGAACCATCTCTCAACTACATGTTTCATTCATTTTCATGGATACAGTAAGATCGAGGATGTTTGTTTGAGCTTATAAGCTCTCCAAACAGAGCTCATTAAGTTGTTAAGAACTTAAAATGTCCTGAGTGTTTAATAAAGTTCTTTTGGTTTTTCAGACCAATGCATTCATATTCTTTGAATTCATGTACCAAGTACTAAACCCATATCATAACTATCATTCATTGTTGAACCATATTCGAGGATGTCAGTAACACAACTTCTTTTAATCTATGTATCATACCAAAATAAAAGCCTCTCATGCCACCACAAAAGCACTCGACGTACCCGTGAAATGCTTAATGGACCCCAAAAGACTCTTCGAAGCTCCGAAATGCCTTATTCTATATACACCCAAAGCAGCAGTTTGTGGTATTATCCATTCTATAGTTGCATGGCTCCGGCTACTAAGTTTAGCAGGCCTTGCCCATATGAAGCGCAGGCAAAAGTCATCATCGTCATAAGCAGGTACCCACGTATCCTGCCCTTGGAGAATCTCAACAAGGGCAAATGTGCCTTCAGTCATGAGGTCATTTCTTGGGCATGCAGACCAGAAAGTTACTGTCACATTGTGGCCTCTCTTAAAGGTGGAGTTTTTGGGTACGTCTAAGCTGACGTCCCCAAAGTTTACACCGATTGGAGTTGAATCCACAACAACTGGTGGCAGAAGGCTTATTTGCTTGCTTAGGAGATCGGGGGGGTTGGGGGCCGGATTCGACTTGTTGGCCGCTGATGAGGGCTGATGCAAGCTTCTTGAATTCTTGAATGTAGGCGCTTAGTGTGTGTGGGCCGTATAGTGTTGACGCTCCCTGAAATGGATAAAGTGTTTCAAATGTTACAGTTTAAGGTGATGTGTCTCTGTAACACTTGAGATGTATATGTGTGTAACGTTTGAGAGTTATGTGTTTATAATATTTGGCGCACAAAAGAATGAAAATCAGCAGGCCAACCAGACCCTATGGATGAGAGATGTGCCTGGCTCAGAGAGTCCACCAGCAGATATTTAGGGGGGACACGGAAATTTTTAAAATTTATAGAAATACATTATCTATATAGGAATAATTTACAAAATCTTAGGGCGTCAGCCCACCCTTGTACGCTTATATGTAGCTCAGTCACTGCAAAAAATGTGTATAGAATTTGAGATACATGCATATTCTTGTATGTGCGTGCGTATGTATAACATGTGGGGGGTGTGTGTATGCACTCCCGAGTGCATGTGTCTGACTTTGATAAGTGTGTCGAATGCAAAACACAAACATCAAACTTCCAGTGCACACATCAAAACGACCACTCGAAAGTCTTGCATGTTAACAAGAGAAACTAATTATGATGACAACGTAACTAACCTCATATCTCTGTATCTGGTACTCCTCAAACGTTGTGACATATTGTGAATATGTATTTGTCAGGCCAGCTATCACTACATGGACATTGTTACCAAACTCTTTGCTACGTGTCAGAACATTTCTCACAGCATCACGCAGCCGTCTTCCAGACATTGTGGTGAACTCTGGTATACGAAGAAAAGAAGGAAAACACTAGTTTAAAAATGACATCCTGTAACATGAATGTTAAAAGTAATATGTTGCAGCATACTACTGCATCAAACTTCATGACATCCTAAAGGGAAGAGAGAGCTTTTAACCAAGAATATGTCAATATTAGCCCAACTTCAAAAGACCCAAAAAGGAACGAAAGTTATTAGTATCACTTTGCCCCTGGAATTCTATTCTTCATTTTACATCCTTTTTTCAGTTTTTGTTTCACTTACTCTGGAAAAGCAGCAGTGAGTAAGTTTTGAGGTGCTAAATCACAAACTGCACATATTCTATAAAAAGATAACCACATATTCCTAATTTTTTTCAAGAAATAGAAACCTTAAGGAATTAGAATTTGATAGTCCTCAACAAACATAAATTCCTGGCATCATCAAATTTGAATTAGTTCGAAGAAAGGCATGTTATCGCCGCCCACAGTTTGTGACAGCCTGCCTACTGTAAAGAAATCATGGCACATTGAAGGATAGCTGATAGCACATGCAGTTTATTGATCTTTAATCATATCCTAATTGAGAAATGAGAAAACAAGCATATTTTTATGAGTTAAGAGAAAACCAGAAAAGGAAAAGATAACAAGGCAGTACCTCCAGGAACACTGAGAATGACTAGCTGGCCGATCCTCAGGACCTGAACCGGAAGTATTGAAGGCTGCAACGAAAAGAAAGAATTATCATCAACCTCAGATCAAAAATCATTCTCCAGGAGTTTGATATATAGGACTAGAAGATTAGACAGCCAACAGCATGAAAATGATGAAGTGTCAAAATTTAACTACAGATGAACTAGGAAATACTCACTCCATTTAGGCATATTCAGAATGTAGAAAGTACGAACTCCAGTGTACTAATTCATATGAAAAAGAAGGTTTGAAGGCAAGAGAGAATGGAAAAATTGGAATTCAGGTCAATCCATCAAAGTATTATGAACAGTTAATAAAGAATTGGCAAGTAGCACACAGAGCAGGAAATTGTAGTTTTTTATCTTCTTTTGGGTGGGGGGAAGGTTCATGGCTTTTCTGGTTATCTTTTTATTGTTTTGGGTTTAAAGAGACATTTGAAATATCATATATTTTATTGAATTTCAAAGGTCGTATTAAATAATATTAACATATACGTTTAAGGGAAGGGAAAAAAAATTAAAAAATAATAACTAATAAAGTCTATGAAGAACAAATTAACTGGAAACGATGACATCATGAAACTAATCAACAGCAAGTAGACAAAGAAAACAATGTCTTTAAAACATAAAACAAGAAATTAAAACAAAATTTGGCAAGTGAGCAACTCACCGCCCAGTCATAGGGCTGTTTCATTTCGCCAGTATCAAGCAGGATGGGCTTTGGCTTTTGACAGTTCACTTGTTCCTGGCCAGGTGTTTTAAGTACGTTACGTACAAGTCTCCAAAATGCATTACCCTAGAGAGAGAGAGAGAGAGAGAGAGAGAGAGTCAATTTGTCAGAAATGAGAGGAAAGACTGCTATATATGAATATAGACAACTGAGAGAGAGAGAGAATATTCATATGTTGGACATGAGAGAAAAGACTGTTATACAGCAATCAGAACAACTTACCTATCTATCTATCTATCTATCTATATGTATATATATATATATATATATTCATGAGGCGGAGATAAGAGATAAGACTTCTATAGACCAATCTCAACAACTTACACTGTCATCCCCTTGCTTAAAGTCAAAAGCCCCAGGTCCGTCGGTAGTACCAGCAGCAAACGCAAACCCCATTGCTGCCGGACAAGTTTTTACATCAGTTGTACCTCCGCCTTCCTTTGGAATCGTCACATTAAGTTCAGCAAAATTAACAAAAGCATGGCGATAATCAATCTTCCCAGATAATTTCTCTGATGCTCCGTTGAAAAGTTCCACTGCTTTCCTGAATTGTCTTTCTCCAATAATACGTGTACTCTCAAATTCATCAGGATACCTGTCAAGCATTGAGAAATGAGAATTTAGTGCGTTTAGCTAAATTTAATTGAAGCATATAAGCTCGTACATATGTTTTAGGAGTCCAGAAAATAAAGGGTCTTATCCCGGTTCAAGAGTTTGGAGCAGTAAGAAGTGGAGAAAGGCAATTTTGTAGATGTAGAACTTAAAGGAGTTTGTTTGGATTTAAAAATAAGTTGCCAACTCCCTTTTTCCCCATAAGAAGCTTAAAAGCTGTAAGATCTCAGCAGCTTTTAAGATCCTTCCTTGAAAGTTTACCAACCACTTTACACCATCTTATAAGCTCTAAAACATCGAATAACATGTTTTCTGGAGCTTATACAATCACCCAAACATGCTGTTTACAACAGAATCAATTCTATTTTTAATGAACCAAAGAGTGGGATCATGATTTACTTTCTACACAAAATCAAAATAATGAACAATGCTTACCCAGGTCCTCGACCATAGCACAACTCATTCTTTCCACCGCATGTACTATGATTGAAGTCGCAAGGTAAGCCTGTATCTATACAGAAAGCACCAAGCACATTTGGACTAACATCGCCACAATTGGTTTGACAAAATGCAGATACAAATCTAGGCCTATTAGCCTGCCTGAGAGAGCTCCTGACACGCCTTGCAAGGCTTAGAAACCTGGTCGTTTTTTCAGACGAAGAGTCAAAAGAAGCAGCAAGCTCAAGCAGCTCATGATCTGCATTTAGACCAACAAAAGATTAAACAGTTTAGAACACAGATGTTGATATTCTGTTTCAGATTTTTAACCATCTGAACGCCCTCAACTAATCCCTCCTCTATATGCACATTCCTATATATAATAGAAGTTGGTTATGCTGTAGGCAGACATGATGTTCAGGCAGTGGTCAGCCCAAAATGGTAAATCTAAGCATGCTTTAGGTCTCACATGATCCTTTGGACACATAAACTACCTCCCCATCCCAGTATTAAATAGCTAACTAAATAATAAGCATAACTTAAAACTCTATAGTCAAGCAAGACCCATGCTTCTACAATTGAAACAAACAACACCCATTTTAAAGATAATGATGCAAAAAGATTTTGACCAAGTATTTCAAAATACTTACGATTGTCGTTAACAACTGGAATAATGTTTGAGACTCTTCTGGGGATTCTCTTAATCTTAGATGCCACAAATGCAATTGTTTCATTTCTATTTGCATCAAACCAGTCTTCCATAAAGCGCGCTGCAGCTCCTTTATTATCCCCACTTATTAAAGAATTTGTACGGCTCATAGAAGTTCCATGCGTTGCAAACCAATTGAAGCTGCCAACTGGGCCCCATTCATCATCAACAAACTTCAATAGGGTCATATCTTTATCGACATCATATTTATATTTACTGCGTTCTTCAGCAGGATTATTGAGATAAGCACTTGGACTGCGGTTAACTCCAGCATCTAAGAGCTGCCCTGTTGCAGATGCCAAATTGGTTAAATCATAGACTTTAAATATAATAATTCTTCATAGAAAATTTCTACAAGTAACATAAATATAATTAGAAACAAAACCAAAAGCAGGCACAAAAAAGAAAGACAAATCTTCCAGTGAAGAAACTGGTTGGATCTAGCAATAGATGCAAAAAAGGAGGGGAAAAAAAAAGCATTTGTAGTTAAACTAAATCTATTTCCAGCATCAAATACAACCACAACAAGAGAATAAATGTCAGCATTATCTGGAAAACCAACAGAAAAGGCTGAAACTGTAGGTAACCATAAGCAACATTTTGACAATTATGATGGCGATTTTGCAAAATAAGTCATCCCTCTAGAGTACTTCAAATAGAGAAGTGAAACACCAGAAGATGCAAATCCTTCAACACACTTACTTAACATAATTGGCATAACCAGCTGCCCCTTTCACGTATAACCATTATTTTGTTTCTTTTCTTTTTCTTGTTATTTCCTGGGAACCAAACTCCAATGGTGAATATAACTCAATTACCTTTATTCACATATATTGATCCAGGTCGAAGATTATCATGAGCTAGTATAATACTTTGCTCGATACCATCAACAAGGGCATCAAATGATTGGCGCACAAAACCAAGTGACGTGACAATATACACAACATATTGAAGATAACCTCCAGGGCCAGCATGGGTATGAATGCCACTAATGGCGACATTATTTTCTGTGTAGAGATTCCCATACCTGTAGAAACAAAACACATGCAAGTAAAAATAAAAATATACCAAGTTGTAGTTTCTTTTTCTACTAATACAAGGAACTATATTGTACCTTTAAAAAAACACATATATAGCACACTAAATCCCCAAAACGGATAAGCCGTTTCTAGGCAAAAACAGAACACTACCTTGCCCTCAATCTCTCGATGACTTTTATTGTCACCAATTGTGATGCCATACAAGCATCAAGATTTACAAACAAGACTCTGTTTCCCTTGGGCTGTGCAACAACGAAGGCCCTAGCTCGTAACCTAAAGTGCACACCAGATGCTATCTGGTCCATGTTAGCATATCCCATCATGTTGACATCGGCTGCAGGCCCAGTGATGTCATAACTTCCGAGCCCGATCAAATAATCGGAAGCTGATTCAACTCCTCTACCATTCTCTAACAAGAGCAACAGAAAAATTGGTAACCAAACCATTCTAATTGATCTTGCCATCACCTTACAACAACCGGTATTTGCTTAATGACTTCTTTGCATTTTCCCTCTGCAAAGGTGAAACGAGCAAAACTGTCACCTAGAAACCCCAAGCTAAACTGTGTCAAGAAACAAAGAAAAACAAGAGGGTTTTGTCCAAATTTTATAATCACAGCTCTTTAACCAACATATAGATTTAGAAAAAAGAAATTGAAAACAAACTATCGGATATTCCTAAGCGTTGACAAAGTCACCTATACACATCTGGAAATAAAACCGAAAACTTGAGCTAAAAAAAATCTCAAATAAAGATCCCATACACGAAATAAGCGGAGAAACTAAAAAGAAGAAAGAAACAAAACAGGGCGTAAGCACATTTGGCCGCTCATCATCAAATGAGCTACAACAGGAAAATAAAAGGGTTTATTCAACTTTTGCCGTCACGATGAGGCAATCACCCAAAAAAACCACTGAAGATCATTCATTTTTAAGAATTCAGTTTCACAAATACCAAATTTTGCCATCGACTAGAACTAAAACGACAAGCACACAATATCGATCAAACATACAACAAATGAACAAACTAGCCTCTGTACATACACTCGAACGGCAAAAGACAAGGTCAAAATAACAATATCAAAGCACAAACCGAGTTCCAGAAATGATGGCTGAATGTGAATTCAATACTTACAGGAAGAGATCAGAGAATCTGATGAGATACTTCTGCCACAGGTAAGGAACTTAAGACTTATAATGAGAATAATGTGAAACGGAAAAAGAGGGACGAAAAATAGGTGGATTAGCGTAGAAGTACAGTTCTTTAAATGAGTAAATATGCTACTGCTTCGTTGGACTGTTGCCGAATTCTATACTAATGTTCAGTTTGATTTTATTTGGTGGAAGACATGATTGTTTGATAGTTGAGGTAGGGCTGTCATCGGGTTGGACTCGGGTTGGATATAACCATTCCGAATCCGAATCCGAATCCATTAATGAAATTGTATTAGGGAATTCGTATTTTGGATCTATTGGATTCGGATTTGTGTAGTCCAAATTTGAGAATTTTCGGATAAAAATCCGACCGAAAGGAAAAGGAAATCTGCAAAAAAAAAAAAAAATTGCTGAAATTTACGGGCACACAATAAGAAAAAGAGTTATGGTGGAAATGGCAGGCTGGAGACTGGAGAAAAGAAAAAAATTGGACCTTTGGCGACATGGAGAATGGAGGGTTGGAGCGAGGCCACGTCGGCACAACAACGTCGAACGTTGAAGATTGGCGAGGCGGCACAGTTGATTGGGGGCTGAGATAGAGATTTGATATTTTCAATTTAAAGATGGGAGAAAGAATCTAAAACGGTAGGCTTTGAATTTCGGTAGGGCAGGGTTGTAGTGTTTTTGAGAGTTTATCTTTATAACGGGTTATGTGAAATAAATCTCCACATTATATTTTTATTTATCTCCTCATTTTGACAAAATGTCGTATGTTTTTCACATAGTGTCGTACTTAAAATACTTATCAAAATATGTTGTATAATTTTCACAAAATGTAGTAATAAGATATTCTAATGTTATATTTATATCCTATTATGTTGTATAATTTTATAAAAAGTAAAGTAAAATTATTTCAAACTAATGTGGAGTTATTTCAAAATGGCCCTTTTTTTAATTGTTTGCTTTATTTGCTCAATTTGTGTTAAAAAAAATACTTTTTGTTAATTGTTTTTCATATATATATATATATATATATATATATATATATATATGTATATAATATTTACATTACATAATGCATTATAAATA
>JBBMKE010000002.1:6009292-6022534 GCA_037834125.1 Lippia alba | reverse complement strand
GAGTGCATCGTTGACATATCGACCTATCCTGGGGAATACTTTTGCCCTGTTTGTCGGACCCTCGTGTATCCACATGAAGCATTTCAGACACAGTGCACTCATCTATACTGCAAACCTTGTTTGGCACACATTGCAAATGGTACCAAGGCTTGCCCTTATGATGGGTACTTGGTGACAGAATCTGATTCTAAGGTTGTCTATCCTTATAATTCTGGATGATGTGTACACTATTTGTTATCATTTTTTGATATTGTTCAACATTTTTGGCAGCTACTAACGGACTCAGATAAAGCATTGGCTGAAAATATTGGTAAAGTTAAGGTTCGTTGTCTGTTCTTCCGAAGTGGATGCACATGGGAGGGCACTTTGGCTGATTGCACCTCCCATTGTTCTGTCTGTACCTTTGGAAATTCTCCTGTCATATGCAACAGATGTGGGATCCAAATTGTGCATCGTCAAGTACATGAACATGCTCAGATTTGTTCTGTGAGTAAATCATTCATACTTTCTTATATGGAGATAAATAAAGATATATTTTGTACTAACCTCTTTCTGAATCAACAGGGCGTACCAGTGACTACTTCTGCAGCTACTACAGAGGTTAACCAGACTGTTCCTCAGTCAGGACCACCGCCTCCACAGGCACAGAATCCTCAAACCGCTGCTGCTACTCCAGTGCCTGGGCAAAATCCCAACTTCCAAGTAAATGTGAGCTCTCAGCCCCCATCCATTGCTCCTGTCGCTGTACCAACTCCAGATCAGTGGTACCAACAACAATATCAGCAGTATTATCAGCAATATGCGGGATATGACCCCTACCAACAGCACAATCAGCAGTATTATGCTCTTCAACAGCAGCCCTTACAACAATATCAACAAGCTCCTATGTATACCCAGCCCCAGGGACAGCAACCACCTCAGCAAGCCCAAGCCCAGGCTCAGCCCAATCCAGCTCCTCAAGCCGCACAACAGTCTCATCCTCAATCACAAGCTCAAGGACAGGTTCAATCGCAACCACAATCCCAGATCCAATTGCCACCTCAAGTTCCACCTCAG
The DNA here is from genome assembly GCA_037834125.1 of Lippia alba. Classification (NCBI taxonomy): domain Eukaryota; kingdom Viridiplantae; phylum Streptophyta; class Magnoliopsida; order Lamiales; family Verbenaceae; genus Lippia; species Lippia alba. The sequence goes on along the minus strand of JBBMKE010000002.1, from coordinate 6,021,478 downwards.
GGGCAGAACCAGGCACTTGCTCCTCATCAGGCTTTAGCACCAAACTATCAAGTCAACCCCCAACAACCTTATCCTGCTTTACGGCCTCAGACTCAGATTCCTCCTCAGACGCTACCACCGCCTCCTCAGAGTCAACCACCATCATTTACCCAGGGTGTGCGGCCTCCATCTCAACATCCTCAGGTGCCTCAGTATCAGCAGCCACATGTGCAGATGCATCATCCTCAGTCGTCTCAGGCCCATGTGCAACCTCAGATGCAACCCCAACCCCATATCCAGTCTTCCAACCAGTCATATGTGCAACCACAAGTACAACCTTATCATGCTCAGTCCCAACCTCCGAGTTACCCTCCTCAGTTCAACCAGTCCACCGCTCCTCCTGCCCTGCCGCAGGCTCCACATCAACCAATTCCTCCTGTTAGTGGGCATCATTCCTATCAACCTCAACCAACACAGAAAATGCAGACAGGAGCCTCACAGCAACCTCTGGGGCACCCACATCCGGCAAGTGGGACTGTACCTCCCATTCAGTTACATGGTCAGGTCCCACCACAACCTGCAATTATGCGGCCATCCCTTCCGCATTCTTTATTGCCACAGCAACCACCATCTATGTTTTTGCCACCACAGAATCCTGCTTCTGGAACTCATCCAACACAGAACCAGCAGTATCCCCCTCAGTTGCAACAATATGCGTATCCACTACACCGCCCTCTCATGCAGCCAGTTCAACAAGCTGCATCCCAACAGTATGCTCAACAGCAGCATTTTGTTGCTCCAGTTCAGAATCAGTTGCACCAGCAAGGAAATATCCCACAGCAACAGCCCATGCAACCCCAGATGCGCCCACCAGGGCCCCCTCAACCCCAGCAATCACAAGGTTATATTGGGAGACCTGTGATGCCGAACCCTGGGTTACATCCACAAACCCATCCAGTTTCCTCTGCTGGTTTTGGTCCACATGTTCAGTCTGGACCTACACAAGTTACCTTAAATGAGAACCAGATGTCTACAAATCAGAATTACGAAAGGTCTACTGTGCTGGAGCAGAATTCAATTGTGCCAGATAGTAAATCTCCTTCGAAGGGGCTAGTTGAAAAGGATTTTGAAGGCGAGGTCAAAGAAGCTGACAAGGGACAAAATGAAGCAGCTATCAAGGATGCTGATAATGCATCAATGGCTGGTTTAGTTAAGCCTGTTATCAAGCAAGAAGACGAGACACAGGGTGCATTGGAGCAAGCATCTGGTGGAAAGCCCTTTGAAGATAGAGCTGCGGAAGATGCTTTCTCTAAAGAAGAGGGTCGTGTATTGGATTCTGATTTATTGAAACAAGAGGGTCTTGACAATCAGAAGAAGAATTTATCAAAAACAATGGTTGTGGGTTCATCGTCTGCCAACTTTGATAAGCAATCTCACAATGCTATCTCATTTTCAAGTATAGAAGGGCAAGTAGTACCCCTGCAATCTCATGGTTCTCTCGAACAAAGGCCTGAAACACGAGTCCAAGGACAGCCTCCACAGGAACTAGGACCTCAAGGACCAGCAATCTTGCGTCATCCTGGGCAATCTCTTAACCCATCTGAGGGAAGGACACACGGTTATTATGGCCCACCAAATAGTTTTGAATCTCAATCTGGTCCTGAAGGTCCGACACTCACTTCTTTATCTGCTCCACGTGGGGTTATGGGAAGAGGTCCCCAGCTCAGCTTTGAGGGTCAGTATGGTACCCAGCATGCTGGTAGGCCAAGTGATGCTGATCAGATGTCAGGCCCTGGTGAGGGAGGTTCGCTCATGAAATCTCATGCAGGTGACCCAAGCTTTTTGAGAGTGAATGGGGGACCTCCTCCTCCTGATGAAAAAGCGATGGGCTTGTCTAGAGAGCATTTGAATCCCTTCCCTGCTGACCGAGCTCGTACTCTTGACCAAGGTGAAATACCAAAATCTAACATCGTTTCTACATCTGGATCTTTTTTTTTTTTTTGTCCTACCATTAAAGACTTTATCATTAAATTCTTCCATGACTGCTCTAGTGATCTTTTCTTTTTGGTGGTTAATTGCAGCTACAAGGTCACTTGATAAAGTACCCCATGGTCCAGCTTATGATGCTGGCGCAAAGTTGGACCCTGGCGCTTTGGGTCCAAACTCAAGGTTTGCGCCGCATCATCCATCGATTGGACATGGTCATACAGATATGTTTGGGCGAGGCCCTGAATTTGGTCAACATCACATGCAACATTTTGCTCGCGGGAGTGCTGATAGAGAGTTTCATGGCACTTCTCCTCATGGATTTGGTGGCCGTTCCAGCTTCCATCGTGGCGGCGCTTTCGATGACATAAATCCCAGGGAAGCACATAGATATGGTGAGGGATCTTTCAATCCTTCTTTGGATCCGGTTGGAAATCCTTTTCGTGATGGCAGATACCCTCCCATGTCTGGACACCTGCGAACAGGTGACATTGATGGCCCTGGGAATCCTAGATTTGGTGAGCATATGGGTCCTGGCATGCTACACAATCAAATGGGGAGTGATGATGCATTTGGTCCAGATGGGCCAGGCCATTTAATGAGGGGCAATTTTCCAGGTCAAGGATACTTGCCTGGTCATTTTAGTACAGCTGAGACTGCTGGACATGGTGCCTTTCCTGGTCATGGTCGTGTGGGAGAAATGGGTGGCCCAGGCAATTTTGCCCGTTTTCCTTTCACTGAACCTATTAGGGGCGAAAGACCAAGTTTTCCACATTTTGGGGATGCTAGGAACAATTATTCACTCCCTGGATTTGGAACTGCTGGAAACTTTGCAGTAAGTTAACAAAATGTTTGGTTTCTGTGTATTTTTTCAACTTCTATTTTCAGTTGTCTTCAATTTTTATATTTCTGTACAGCTTTCCTGATGATCTGTGGTATTTGGTATGCCTGAACTCATATGCTTTTGATTCAATGTGCTTTTACTTTTTGCAGGGTGGTGTGGATTCCTTTGACCAAACTAGGAAAAGAAAGCCTCCAAGCACTGCATGGTGCAGGATTTGCGAGGTTGACTGTGATACTGTTGAAGGCTTAGACATGCATTCACAGACAAGGGATCACCAGAAGATGGCCATGGATATGGTTAAAATGATCAAGATGCATAACAAAAAGAAACAGAGGTAAGTATTGTCCAACTTTTGTAGTATCATCACAAGTGAGGTGCTATCACATTTTATAATTTCCATGCAGAACTGGACCTGATAAGATGGTGCACGAAGCGGGAAGCAGGAGTAGAAAAAGGGGAACTGTAGGCCGTGGAAGCAAGCGCTGACTGAGGTAGATGCTGTTCTTGGAAGTCTCAGTTCTGGTCAGTAATTCGGCGGGTACTTTTGTCTCTTTATGTATTAGCATTTGATTGTTCCTTCAAACGTTATGAGGTTGGCTAATATTAGGTGTACCATTTCAGGTTACTGCTTAAATTTGGAGATGGATTTTGGAAAGACGTTTTGTGGCAGTTAAGTTTGTTGATTTATGACTTTGAACATGGTACTTTCAGCATGGGTGGTTTTCTGATGGATTTATTACCATATTAGTTGAACTGTACTGCACTTTATTTTTGTTAATGTCATGGGAGCACTCTATGCTCGTTTTCTCGCCTTCAGCTCATCTCTTTGCTTGCTTTTATTGATTATGATTATTCGTTCAGCTTGGGTTCCAAAGCAAAACCTGTGCGAATTTGAAAATCATGGTGTGTGCTTTGAAAATGGAGTAGTCCATGTCCAGTTGAATTGAAGATTTTCTTTTTTCTTTTTCTTTTTAACTCTAGTGAATCAGAAATCATGGCTTTATTTTGTGTTTAATAATCTATCATAATTTCTTAACCTTGTTACCGGAGAGAAAAAGTGTTGTCCAGATTGAAAAAAAATGAAATGCTACTATCTGGAACTGAGAAGACGCCGATCTCTTATGATAAGCTAAATCTCGAATTTAGAATGTTTGTACTGACTTAAAGACTTTGAAAGGCTTTTCACACCGTGGATAATGGAATACCTCGTGCATATACATAATGTGATATAAATTAGTGACGTCAGTTGCAGCCCTATCTTTAGAGTTTTACAACTGAAGAATAACTGGGAACTGTGATTGGTTAGGGGTAACAACTCTTAGGACTTTGTTCTTAAATACTTGTTTGATGCCAATGGATGTATATGTTCGATAATATGAGTAATTATTAGATTAATATTGATCTAAAAGTATATCTTCCTTGATTTTATCATGACAGGGAATGAAGTAATTTCTAATTATATGAGATTTAGGTCCTGTACTGGCTAATGCATTAGTTTGTGTAAATATAAAAATGATTGGGAATTTAAAGAGTGCTGGAGAAGTATAGAGAACATCCAATATTGTAATACTGATTGCCTCGATCTAGTATAGTATGGGTTAACTCTTAGGTGGCAGTAAAATCTGTGTGCTGATGGATAACATTAGATGCATGGCCTTAGCTGTTTTGCTCTCAACTTATATAATTTAAAAGCCTAACCATGACACTTCAATAACTTTGTAAATTGATCATTACCAACACGACTTTAGATAACTATTTAGTTGAAAATTTTGATGGAGATTTGATCGGGAAGGCAATATGGATAATGCCGAATAGGGCTCTACTATAAACATGATTCTCATATACATTTTTGAAGGATATTTGACAAGTGTTTTAAAAAAGAATTACGTGCCATAATTGGAAATTAGATGAAGTCTTCAACAATTGAAGCATTTATCAGCAATTGGGCATCTTAAACAAGAGTATTCAAGTGTAAGAACGGCAAGCATTGTCATCAGAAATCTGCAAGTGTTATCTAAGGATGGTGGCTGTTAAGATTTATTTTATAATAACCGATATCCTTGAAAATATCTTCAGAGAAAAAAAATGCAAGATAGCATAACGTATTAGGCGCTTTTTTCTTGAACTCGGTATTTACCTAGTACCTACAGTTTTCGCCAAGTGTTATACCTGGATATCAGGTATTAAGTTCCTTTCAGGTAAACTGTTTTGTCATTTACTGAGAAGTGGGCCATGTTGAATAAATGTACCAGTAGTGAAATGCGCTGTTTTGTGAGTCTGATAATTTTAGAGAGAGGACGAAGTTCATTATATATTTTTGTTCTCATTAGGCTGTAACCATGGGCCCACTTGAAAGGTTCTAACAAACTGTGCGATTTCCGCAAGCAAAATGGTTTAAGAATCTGGAGGCATATGGATGAGCATGCGATACTGCATATTCTAGTAAATGGGCTGCTAGTTGATGATTTGGTGCTTTCAACAAGTGTTTACTGAACCAAATAGCACAGAAATTATCTCAGGGTATTCTGTCTTACTCTAAACAAATACAGTAAGAATAGACTGAAGGCTAATATCGGTTAGACACACGACATACCTAAGAGATACAAATGGTAGTTTCATGTAGACGTAACATAGATATGATTTTGAACGTCAAAAATTTGTTGGGATGTTACATATTTAAGTAAATAATTTACTATTGGAAGATCCTATTTAGATTCTATTATTTTTTCTAGGCCTGCATGACAAAAATTTATCTATGTATTTGGTCCAACTCTAGCATCGAAAAGATAATTAGGAATAATTGACAGCTAATATAGGTAAGACACATGACATGCTTGGTAGCCATAATAGCTAGGTTCATGTAAAATAAATGGAAACATGGATCTTTTCCCGAGCTTCAAAATATTTGGCCAAAGCCATTTAAGAGGTAGGGTATTAGAATACCTTTTGAAAAGTCTATATTACTGAGTTCAAAGATGTATATTTGTCCGTGGCCTATTAATGTGGTACATTGCAATAGAGGATTACTGATGACCTCCATATTGAATACTGACAGAAGTGCACCTAAATCATCCATCCAGAGCTTTCTTGACTTTCTTGCAAATCGTTTCTTGAAAATAGACATTTTAGGGATATAGATTATCTTGTTCCGGTGGATTCTTTAGTCTAGAGTAGACCTCAGAAGTGGTGGGTTATAACATTTGATGGATTAAACTTGTAGATACTATCTGTTGAGTAACTTCAGGTGTGTCCTATGATCATTTAATAGCCATGGTTTAGATTGAGTATGTTCACAAGAACACATTTTGGGCATGGTGTGTCGATCATCTTGTCTGGTGGCAGTTTCTTTGAAACAACAACTGCTTATTTGAACTTAATAATGGAAATGGACTGCCTTTTCAGTTGTATAGTGAGCCAGTCATTTGAATTATACATCTTTACCAACTATTCAAAAGAGAGCAAGCTATGCGCTGTTTCTGGAAATTTTAGTCGGTTCTGGTTCAGGATTATCTAAGGAAACAATAATTTATAATGATTCACTGATTAGTTAATATAATTGGTTTCCACATGTCACTGAGGATTACAGCTTTAAAGCTGGTTACTGTCAAAATTTGAAGGATGCCTTTCATTCGCCCTTTCAACTTTCTTTGCGTCATTTTTAAGACCTAATTCCTGATCCTGATGATATCGTTTTATTCCTACGTTCAAGTTTTGAAGTTGATTGTTTTTCTGGTTGAAATTTCTCTATAATAGATGAATTCAATTCAACCTGTCTTTCTTCGGGAAGCAGAAGAGAAAAATGGCTGAAAGTTAAGCAGGAGGATCCCACACTTTTCAAATGGTGGTAAGGATATGGTTGTGCATAGGTTTGTTTGATAGACTAATTCTCTTGATTTGTTTTGTTCAATTATACTTAAATCTTCTGTGGTATCGCTCAATATGTAGGTCCCTTGGATTAGTTTACCCTGTTTCTGAATTAAACTCTCTAGCCTTTTAAGTGATTGACGCCATGTGTGTTCATCTTGTGTTTTGGCATATAAACATCAGGTGAAGCATATTGGAAATTAATCAAATTAGGATTCAAGAAAACTCTCAGGTGCCTCTGATTTTTCAAGATTCCACTTTTTGGTAGTAATGGGATCTCTTAAACTAGAATCCGTATGAGATTATGAACTTCTCTAGTGAAAAAGGGGTAGTGATTGTTAAGGGGATTGTTCAGCGACGTATATCTTGACTTGAAGAACTACCTTAGTAAATGCATGCATGATCAACCAGGAAGATAATCATTTAAAGCAATTGAAGGTTGCCTGTCAGTTTTGTATGATACCCTCTAGTATTCTTTAATTAGGCATTAATAGACTCGACTATCATTGAATTTTGGGTGTAGTAGTACTTGGCTGTCAAGCAAATCTGATAACTTGCTCACTAACATGCTTCAACTTTGACCCCTGCTCCTTTTAATTTCAGAAACTCTAGTATATACACGTGAATCTTCTCTCTTCGAAAGAGAGGGAAGGGAGGTGGGGGTGAGTTAGATATTTTTCTTGGGGAACAATTGTTTAAATATACTTTTGGTCGAGGCATTGTAGTGTAATGTGACTAGAGCAAGGATTTTCTCTAAGGTTGTATTCATTTAAGATCCCTTCTTGTTATAGGTGCCTTCTGAAATATATTTGTTGTAACTTCTGACAGCTGACGCTGAGTCACTTCACGAATCACTAAATCTCGGTCTACCTAAAAAAGAGAAGAAAAAATACAACTCTATATATGAAAGGAAAACTAAAAGCAGCACCATTGCCTTGAATTGTTTCTTAATATTTGTACTATTTTAAGAGTCCTGTGCACATAGTTAATGCTGTTCGCTTTGCATCTTTCGGAATTGAGACTTGAAATTTTGTGCCACTCACTTTTCCCGGGAGAGAGTGTGGGTGTCTGAAAATAGTGTAAGGGGTACTAATCAGTGTGCTGTCCAATAAAACCTGGTTTAAAGGTTTGATGTTGTTAGGTCTAGGGTATGCCATTTACAAGAGAAGTATTGATATGATTTTTCAACTATTTCAAAATGGTCATTCACTTGAAGAGTTGAGGAATTCTGGAAAAGTTTTGGACCCCTGATAACAAGTATATAATCTTTCTGAGTTGTGGGAACTTTGTCATTCTGAACTTTTAAGTTTGTTTGTTGGTTTTGTATGCTGCTTTCTTCTTTTCTGTTTTTCTTTATTTACTTCTGTGTTGTCTTTCAATCACAACTCACACTTTCTCTGCATAAAATTTGATGTCTTAAATGTTTGGGAAATGAATACGGTGGACTTTGTGCATGCTGAAATGTTGCCATCATATCATGGTAAGTTGTATTGCAATCTGTTTTTAGGTGGAGATGCTTGCATATTTGCTGAATTTTGTGAGATGGCAAGCGTGTTATTCTTGCATGTTTCATTGCCCCTTCTAATTCCGTTACTGCTGTTTTATTCTCGCTTCCCTCGTGTAATGAGCACAAAATATAAATTAAGAGGCAAATTTGTGGATTTCTTAGGGAGTTATATTGGAGCAGTTTGTTTGAGCAAGATAAACCAAGCTATTATTCTGGGGTTGGCATTGGAGATGTAGCCTACCATTTTCAATGAGCGTTTCTATGCCCCATGTCTTAATGGTTCCTCCGGCAAACTTAAATGATTTATATTTTTCGTAAATATTAGGCCTATCTAGTTTGTCCTTTATCCCACATTTCACATACTTGCCACTTTGCAAATTTATTTAAAAATAAACTGTGTAAATATTTACTTGATGAAATATGAGATTTGTTCGATATGGATATATGTTATAAGAGACTTTCCCCAGCAGATGTTCACGAAAAGACGAATAAAAAGTCTCAAAGCCAAGAACTACCTATGATTTTCTACTTAGAAATAACATGGATTATGGGTTAATTAGACTTCGTTTAAACAATGTTTTATGCTTGGTGCTAATGTCTGTCAAGATGCGCTCTCGTGTTCTCTCTTTTTTTTTGCAGGACCATTGATGGCTTGAACCGTCAAGTACTGGCACTTCAAGTAACTGCCTGCTGCTTTTAGTGAGTTGTTTTTTCCTCGTTTAGTGAGTTGTCTTTCCTCTCTTTTGAACACCTCGGTGAGGTGTATCTATTCATTGTGATACTTGAGCTGTAAAACATTGAAAGCTTATTTTGGACTAATAAAACTAGAATATTTGAAGGTCCTCCATTCTTCTTTTTTTTTTTTTTTTTTATAGCTATAGTCGGTGGGATTTCTAATTTCTGTAATGTTAATGTTTGGAGAAGAAAACATGATGTTTGCTTAAATGAGCTTAAAATTAACATACAAACACGAAATAAATACGACGACATGATTTTTTCGGAACTTCTCACTTGAGTGTCGGATAAGGTGTCCAAAACAACACAATGTGTGACACTATTAAATGTAGTGATTTGGAGAAATCTTCAATCAACCCTCCTGAAGGATGATCATCCTCATTAGCCGACTTCATCATTTGGAGGAGCATAGCATCTCAATGCTCAAAATTGTAACTCTATTCCCTCAAAACATTTGATGCAAATTTGAACAGAATAAATATCCAAATTTGATGCTCGTGCTTGTTGACTTTTTAATCTTCTAGTAGATGATGACATTTCAAACATAACGGGAAAAAACATAATAGAAGTTTTCAAATATTAAAAAAGAAAGAAAAGCAAAGCAAAGCAAAGTAATAGCTAAGGCTGTAAATGGATATTCGAAAATTCGATATCCGTTCGCATTCGAATTCGTTTAGAGAGGATATTATTCGTATCCGTTCAAAGAGGATATTATCCGAATCCGATTATAGACATCCGAATTATAAACGGATAAGGATACGGTAATCAGACATCCGATCCGTTTAACATCCAATCCGTCTGTATATCCATTAAACATATCCGTTATCCGGATTATCCGTAATCCGTATACGTGTGTGTGTATATATATATATATATATATTATGAATTATATCTTGTACTTATGAATGTACAACTTTCCTAATGCATTTAGTTTGTGAGGGTATGTTGACAAACTTCATAATATATTATCTATAAATTATATATCCAACTAATTAATTTAATAAATAAAAATTATATAACTAAACATAGTTATTATTCATAGCAATAAAAACGTTTCTTTAAACTATATCTAAATTTTGAGAAATTATTGTATTATTAAGCAATATGGCTAAATAAAGGATAATTAGATATATATATATATATATTAAAAGTTAAAGATTTATAATTTTAATTTATGATTAATTGTTATTTAATAGTTATTCACAAGTAACTTATATTTATATAAAACATATTCTACTTATAATTTTGAATTAATAATTTATCTCACTAGTTAGGTAAATAAAAAATTCAATTATAAACAAACTGAGTTAGGTAAATACAAAAATTCAATTATAAACAAACCAAAAATTATTTGTGTTACTGATTAATTTTGAATTATCATTAGTTAATTCTTACTCTATACCATAAAATTAATAATAAAAGAAAGATGTAATTGGTATTAATAAAATATATTGCGAAAATTATTTATGTTTATACATTTATTAAGTAGAATATAAAATGGGAGAAAATATAAAAATGGGATACGAACTACACTCCACTTGTAACTTTGGAACAAGTTTTTTTTTTTCGATGAAAATATTGATACTATAATTAAAAATTGTTGCAATTTACATATTTTGGTCATCGGAACACAATTTTGGGCTCTAGAAAACAACGTGTGTGAAATAAGTGCTTACTAAAAAAGTCATACGTATCACAAATGGAGACATGTGGAATGTCATACTTAAAAGGAGACATGTAGAATGCAACGAAATTTTAAACTCTTCAAGTATTGGTGGCACGTATGACTATTTTGGTAGACACATATTTCACAAGCGATATTTTTCGATTCCGGTGATAAAAATCCGTAAATTGTAATATTTTTCGAGTTATAGTCCCATAAATTTTCATTGAAAAAATATATCCCAAAATAGCAAGTAGTTGAAGTGTAGTTGATATTCTAATTTTGCATTTTTCCCCCATAAAATTAATATAGATAATACACACTAATTATCTATGGTATATATAAGCATCCTTCCAACTCTCTAATTCTATACAATGATTTCTTCCTTGCACTAGAAGAAAATAGTTGAAAACCGACAGAAAAAAGAACCAATGGAGTTCCAATGAAATACCCACAACTAAGAAAAACTGCATTTCAACGAAAAACTCGTTGAAATTCTGTCGAAAAAATTGTGGAAATTTTAAAAAAAAATTAGGCCAAAAACTCCAAACAAATTCCGTTAGAAAATTTTCCAGAATTCTCAAAAGGATTGCGCCAAAAAAACCAACATAATTTTTTTGTTGGTTCTTCGTTAGAATTTTCAATTGAACAACAAAACCAACATAAAACCCACGAAAAATTCCGTCGGTTTTTTATATTGTTCATTAAGAAAAAACAACAAAAATTTTTCGTTGAAGTTTTTAATTGAACAAAAAAAACTAACGAAAAATCTACGGAAAAATCTATCAGCTTTTTATATTGATCATTGAAAAAAGCAACGTAATTTTTCCGTTGGTTTTCTGTTGGAATGTTAAATTGAACAAAAGCACCAACGGAAAACCCACATAAAATTCTTTCGGTTTTTATATTGTTCATTAAAGAAACCCACTGTGTACCAAAAAAATTAAAGAAACCCACTGAATTTTCTGTTGGTTTTCTGTTGAAATTTTCAATTGAACAAAAAAAAAAAACAACGGAAAACTCACGGAAATTTTCGTTTTTTTTCTATTGGAATTTTTGATAAAAAAATATGATTATATTTAATACAAATAATTATATATTTAAAAATTATATAATATAAATATTATAAATCATCAATATGATATTTTATATAACTTTAATTATATGCATTATTAATTAAAACTCAAAAGTATATAAGCTACTAGTCTTAGTACGAAATCTCTATAAATATTATTATATTTAATTCAAATAATCATATATTTAAAATTTTATATTTCAAACTAATTACACATAAATATTTCAATAATTAATTAAAATTAATGTATGAATATTCCCTTGTATTAACTATATTAAAAGACATAATAATAACTATAAAGAAGTTGTTTAAGTTGGTTTGATAGTCATTATTTTTCATTGGAGACTTGAGTTCGATTCCTTGCTAGTTCAATTAATTGAAATAATTAATTTTTACGAGGGCTTATGCTTGACCCGGCGGGTTGGGTGCTGACTTTTAAAACCAAACGAACAGAATATTTCGTTGGTCAACCTACAAATCGAACTATTTTTGTTCTATTGGAAATCCGTCAGTGTTCCATTGGAAATAATTTT
>JBBMKE010000002.1:5939475-5957946 GCA_037834125.1 Lippia alba | reverse complement strand
GGATGGAGCCTAGTCGAAATTCGGTACATTCTGGAAGCTGGAACGAGGTGGAGGATAGGAGATGGGAAGTCACTTCATGTTTGACAAGATAGATGGCCCCCTTTAAGACCGAATTTTCGTCCTCGGTTCCAACAAGGGGCTAACATTTATCCAGAGTGGGTCTCGGATCTCTTTAAACAGAATTTGGTGGAATGGGATGGGGAACTGGTCAGAACTGCTTTCCACAACACGGATGCGGAACTGGTGTTGGGTATTCCCTTAGGTTACACGCAAAGAAGTGACTCGTTAATATGAAACTACAATAGACACGGAAACTTCTTGGTTAAGAGCGCATATAATTGGCACTGGATATTGCTAATAGAGAAGTCATTTCCTCTGTTGCATCTTCGACCCATACAAATTGGACTGAGATTTGGAAGTTGAAGGTTCAACCGAAAGTGAAAATTTTTCCGTAGAGATGCAACCATAACATTCTCCCTACTGGAGTGAATGTGGTTAAACTTTATTGTGCTTCGGACGTGGCTTGTGTCCACTATGGGAACCAGGGTGAGGACCTTTCGCATTCTTTGTTCTGGTGCCCCTATACGCGTCAGGTCTGGGCATTTTCGAATGTCCCTTGGCGACATGTTCAGTAAGTTTCGATGGGCTTCAGCGAAGGCCTAGTGTAGCTGCTCAAAGTTCTGTCACCTTTATATTGTGAACGAGTCGTGACCATTATGTGGGCTATTTGGTATGCGCATAACAAGAAGTGCCATGAGGATGATAGCTGGCAGCCACACGAGGTGGTGGCTTTTGCTTTGAGTAACATGGGTTTGGTACAAGCGATTGATAAAGAAGACGCTAGAGATGGCGTGGTGAATTCTGACAATAGATGGAAGGAGTCGACCGGTGACTGGGTGAAGATTAACTTTGATGGAGCTGTTTTCAAAGAATCTTTGGCAATTGGAATAGGTGTGGTGGCTCGTAACAGGGATGGTAAGGTGGTAAGTTGGGAAACAGATCGGTATCGCAACACGATTGATCCGATGGTGGCTGAGGTTAAAGCAGCGCTATCCGAGACACGTCTAGGCCGTGATTTCGGGCGGAAAAAAGTGGTTTTAGAAGGCATTGCTTGAATGTGATTACAGACCTTCATGATGATGGTGAGAACCTCTCTTATGTTGAGAATATCGTTGAAGTCATCAGGTTTACTTGTGCTTATTTTGAAGAAGTCCGATTTTCTTTTTGTCGTCGTGGTGCTAATGTTGTAGCCCACAAGCTTGCTGGTAATGCGACTTATGCCTGCGTTGGTTCTTTTGATTTTCCTCCTCTTGTACGCGAGGCCGTTAGTTTTGATTTAGCTTAGTTTGACCACGATGGCCTATCCTTAAAAAAAAAATACAAATACGAATATCACAAAAATTCGTCAAATATAATTACAAATAGCTCCATTCCTCCATCTAGACGTATCCTATTACACATCTATCTGTATCGCTAGTCTACAACCCTTGCAGCTGAAAAGCAGCATAGTACCTACACAGCGATAACCAGTCTTAACAGCCGGCTGCATCACGTGCAAATACTCAGCTTTTACCCTTTTCTGTATTATTGTATTCAATTGTGATTGTTTATACTTTATACTGAACCTCAAAATCAAATTGGTCTACCCGTTCTCCTTTTCCAATCTGAGATACTTCTGCGTTCTTCATTGTTCCATCAATCCTCCCTAAATTTTACAGTATGTGTTATTTAGTAGTTTTGAGGAGTTATGTTAATCTGTGTTTATGTTTTCCGAGGATTCTTACCTGCTGTTGATGATAAAATTCAGATGAGGGAAAGGAAATCGGCGAAATCGAATCTTTCACAGCAGCAGCAGCATCAGAATGGTCACTTGTCTCCTTTTAAATTGGCGAAGCTATTAGATCCTGATGCTTCCTGGGACAAGGTTTGTTCTTCACTGGTTAAAGTTAGTTCTTGAACATTCAGATTAACAATTTCTTGTGATGGTTATTTTATTTTAATGTTGTTTTGTTAAAAAAGGAACTAGGTATACCGATAGTATGAAAATCTTAAGCATCAGTTTGATTAGAATGAGGTCCTTTATTCAGACCAATAGGTTAAAGAAAGAACGAGGTTCTGTACTCAGAGTAATAGGTTAAAGTTAGAACTGCGATGAGTTACAGTTGGGTGATTTATGGAGCTACGAAAAAGAATAATCACTTGATGGGTTTTTAAAGTAATAATTTTTGACACTTGTTTGATTGAATATTCGTGTTATTGAATATCTATTGTCGGGCAAAAGTAACGTATGAAATAAATATGAATCTTCTTATATCTTAACAAGTATTTATGGTGAAATGGGGGCAGAATGACAGCAGTTTGAGTTATCTAATCACCCTGGATACAAACTAAAGGCCGTTTTCATCTTTACTCTCGCATGTGTATTGACTTAGAGAACCTTTGGTATATGTTAAATGAGGTGCGAGGGTAGGAAGTTGAGTTCAGACCTTCCTTTTGGTTTTATTTATCTCCAGTTTTTTTGTCTTAAGTTTGGAGTAAACAAGAATTTTCTTCAAACTTATCACTGCTGGCTTTCTCAGAAATCTTCCTTGTTATTGACTTCGTAATTCAAACAATTCAAGGAAAGATCTACAAAACCGTATTGCTTGTTTTAACAGTCTGTAATTCGGGGTCAAAAAGACATCTGATTTTTTCATTAACCTGAGTATTCAAGGGCTGGTACAGTTTCTCTTGGCAGTCTAGCATTTTTATTGCTGTATTGCCACAACATTTGAGAATTTAAGTTTCGTCATATTAGTAATGTGATACATTCATTTCAAAAGTTTATTTGCACTTTGTTTACATGAAGTATACGATGTAATCCCCATGAAAACTGTTGTTTTATATCTGTTGCAGGATCAGCTTGGAGATGTACTGCACTGGATCAGACAAGCTTTGGCCCTTGTGTGCGGATTACTATGGGGTGCAATTCCTTTGGTTGGTGGCATCTGGCTTCTTCTGTAAGCAAATCTCATTCCTCTTAATATGTGGTTTCTGGTCAGTTATATATTATATTTTCCCTAAGAGCTTTTGAAGCACAAGAGTGATGTGGATTATTTCAAAATGAGCAAATGAACGACCATTAAGGATGATGCGATTGCATCATTTTACGCATAATAATTTTTTAGAGTTGGACATATGATTACTATTATGTGCACAAATTATCAACAACTTATTGTACTCTTGTTTCATGGATATCGTAAAGTAGAAAGGCGGGGTTACCACAAATCTTAAGAGGATTGGTGCAACTTTTTATATTTATTTTCACTATTGAAAATGGTGGACATATATAAATTGAGAACTATATGATGTTACCTGTACTATTTGTGTTTTTAGACACTCTCCCTCCTAAATGTTTCATCTTGTCGCACTTAAGCTCCTGGACTATCTTCACTCCCGCTTTATGTGACTTAAGCTAAGGAGAAAGTAACTAAATAGGAAAATACTGTGTTGTACTTGGAGCAATGCATTTATATGTTTGTGAATTGTGATCTGTTTAGGCTCACACCTGAACCCAATGCTTATGTACATATATACATGGTTAATTCATGAGGTTCAGTGTTTGACCAATAGATTAGAGATTACCATCTATTTCAGCACGTTATTTTGTCCTATAGGCAAGACCACAAAGTTCTAAGTCTAGCAGTACATGTTCATAATGAAACAGATAGTTCACCATTTATATTTGCATTAGTGTGTCAAATCAAATTAGGGTCTGTAACTTGCCTCTTAAAATATGATATCAAAGAATACGAAACGTGAGGTATAATATTTGGCAGCTGGAACTAGAGGCGATGCATGATGACAGTGGTACCTTACCTGTTGATTCATGGTATTAATAAATATGACCAATATCCAATTGAAACTAATAATGGACTATTTTAGTTGTTGGCACAACTGGGGATGCACTTGGAACTATTTCCCCGAGTTGGTCTGAGTTGAAATTATCACTCATTGTATATTGAATTGAAGCAAGCTTATGGATGCTCCAAAATTATCGATCCATGAATGGGAAATGAGGCTTGTATTATCCTCCTGTGGTCAAATTTGACCATTGCTTAATTACCTATGTCATGTGTTTATTACTATCAGAAGAATCTACTCATTTTTTAACACCTGAAATTATGGAGACTAGATGATGCTAATAAGGAAAATCATAACGAAATTGGTGTAAGAATAATGCAGAGAGTTTGTGGCAGAAAATAGATAGTGTAAACCATTCCCCATTACAAAAAGAACTTGTCTGTGTAAGTTTTTCCACACCAAGGAGAACCCATTTAGGAATACCGTACCTGCCAAATGTGAAGTAAAGTGAATACAAACTCGATCCTCTTTAATAAAGGAAAAAAATAAAAACAAGGAGTAAAGTGAATGCAAATAGGAATTCCAAAATAGTCATGACTCATGTTTAAGGATGTAGATCTGGCAGATCTACAATATTACTGTCATATATAGTTGATTAATATTGTAATTTGATTTCAAGTGAAAACTCCATTTACTATTCATCCATTTCACCTATATAAATAGGTGGTCATTGTAATCTCATATTAAGAAGAATGAATATGTTCTCTTGTTCTGTATATGTAAACTGAGTTTGCCAAACCACAATTCTTTTGTTTCCCAGTTCTCTCTTCAATTTACCCTATATATCTATATCTTGACATCATGAACCTGAACCTGTTTCTCTCTCACTTTGAAACGGGGTAAGAACTCTTTATAAAAGCTAGGCAGAGTTTTGGGTGTTGATCTGACTTTTATGGTTTAGTGATATGATCATGACTGATCTTTGTCGACTTCCAAAAGTTCATACTTTGATTTCTAGAAGGCGAATTAGAGCAAATAGCAAGTTCTGTTTGATTCTCTTTGGTTAGCTAATGTCTCTGAAGCATTTGCATGCATGGTCTGCTCTAATCAATTTACTTTGGTAATATCATATCTAGTGACAGATCATACAGTTTCCTAGTGGAGTCATCAAATGAAAATACTGCCAAATAAAATCTAAAAGTAGCAGATGACATTGAAAACTGTTATGAACAGACCAAATTATTTTTTAGAGAGAAGTTAAATAGTTAAGTTTTGAATACAGCTATCTGATGTCTTTAGCATGAAGCTAAATCGATTTAATAGGATGTTTATGTTTATCTTTTAACTTTGATATGTAAAGGTACCAATCACTATTCCTGGTGTTTATTTTGACATTCAGGTTTGTGGTCTTATCCACCGGTATCATCTATGCATATTATGCTCTTTTACTGAAAATTGATGAAGAAGAGTTCGGAGGTCACGGAGCCCTTCTTCAAGAGGGCCTTTTCGCTTCAATATGCCTCTTTCTGGTATGTTTTTCGCTTGTATCAAGTTATAGATAACAAGATGGAATGTTTTCATAAAATAATCATCTTTTTTCCCTGGTGTTCAGCTGGCGTGGATTCTAGTATATAGTTTGGCACACTTTTAATTGGCTCTATTGTGGACTTCATCCAGAAAACTTGTCCCTCTTCAGCAACATGGAAATTGGACCTTTTAGTTTTGATGTTATGAGGTGAAATACCTGTGCCTTGGAACACGGGAAGTCGAATATTTGTTCTCTACAGTGTGCATTATTAGCCTGCAAAAGCAAAGGATAGGCTTATCTTCCCTGTCTTGTTGATGTTTTCATTTTGAAGATTTTGTTTTTAGGTACAATTATTTAAGCACCTAGGAATGGGACCTGTTGTTCTCCTTAATAAAAACACCCGGAATTCTCTCTCACTAGCTAAACTCTCAAACTGATATGGAAATATCGGATTATTCATGAATGTCATCTATATGTCTCGGTAGGGTCGAGTCTTGCTTTCTGGTGTGTTTTTTCATTCATTTTTTCTTAGGAGAACTATGTATATATATATTGAGGATTCCACTTCTGTAGAAAATAAATACACAGTAAATAATCAAACTAACGATTAAAAAATAAATACGGAACTATATATTGATGGGCCATTCTTTTCTTCTAGGTTAATGGTGATGTATGGATCCGGTAAATGCAAAAATCTTGTGACTTGTGTAAATCGAAACGACAAATGTATTAAAAATTTAAACCAACCAATTGAATCCATAGGAAAAGGAGAAAATTAACCAGTCGTTTTGTATTAACCAGTCGTTTTTTATATTTTATAATATGCAACAATTATCAAAATATTTAAGATTCATTAATAATGAAGTTAGAGGATAATTAACTTCATGTAATAAAATATTAATTATTGTTCCATGAATTCTCTGTTTTTACTCGAAGGAGAAACACTTGTACCTAGAGTATATTGTTTACTCTAATAATCCAACATTTCATTAATTAAGCCAACAAGCAAAATAATTGCAATTAATTAGCCGCAACTAAGACATATACTAATTACTAATCAATCACTAATTACTTAGAGTCAAGTTAAATCTCTTTCTACTCGAAACATTAAGTGTTATGAAATTCATTCGGAATTTATAAGTATCTCTTGATTATCAAATAAATTTTAAACCACGTTAAAGGTGATTAAGCTTCAATGTGTCAATCAATTAGATTTCATAACATAATAACTATTCATCAAACATGTACATCAAATGCATCATCATCCCCTAGACGAGGGGATTAGCTACTCATCAATAATAAAAACAATAACACAAGAATAGTCTTGTGGCGCCCCGTCCTTCGTTTGTACAGGTATGACGTCATTAGTGTGCTACGTGCATTGTAAATTATTTAATTTATGCATTTATATGATGATTATGATGTTTATATGCTATGTGACGCCCCATCTGTTCGGCCGTACAGGTATATAGTCACGAGAGTGCTGAGTGCGCATTTAAATTATTTATTTATGTTTATTATAATGTTTATGTGCTATTCTTGAATTTATATAAATTATTTGATAAGTGTTATATTTGAAATTTGAACTTTTATGCACGTATGACTTGGAACTTGAATCGTTTGCATTCGAATCTGACTCCGATTTTTGTGAAAACTTGACATGCATGATATATGTACGTTATGAATTTGTTTATGCTCGTTTTATGCTTTTAAACTTGTTTGACGAGGTCTTTGACCATTTTTGTGAATGGAGACTTGAAGGTCTAGCGAGGATTTAGCGCACCTTGGGTTCCGGAATTCAAATTCAAATTCCGAAAGTATCGCTAGACTAGTATCGGAATTTTGGAGCTGTTGAACCATACCTCATATTTTGCTAAGCCTGTTTGAGCCTCCGAAATTTGTCCGAACCGAGCCTTACGCGCAGATTTGCCACCCTTCACCATTTTGCTCGTATTTGACTCGTTTTAGCTCCGTTTGACCCGATTTTTGAACCTATTTCTTACCAAATCATAAACCTACCCTCCCATATTCATTTCACCCTGATCCAGCTGCTGAAGGACCAAGAGAGAGAAGAAAAAGGGGAAGAAAAGGGAGAAACTCGTAACTATTCACCATTGGCGATTTCAAGCTCGTTCGACCCCTATTATTCGTCAAATCCGAGAGGTAAGCAAGGTGCAAAAATGGTGGAGTTGGAACTCATTCTTGAAGCTTTTCATGAAATGCAGCCATGGTAGATTGAAATGCAAGCAAAGCCCACGAAATTCATGCATAAAATGAATCAATCAAGCCACATAGATCATAAATTCAACTCCCTAATAAGAAATGCAACAAGGACGAACAAGATTTCACCAAAAATCACCTAAACCCTTGCTATTCATGTTCTTCATCTTAGCATGCTCAAATCTCCATGAAATTATGCAAAGCATAGCTTAAAAGTTGCACAAGATGATGGAGAGCAAGGATATGTACTTACCTCCTCGATTGACGAAGATCGGAGGTCAAATGAGCTTGAAATGGGTAAGGATAGTAGTGACTGGTGCCCTCTTCTTTCTTCCTCTCTTATTTCAATGTGCTGCTCTTTTTTTTCTTTCTTAGCTGAGTCCGACAATGACGGGTTAAGGGGATGAAATTGGGTTGAGTGGTTAAGTAGGCTCAAGAATTAAGTCATTTGGTTAAGAAATGAAAGAGTTATGGCCAAAACCGTAAAAGATAGCAAGGCTGCGTGAGGCTCACATTTCGGGCAAATTTCGGAGGCTTAAACGGGCTTAGAAAATATACAAGACTACATTCATATACTCCCAATTTTTTTTTGCGAGTCTAACGCCACTTTCGGAATTCGAATTCCCGAGCATAAGTTATGCCTTCTGGAACCCAAGGTGTGCTAAAACGAGTTAGGCCCTCGAGCCCCTAAACATACAAAACGATTTGAAAACCTTAACAAACGTACTCTAAAACATGGAACGAGCATGTACACATGTTCATAACACACAAATCTCATGCATACCAAATTAACAAAAAAATCGGAATTAAATTCGGACGCATATGGTCGTTCGAAGTCATATAATCGTAAACGTTCAGATTCAATCATAATCTAAACAAATATTTCATATTATTTTCAAATAACATTTAAACATTAAAATTAACATCTAATGACATAATTAAATAAATAAAGTGCAAGTAACTCTCTCGTGACGTCATACCTGTACACATTGCCCAACCTCGGGAGGTTGAGAGGAAGGTATGTTTTCTTGAGTAGACGGAGACACCGTCAAAGGAGCGAGTAGGAGTAATTAGTCCCCCTCTTGGTACTGTGACGCCCCGTGTTTTCAAGACTAACCAGGTATGGCGTCACGAGTGTGGTCAGGCCGAGAGCTACGTGACTTAATTGTTTAATTATGCAATTTATGTGAATTTTATGTTTACTTAATTATTTACGTGATTTAATTGTATCTACGTGTGTACGTAATTAGTTTGTTCGTTTTGATTTAATCACATGTACACATTATTCCTTTCCCAAGCCTCACTTTTTATACCTCGTAAATTTCCGAACTCGATGTCTTTTCCCTTTTATTTAATTCGGGAACTTAGTTCTAACCAGGTTGTATTTTAGTTTGAACCAAAACCACACAAAATATCACCACACACACAAATATCTCCCGAACGGGCCCCACACGTATTTCACTTTCCCCTTTTCCTCCTAACAAAACAAGACGCAAACACACACACACTCTTCATTCTTCATTCTTCTTCTTCTTCTTCTTCTTCTTCTTCTTCTTCTTCTTCTTCTTCTTCTTCTTCTCTCCAAGAGTGGGAGAGCACCACCATCACCTCCACGTCTCACCATCGGCCGGCTCCCATCTCTTCGGCACTACCATCTCATCATCATCACCTTCCTCTCTTCTTCTTCCTTCTTCATTCATCTCAATTTCAAGCAAGAGCAAGGAACCAAGAAATCAAGGAAGGAGAAAGAAGATAGCTCCATCAAGTCCGGCAAGGAATCCGGCGATCCAAGACCACCACGAGCTCACCCTCAATGTCCTTGCTCCATTTCCGGTAAAAACCCAATTTTTATTTCTTGGTTTATTTGGAGATATATATGTGTATGTATGTATGTATAGGTTATATATAATTGGTGGGTTTGAATTTTTTGAATTGAATCTTGGTTTAATACTTGTTCTATGTGTATTTTGATGCTCTTTGGTGTATTATTTGATCCGGAGGTGGGTTCGGGTGGCTTGGGGACCTTCCCCTTCGAACCCTGCTTCTCTGCTCTTTTTTTTTCGTGGAAGACAACCCAACACGGCCGTGTCAATGCCCAGTTCATTTTCAACACGGCCGTGTCAGAGCTTCGAATATTAGTTTTCTGCCTGACACGACCGTGTCAGTTTTCAAGCCAATTTTGACACGGCCGTGTCTGCCTCGTTTCTGCTCAGATGCCTTTTTTAGTCTAGAACATTCTTCAATTGGTTTCACCTCAAAAATCATTCTAGATTATGAGATATAGCTCTCGCAAAATTGTGCCGCCACTTCGCCAAAAACTGCTTTCACCCAACTTCCGAACATTCTTCACTTTGCTTTGAAATATGTTTTGAGCTATACATTTTTGGAAAGCTCTATGTGTCTATTTTCATTTCCAAGAAGAAAAACTAAATTCCCATTTCTCAATCTCAAGATATGATCGTTTTTCTACAGCTTGTCCGTTTCGGAATATTTCCAGTTTTTGCCCGTTTGTACTCGGAACCATTTCTTATGTTTTTCTTCCATTTTTCTTTCACCTATCTACCCCCAAACTTGATCTTAACTTGTTATAGAATGTGTATGTGTATGTATTTGTCCTTATCTACATTTAATCTCACCCAAGTAGAGTGGATTGTTTGCATGAAGCACGTATGCATCTTGTTATGTAACTCCACTTTATGTTACATTAATTGTGGACATGAATGTGTTTTATGATGATAAATGAATATGATGAGTTATGTAATGTCGTAAATTGCATGTAATTCATTTGAATATGAGCTTTACCTAAGTGTTGCATCCCTTAAATGTTTAAGCATACGTCGTGCGTCAACGTGGTTCATTTTGAGCCTAAGCCTTGTGTTTTGTCTTCAGTTTGTTCAGGGCACCCGTGGTGGTGTTTCGGGGTACGTTGCGATTCCGGGGTGAATCATTTATTCGGTTCTCGACTTCGTTGGTGTAAGGTGAGGTTTTAGGATTTTCTTTTAGTTAAAGTGACCTATAACCCTACGTGCTCGTTTTTAAGCCTGCATGCGATTATCCTATTATATTTATATAATAGATATGTGTTTGTATAAGATATGTATATGGCCTTGTCATTCGATTAAAATTTTTTGAACTATATGTACGAGCATATGTAAGCTTGAAATGTTTTGCAACGAGGCTATGCTCCAAACCATGTATCTTCAAGCTAGCTTGGGATTTGGATGACACGGAGAGGTACGTCTATAGCATATGCTAATTTGCAAGGTAAGGTATGCTCGATAAGGTGCGTAAGTTTTGTTTTATTAAGTTATGATAAGTTGTTAAGCGAGGTAAGCCCTGAAATATGGGATTGGTATACGGTAAGTAAGTTGGGCCCTAGGAATTGTGGGTAAGGAGACCTGGGACGGCAAGGGCCGTCGGGATATACCTGTGCATGATTCCCATTTGTGGTGTCAAGCGCAAATCTTGGAGATTGATGAGGCGTGATGCTTCGAGTACGTTGTGGGATCGCTACCCCTGTACATACGTAAGTAGGTGGAGAGGGTTTGATTCCCGATCACCATGGCGTTGAGGTTGGATTGTTTTTTGGTATTTTCAGTTTTAATACGTATGTTAAGAAATGGAAGTAGGTTGGAAACCCCGTACTCGCCGGGTATAAGTTACGTTATGTTATGTTACGTTGATTATGAAACGGGATAAGATCTTTCTTTAAGATTAAGTTTACGTTTGATTTGAATATGATAAGAATAAGTATAAGTATGAAATAAGTTTAGTTAGAAAAAGGTTTTGGTATGTAAAACCCTACTCCCGGTTCATAATCTTTCTATTGATATGTGCTCTGCTCTTTACTATGTATAGTGTGAGTGTGTTCAGCCCCCTCACTCAGTCGAGTTGTAAGACTTTACTATGCAGGTTTGCTTGGAGTTTAGAGCTAGGCATGTGGCATGTGTGTCGAGTCTCTTGAGTCGGTCAAGTTTATACTAGAGAGTTTGCATTTGCATTTGTATTATTCTGGATTCGAGTTAATATGTAAGATTTATATTTTGCACGTTTATGTATTTGTGGTTTAAATTGCCCTTGTCGGGCTTTGTTATGTATAAAAGAGGCCTGAGGAGCCCATGTTTGCTTGTGAATTGTATGTTTAATTTCTGCAGGCCCGTGGGCAAAGCTTGTGTTTGATTTTAGTCTTCCGCTGCATTTGGTATTTTAATTGACAGGGTTTACCTTCCGCCTAGCTTAGGAGGTTTTTGATTGGTCACCCGTTCGCTATGATTTGACTCGGGTGCGGATTCTCCATTTTCGCTACTCGAGTCGGGCCATAGTTCGGGGGATGTGGTGCCTTACGTGCGGGTACTATATCTTAAAGTGGTATCAGAGCACCAGGTCGCAAAACTGGGGTTCAGTGTTGTTTTGTGTCTGTCTAGGTCGTACGACATAGGACAATTTGGTTAAGTGTTTGCATTTTGATTTGAATTAGTTTGAATTTGCATTCGAATTTCTTGCAATTTGGTGATTTCTATTTACAACGCATTGCATTTCCTGATTTTATTTATTCAACGTGATTATGTGGCATACTCATATACTAACCGACACGCATATATCTCTATTGTAAGTTGTGATATTTTCAGGATGCCACCACGTCGACAAGGTCCCAATCAACCATTACCTCTACATCCTTACAACCAAGAGCAACCTCATGCCGAAATGCAACAAGTGAATTCGATGGCAACATTAAACCGAGATTTCCAAGTATTCAACCTTTGTAATTTCATGAAGGAGACGATATTCAAGAAAAATAATGGATATCCGAGGTCGAGAGTATTTTTGATGTGTGGCCGTGTAACTTTCAAGATAAAGCTCGCCTTATTACTTTGCTATTACAAGGGCAAGCTAGGCAATGTTGGAAAAGAGTTCCTCCACAAATTGAAGCTACGAGTGAAGGATTAATGTGGGAGGCCTTCGTTCACGAGTTCAGAAAAAAGTACATACCGACTATTCTACAAAACTGAAGATTTGAAGAAATTTTCAATCTCAAGCAAGGAGACAAAACGGTAATAGGGTATATCAATAAGTTCAAGAGATTGGGCTCATGGTTGTCTCACATCATGAGCAACAAAGAAATGAAGGCAAAGTATCTCATGGAAGGTCTTCGGGAGGAATTTAAAGAAAGTCTTGATCGCCGAGAATACAAGCACTTGGGACAAAGCCACAACCAAAGCTTTAAGGTTTAAGGATCGGAGGATAACGAGAGGTAAATAGGAAGAAGAAAAGGATTTGGGATCGAAAAAAGATTTGGGATTTTGCCTCAACCTACAATTAAAGAAAGTTTTCAACATCCGGGTTATCCAAGCCAAAAAGAAAATCCAGGAAAGAAGCATAAGATTAGGAATTCTTCAAGAGCAAGAAAAGAGCCTCTACCATGTACATATTGCGGGGGAGCGAATCATGTCTACAATATGTGTTGGGATCAACAAAAGACGTGCTATGCTTGTGGGTCAAAGGATCATATGGTATCAGAATGTGGACAAATCCAAGGCCAACAAGCAATGGGACCGAAGTCAAAGGCTTCAAATTGCGCAACCACAAGAATTTGAGGATTGAGGTATTTGCATTCATGGCACGTGCATTCACGACATATTTAATTGTCTTATTATTTGATTTTGATTATATGTATTCCTTGGAATATTCAATGTGTCTAAGTGTCAAATATGTGTAGCATCTCATTTTCACCTTAACCTTGCATGTATAGTTGATGTTTTATTTTAGTTTGATGCTCCCCCTTATGACATAAAGAATAATTTGAAGAGGATTGGGATGAGTGACTTAAGGATGAAGAGATGGTTTGGGGATTTTGTGTGAAAGTAAAGATGGGGGAATTTCCATGAAAGGATGAAAGTTAGGGAGATGATTGGGGGGTCCTTGTGCAATGGGATGGCTAAGAACTAAGTACTCAAGAGAGAAAGATCGAGAGTGGAAGAAATTATCCTACCGGACTAGTGGCTCGAGTTTCATTGGAGTTCTTTCAAAGATGTAATAATGCCAAACTCAATTAGGATCGAAAAAAAGAAAGCTCAACTTGGAAATTTGCTGATGAATCAACAAACGATGTTACAGACGAGGTTGTTAAAAAGTACAAGAAGTTATTGTATGATACTTCCCAAATAGAGAAGTTCAACTTAATCTTAGGAGCATGGACATAACTTCTACATAATCGCGACCTTGAAGAAATGAATCCAGGGAAGAATTGAAAGGTCTATTTGATTACTTTATAAGGCCTTAGGAAGTTCAAGAAGGCAAGATATTACGTTCGAGATAGTAGAAGTGCAAGGGATGTCGAAGGGAATAAGATTTTGTGAGAAATAATTCCATACTCCAAGGGCATGCAGGGAAAGAAGAATTACCGCATGGGAACGAGGTCGATCTGTTGGGGATTTTACAAGATTCTTATAAGGGAAGAAAATGAAACTAAATATACCTATTGAGATCATGGATCAAGTGAATAGTTTAATAACCAAGGTCCGGGAAACTCAACTTTCGGGAAAATGACGATAAGGTGAAGAAATTCAAATTGTGAAAATGATGACAATCAACTGGACTTGTGGATTGAGTAGAGGAGTTGGGAATGGAGGATTTAAGCTGAAGAACCTAATTTGGTAAAATCAAGAATAAGTCCAAGAGAATACTAAAGAATAGAAGATGAAATTCTAGGAATTCTTAAAGAACTTACCGCCATCGAGAATGAAGTCCGAGATAATAATCAAAGCGGAGAGTGCATTGCAATTTCGAGACAACACCGCTATCAAGGTTTGAATATAGATCAAGTAACCTCGGCAACAATCCGATCTCCCCAAATTTAAGATTCCCATACCTCGATGAACGGTACATCTAAACAAACATATCACGTGCATCATGCATTTTAAGTTTATTTTATTTGCTTTGTTGTTTTCTTGTTTCTTGTGTGAGTGGCTTTGTGAGTTCGAGAGTTGTTGTTTCTCGGTAAGATGAGGGTCGAGCTTTACAACGGAATCGACAACCTTCTTTTGGAGATTTTGATGGTGTGAAGAGAGTCCGAATGTGTGACACTTCGGATTTAGATTGTGGTGAAGTAGATTTGGTTAAGGGCTTGGTGATGGAGCAGCGTGAGTTTGTTAACTATGCCAATCTAGACTACCGAGCTTGAGAGTTGACTTGATTATGCTCAAACGGTGAGAGTTAAATCTATCTTAGACCCTCTTTATCGTGCGAGCCGGCTGAGCAATTCTTATGACCGAATCAATTTGAAGATTCAAACCCCTTATGCTTGAAGACCTTTCTCGGGCTAACCCTCGTCGGGATGTCATGAACCTCGAATTTGGGTGAATGCGGAAAGCTTTTTGAGCTTGAAACTCGAACAAACAAACCTGGGGACCAGATTCTTTTAAGGAGGGAAGATTGTGACACCCCGACCTCTCGACTATCTAGGTATGGCACCACGAGAGAGTTTAATTCAGTAATTTTGTGAATTATGTGATTCGCATGCCTAAGTGTCAACCTGAGTTTAATTTTATTACATGCGCTTTAGAATTTAATTAATTGTTCTTGAAGTCAATTGCTCAATATTTGCTTAATTAGAATACCTAATTTTAATTAGGGTGTTTTAGACCTCATGGCTATTTGAGCTCGGGAATTCGAATTCGAATTCTGACCCCTTCATTTAATTCGTTTCGATGATTCGGATTTAATGAAATTAACCCTTTTTATTTTCTAAACCCGTTTGATAGCCCTACCGTTTTAAATTCGATCTGTTTAGACCGGAGCTTTTGGCCCTACCTGTTTTTACCGACCCGAACCGGCTTTTAATAGAAAAAACACCTTTTCCCTCTTCATTCTTAGAAAAAGAAAAGGAGAAGAGAAGAAGAAGGAGAAAACCTCCATTTTTGGCCCCCTAGCTTTGAGCTCGAGCCCCCGACGATCTGACCGTTCGATCAACGATCTAAGGTAAGATTTGTATCCTACTCATTACATGCTTCAATTCTACACCTCTCTTGTAACTTGATTTGGTGTCTAATTGTGATTGGATAAGATGAATAAATTGGCTCCCAATGTGTATACGTGATTTATTTGAGCTAGGATCGTAGTATGTTGTTTCTGTAAGTTTCCTCGTTGTTTATTTGTTGAGAATTCGATCGTTGGTTGAAGCTTTTGTGAAAATCCATTAATGGAGAATGGCATGAATTGGTTTTGTGAATTTTGATATTTAGATTCATGATTCATGCATGATTCTTGCTCCTATATGAATATATGTGCATAACATGGTGTATTTGTGAGTTATTTGGGGTGGTATTGAGGTTTTGGGTGGTTTGGGACCCTCCCCATCGAACCCCTGCATTTTTACTCCTTTTATTCAGAGAAGATAACCCAACACGGCTGTGTCAATATTCAGTTCATTCCCAACACGGCCATGTCAGAGCTTCGAATCTGGAATTATTTTTGCCTCGCATGATTGTATCTATTTTCAGGCCAATTTTGTTCCACCTAGTTTCTGCTCCATTTTAGCTGAAATTTAAATCATATATACCTCTTGAAGTCTAGAACATTCTCCAATTGGAATCAACTCAAAATTATTTATGGTTTGTGAGATATAACCGTTTCTTTTTAGTGTCACCATTTCACCGACAAACTGCATTCGTTCAACTTCGTGCATATGCCATTTTCCCTTGCTTTGAATCATGATTCAAGATTCCCACCATTTTAAAGGTCTATGTGTCTACTTTCATTTAAAATAAGAAAAACACAATTCTCATTTCTCAAACTCAAGTTATGATTGTTTCCCAACAGCTTGTCCGTTTTGGAAATCTGTCAGATTTTGCCCATTTGTACTCAGAACCCTTTTTCTTGTTTTCATTCCGTTTTTCTTGTATCTTTCCACCTCCAAACTTAATCCTAACTTGTTTTATCATGTTTATGTGTATGTACTTACATTCATATGCATCTTATGTTGCTTTAACTATGTGAATTGTTTGCACGATGTGACTCCAATTTATGTTATTCATTAATTGTGCACATGAACGTGTTTTATGATGATAAATGAATATGATGAGCTATGTAATGTCTTGAATTGCATGTAATCCATTTGAATATGAGCTTTGCCTAAGTGTTGCATCGCTTAAGTGTTTAAGCATACGTTGTGCATCAACGTGGTTCATTTTGAGTCTAAGCCTTGTGTTTTGTCTTCAGTCTATTCAGGTGCACCCGGGGTGGTGTTTCGACGTCCGTTGTGATTTCGGGGTGAATCATTTGTTTGGTTCTCGACTTCTTCGGTGTAAGGTGAGGTTTTAGGATTTTCGTTTAGTTAAAGCGACCTATAACCCTCTGTGCTCGTTTTCAAGCCTGCATGCTATTCTATTATATTTATATAATAGATATGTGTTTGAATAAGATATATGTATGGCTGTGTTATACGAGGAAAGTTTTGAACTATATGTACGAGCGTATGTAAGCTTGAAATGTTTTGCAACGAGGCTATGCTCCAAACCGTGTGTTTTCGCGTCAGCTTTGGATTTGGATGACACAGAGAGGTACGTTATAGATATGCTAAGTTGCAAGTTAAGATGTGCTCGATAAGGTACATAAGTTATGTTTTGTTAAGTTATGATAAGTATGTTATGAGCGAAGTAAGCCCTGAATTATCGGATTAGATTTGATACGTAGGTTGGGCCAGGGAATTGTGGGTAAGGACGTCCGGGACGACAAGGGCCATCGGGTTAAACCTGTGCATGATTCTCATTCGTAGTACCACGCGCGATTCTGGGAGGTTGATGAGGCGTGCTACTCCGAGTACGTAGTAGGTTAGCTACCCCTCGTACATATGTAAGTAGGTGGAGAGGGTTTGATTCCCGATCACCATGGTCTTGGGGTTGGATTGTTTTATGATATGTTTAGTTTTAATAATTATGTTAAGATATGGAAGTAGGTTGGAAACCCGTACTCGCCGGGTATAAGTTATGATATGTTATGATGATTATGAAATGGGATAGGATCTTTCTGTAAGCTTTAATACACTATGTTTGGATTACGATAAGCATAAGTTTAAGTTTAAGTTTAAGTGTAAGTATGAAATACGTTTGATTTGAAAATGGTTTTGGTATGTAAAACCCTACTCCCGATTCATAATCTTTCTTTTAATATGCGCTCTATTCTTTATTATGCATAGTGTGAGTGTGTTCAGCCGCCTCACTCAGTCGAGTTGTAAGACTGACCCCTCTCCCTCTCCAATCTTTTTAGTGTGCAGGTTTGCTTGGAGTTTGGAGCTAGGCGGAGTTTGTGTTGAGTCTCTTGAGTCAGTCAAGTCTGTACTAGAGAGTTTGCATTTGCATTAGTATTATGTTTTTTGGATTCGAATCATTATGTAAATTTTGTATTTGCACGTTTATGTATTTGTGGTTTAAATTGTCCTTGCCAAGTTTTGTTTATGTAAAAGAGGCCTGAGGAGCCCAAGTTTGTTTGTGAATTGTATGTTTGATTTCTGCAGGCCCGTGGCCAATGCATGTGAGTGAGTTTTAAACTTCCTTTGTTTGCTTTCGGTTGGTTGGTTTTTATTTGACAGGTTCTATGTTCCGCCTAGTTTAGGAGGTTTTTGATTTATCACCCGTTCGCTATGGAAAGATTCGGGTGCGGATTCTCTATTTCGTTACTCTGGTCGGACCTTAGTGCGGGGGATGTGGTGTCTCACGTAAGGGGTGTTACAGTTACTGTAAAAGATAATTACTTTTAGGTAATTGTAATTTCTTAACAGTTTATTTTAGTTCTCGATTATAATTGATCATTGGTTTTTAAATATATACTTAGTTTGATTCATAATATCGTGTTTAACTGTTTTTTCATGTTTTTAAAGTAAAATC
>JBBMKE010000002.1:5925301-5939375 GCA_037834125.1 Lippia alba | reverse complement strand
TTGTGTAGATATGTTTACATATTTTATAAATTTAAGATCTTTGAGGTTCAGATTTTGTATGGAATATGTGTTGTGTTCGTTGATTTAAGCGCTAATTTCATCCTTTGAGGGTTGAAGGCCCTCTGGAATGTGTTTTCTGATTTGGTTCCACATTGGCTCGCAAGTCGAGCCGAACCATCCCGAGCCAAGGTTCGAGCCAGGAAATTAAGGCTCGTTGGCTCGCAAACCTGGTTCGAAACCCTAATATTTAGGGCGAGCCCGAACCTCAAAAAAATGTCAAAGCTCGGCTCGGCTCGGATAGTTGCCGTCCCTAGATAGGGGAGTGTTTGTATTTATCCCATTTAATTAAAAAGCACAATTATTTGAGGGATGACCCGTTACCCGTGGAGCTATTGCCACCCCTAATTAAAGTGACATTGACCGCGACTCCGTGCGTCTCCTGTCTTGTTTCCCAAGTTAACAAGCCCACTATATTCTCATACCAGCAGCCAAAAATATCAATTTTTCTTTTTTTCTTCTAATATATTAGGATCAAAACCCTAAGAAAACCGCCCAAAAAACCAATCTCGATTCACCATAGAAATTGTTCCTTCTTCATGTGAGAACGTCCAAATTTTGCACGGATAATCGGAGAACAATATTTTCCAAACTGTTGGGATTCAAAGTCACAATGATATTTACCAGAATAGGCACTTCGTTGGCTCGTTCATCTCGTTCCAGGGTAAGGCACTCGGTATTGTTATAGAAATGTATGTGGTAGCTGTAGATATCATTTGAAATTTCAATTACCTTTTATGGTTCTGGATTTTGCAGAATGTCATTAATAGGGCTAGGAAGGGGAGGTCAATCTTATCGGCATACGATGATTTTGAAGCTTCGAAAGTGTATAGTTTGAGTAGCGGTATTAATCGATATGACGGGAAGATAGAGTTTCTGAGGGGTTATTTGGCCACGGTTGGAGCTAGTAAAGGATCAAGTTCTAGGGATTATTTATCAAATTTCAACTCGAATCACAGAATTAGTAGATTTTTCTCCAGTGAAACGCCAAAGAAGAAGAGTAAGACCTGTTTTAAGTTTTTCCAAGGTCTCATTTATGGAAAGTGTTGGGTGATTATTGGAACTAATCTGACAGTATGCCTACGTTGACAGATTATGAGAACTTCTATCCAAAAGAAAAGAAGGAGATTCCCAAAGGGGATGAGCAGAAATCTGGGTCGAAAGGTTTGTCTGCCTTCATTTTGTAGTTTCTAAGTTATTTCATTTGCGCACAAAAGAATTAGTGGACTTTTGATGTAACGGGAAAGACCCAAAGATTCACCAAGAAATCATCTTTTCATTTACGTTTTGATTATTCAGCATCTTAATCGTCACAAGGATTCTTTTTGGCTAAGCAGTAATTGGTACTAGCAGTTGACAGTAGGATTTGCATGTTCTTGTCTTTTCAGACTTTCTACTATCTTTATGGCAGCGAATGTTCATTTGATCTTATTTTGATTTATTCTATTTCAGAGGAAGGAAATACAGATGACCATGGCAATTTTTATGAAACTTTTGTCAAGAATTTGCAAAATGTAATCACCCCTTTAGTGGTGATTGGGTTGTTCTTTTCAGCAATTTCATCTAAGCCCCGTGAAGAGAAACAGGTATATATCTAAATATGCACATTTATAAGTTTATTTAGTGGATTTTGTTGATTTGTCTAGTAAATAATCACTTGACTGAGTATTACTGTCATATACTCATACTTAAGCTTCTAATGTTGGTTTTGCTGATTTAACTGTACACGTCCCTTTCCTTTTGAAAGTGATAATAAACTAATTCATAGAAGTGAAATGATGATGGGTAGTCATAATGGAGTTCGGTGCTTTGGGTATACTCATGGCTTCTTAATCTTATGGTAAAACTAACTTCCGTTTTTTCCCCCTTGTTTGCATGCCTGTTCTCATTGTCCTCTGTCTTATTTCTGTATCATATGCCTATTATTTTCTTGTAGCACTTTTTGAGCTATTTCTGCTTAAGGGATGAAACCCAAAGAGCAAATAGTGCACTTTAAATAGAAGGCCAACTAGATGTTTTCTTTCCGAAACAAGGAATTTTATTTTTAAATGCCAACTCTTATTTTCAAGTTTCTCTATTCTTTTAAAATCCAGATCAGCAGTAGGTATTCTCATAGTGCACTGATTAAACTTCTTCTATCTGTTCGTTTTAGCAGGCTTGTACTTAGGCAGTTGTCAGTGTTGTATGCAAAATTATATAACTTACTGTTTGTGGTTATGTTATTGTAGTATCTTGTACTGTTTCTAGTTTTGCTGCCCTGGATTTTGTTATTTTCTTCGCTTGATTGATTTTGTTACTGATTGGATTATGGCCTTGCAGATCAGTTTTCAAGAGTTCAAAAACAAGCTCCTTGAGCCAGGTCTAGTAGACCATATAGTTATTTCCAATAAATCCGTTGCCAAAGTATATGTAAGAAGCACACCGCAGAATGAGACAACTGTAGGATCCGAATTTGATACTCAAGTCCCTGGCACTCGTGGAAGTGCTAAAACTAGTCAGTATAAATATTATATCAATATTGGAAGTGTGGAATTATTTGAAGAAAAATTAGAAGAAGCCCAAGAAGCATTGGGCATAGATTCACATGATTATGTGCCTGTTACTTATATTTCCGAGATGGCTTGGTTCCAAGAATTGATGAGATTTGCTCCTACTCTTCTTTTATTGGGATCACTTATCTACATGGGCCGGAGAATGCAAGGTGGACTTGGGGTTGGAGGTACTGGTGGAAAGGGGGCTCGGGGGATATTCAACATTGGAAAAGCTCACATCACAAAGTTGGATAAGAATGCAAAAAATAAGGTCTGTCCTTTATTTTTCTAAGCAAATTTAACTTTGCATGTTCTAAATATTTCTACCCTATTTCTGACTCTGTTGTCCAGAGTATCCAGTTCAGATTCTAAACATCTCACGTCCTTCTTTCTCTCCTTTTAAATTCCAGATTTATTTCAAGGATGTTGCAGGCTGTGATGAAGCAAAGCAGGAGATTATGGAGTTTGTTCATTTCTTAAAGAACCCTAAGAAGTATGAGGAGTTGGGAGCTAAAATCCCTAAAGGAGCTCTATTGGTTGGACCACCTGGGACAGGTAAAACTCTCCTAGCAAAAGCAACTGCTGGCGAATCTGGTGTGCCATTTCTATCCATAGCTGGTTCTGATTTCATGGAGATGTTTGTTGGTGTTGGGCCTTCAAGGGTTAGAAACTTGTTTCAAGAGGCAAGACAATGTGCACCTAGTATCATATTCATCGATGAGATTGATGCAATTGGTCGAGCAAGGGGACGTGGGGGTTTTTCTGGTTCTAATGATGAGCGTGAGAGCACTCTGAACCAGTTGCTTGTAGAAATGGATGGATTTGGAACTACTTCCGGTGTGGTGGTTCTTGCTGGCACTAATAGACCTGATATCTTAGACAAAGCTTTGTTGAGGCCAGGTCGATTTGACCGGCAGATTAGCATTGACAAACCTGATATTAAAGGCCGTGATCAGATATTTCAGATTTATCTCAAGAAAATTAAACTTGATCAAGAACCATCATTTTACTCTCAGAGACTAGCTGCACTCACTCCTGGCTTTGCTGGTGCTGATATCGCAAATGTTTGCAATGAAGCTGCTCTAATTGCTGCTAGGGGTGAGCAAACACTGGTGAAAATGGAACACTTTGATGCGGCCATAGACAGGATAATTGGTGGTCTTGAGAAGAAAAATAAGGTATGGCATTCCTGAATGGTTCTTGGTTCACTAAATTAACATAATTTGCTTTGTTACTGTTGCTAATAGCTTCCACAGTGCATACACATATATCCATCCTAGATTTGTATATGCTGAAACTGAAATATAGATAAGGGTACCTTGTTCCTTAGCATGGAAAAGTGTCATTATATTGATTTCAAATTCATTTATAAAAGCTAATTTTAGATTCTCTGAACCATGCTTAGATTGTGTGAGCATCACACTTATTGACACTTGTAAGTCCTATGTATGAAATCAAAATCTAAATTGCCGGGAGCTCTCTCTTCCTGTACTGGAAGAGTAAGATTAAGGATTTGTATATGTAGCAAATATAGGAGGTGCTAATGTCTGCTTCATGATGTATGTAATTGCATCTTCTCCAATTTTCTTAGAAAATCTTTCTCTGAGAAATGTAGCTATCATATGCGCCTACTGTTATGGGAATTGTCCTATTGGTCCATTAAGGTAATGATATATTTGGTAGGCGGCTGATTGCAAGAGATTATAGGAAATACGGCCAGTACCCCTCATCCGCAGGCCCATGCCTCCCCTGCCCGGCCCATCCACCATCCTGAATTAAAGAAAGTCTGCTAAAACTCCATTTTGTTCTTGGTCCTTCACTAATACATACACTCAAAAAAAAAAAAAAAAAAAAAGATTTTAGAAGTATTGACCAATGTTGACTTTTTAAGTATACTTCGTAACCTTAGAGAAGTGCCTCTCGCTCTCCTTTCAACTCTGGCCTTTAACAACTGTGCCAGAAGTTGTACAGGAGGATGCTTTTTCAAGTAGCCTGCTCTTGATTACTGTGAAGTCGGCAAGATGATAAAAAATGCTGGCTAGACTATAGAAGAAAGAAATAGAATTATTGTTTGACTTAAGCCTGCCTTAAAAGACTTCTAGTTTCCTAATAGTCCTTATAAGTTTGATGTGCACGTGCTTGGTCTGGTTCATTTTGGTAAAATTAAAGACTTCCTGTAACATCAGTTCATCTCTATTAAATTAATATTCCTGAATTTAATTGAGTTTTACTAACAATCCTTGGTGGTCTAGATGTAGTTGACTAACTTAATAACTAAAATGAGTTTAATCTTATTTTAATATCATTTTGTTGGCTGGGGGTAGTTCCTTTAAGTGAACATTTTTGATATTCCTAGTTTGGTTGTGATTGATCCTTATGAAGCATTCATATTATCTTATTAGATGATTCTGCCAAATATTACTCGCATGGATGAAGTGTATATGTATCTTGTTTTGCAATTCATCGCTTCATCTTTTCTATTTAGGAAATATACAATATATTGCTCATGCTTCTCTCAGTTCATAAGCAACCTGACAGCGTTGCTTTGGGATAACTGCTCTTATGTGTTCAGTTCTTGTAAATTTTCATCCATAATTGCCTCAGTACGTTATGAACTAATCCTGTCTACTCGTATATGCAATCACAGATTTTTCTCTCTTTTCGTGTTTCATGTCAGCTATTGTTCAGTCAAATGTTTAGGTCTATGGCTGGTGTATATATTATTTGTGGCTTTTGTTCTTCGTGTCTGAAGAAAGTTCCTTTCTGTAAACCCTATTTGACATGTTACTTGTTACCCTGAATTCAATCTTTTGTTACTTATGGCAGGTTTGTCCTTCGAGTTTGTGTTGCACATTTACATTGTGCTTAACAGTAGACGGCAATATTCACATAATTCCTTGTATCTATTGTAACTGCAGTTCCCTTCTTTGCTATGTGAATGTTTGCTCTTTGCTGATATGATAGCTTTATCAATTGTGAAGAGTTTTTTCTTATGATATAATAAGCAAGATAATTTGCTCAAGAATTGGAGACATCCATGATTTTCGATTTGTCTTCCACTCTAATATATATGTTCGATGCGACTTACTAGCTTTGCTGTTTCCTAACAGGTTATTAGTAAAATTGAACGCAAGACTGTAGCTTACCATGAATCAGGACATGCTGTTGCCGGCTGGTTCTTAGAACATGCGGAGCCCTTGTTGAAGGTCACCATTGTTCCCCGTGGTACTGCAGCACTTGGCTTTGCTCAGTATGTTCCAAATGAGAACCTTCTCATGACCAAAGAACAGCTTTTTGATATGACATGCATGACTCTTGGTGGGCGTGCTGCGGAACAGGTAGACTGAACAAGTATCTACTTTTGGAGAAGCAAAATTGCTAGCTAAAGTAGTAAAAGGTTGCAGTAGAAGTGTTTTGAGCTTTGGGAAAAAGAGAGTTACAAAGTAAAAAAAAAAAAAAGTTTTTGTGTTAAAAAAAAAAAAAAGGTTGAGAAACACTCACATTAGACTAAACAAATTTTCATTTGTTAACCAAAATGACGTAAAAGGTAGAAGTTGGTCAAGTTGGTCATTAGATGCTAGCTTCTAGCTTTTTTTATGTCTAATATTTGCAAAAGATGGTTTCCCTAGCACTCCCAAAGTGTTTAAGAAAAGCAAAAAGTTGTCTTTCTAAAGTTGCAACACTACCTTAAATTCACTGAAAACAGAGACTTCCCAGTCTAAATCATTTTATATTTCATTAGTCACCAGCTCCCAGTTGGCATGTAATTACTCTTTGTTAAATTCTAAAGCATATGACAAAGCTCGTTGGCTACTCTAATGCAGTTGGTTTAACTTCACTTGTTGCTTGGTTAGGTGTTATTGGGAAAAATATCAACTGGAGCTCAGAATGATTTAGAGAAAGTGACGAAAATGACATATGCCCAAGTAGCAGTCTACGGTTTTAGTGAGAAAGTGGGTCTTCTCTCGTTCCCTCAAAGGGAGGACGGATTTGAGATGAGCAAACCATACAGTAGCAAGACTGGTGCCATGATTGATGAGGAGGTCCGGGAATGGGTTGGAAAGGCATATACCCATACAGTTGAATTAATTGAGGAACACAAAGAGCATGTGGCTCAGATTGCTGAGTTGTTGCTGGAAAAAGAGACCATTCACCAGGAAGATATGATTCATGTGCTTGGTGAACGACCTTTCAAATCTTCTGAGACGACAAATTATGATAGATTTAAGCAAGGTTTTGAAGAGGATGTTGAAAAGGATGGACAATCCGTAGATGATGCCTCATCGGAGGGTGATGGCTCTTCTCCTATTGTACCTGAGGTTGTTCCCACTTAGATGCCAATCAAGATTATGTGTTAATAATGGGGGGAAAAAATGATTGCGAGAAAAAATGAAAAGAAACTGAAGGGAAAATACAGATAAGTCCATATCTTCCGTTTATTCGGTACCATTGTCGAATGGCAGTGCTGTAGGATATTGGATTGTTGAGAAGACAACAGCGTGGCGGCTTTAATGTATATTGGTTGTAATTCATGAGATTGTATGTACGGTAGGGAAATAACATGATCGCCCTCCTAAAATCGATCGGTTTAAGTTGTATGATGTCACGGGAGGAATAATTATTTAAGCTAATTTGTTTGGATTTTATCAGCTCATTGGTACAGTACATATTATGACTTGGAATTTTTTTATGTTATGTATCATTTGGTTTGAAACATGAATGAACTATATATATTTTTTTTTTTGAGAAAATAAATGAACTATATTTGTAGATTTGTAGACAATCGGTGAAAGCATTTGCCGGCATTAAACCTTAGGGTAAAAGTAGAACTAACTTGCCTTCATTAAAGATATTTGGTGCTGGATTGATAAATATTTTGTCGGCATATTCGAGTAATAATTACGAACGTCTTTCTGAGATTTGACGAAATTATGGATTTCTCCTTGAGATACTCTTACTTATTATCTCTCTCGTTAAATTTAACTATTTTACCCTTCATATCCTAAAATTTAGGAAATATATACAATAAAAAAATTTAAAAATAAAGAGGTATGCAAGTATTATTTAATAAGTATCTAAGACACATCTTTTTTGTTTTTGGGTTTACCTAAGAACACTTTTTGACGTTTTATAACAAACTAATTCTAATCCTAAAGTTTAGGATGCTAAATAATTTAAAAAAGAATAAAAATTGAGCATACATGTTTGTATTTAAAGTGCATGCATTATAAATCACCAACTTTTGAAATTTTTGTTTAAATAACTCTGACTAATATTTATGTGAATTTACTAATACATTGATTGATGTTGGCCAATTTGTTACAATTTTCTATTTCATTGAGAAATTTTATTATTCTAAACAAACAAAGTTTAAATAAACTTGTGCAAAAAATATGCATAAAGCTACATTTCATCCATTATTCTCAAGGTTGATCAAAGGAAGCTAGGGGGCAAGATTTTTCATCCATTTCCAACAAGAATTCAAGCTCAAGACTTCACCCCTTTTTCTTCCTCTTCTTCATCTCTCATTCTCAAGATAAGATTTTATTATATACTTGATGAATTCATAAGTGTTGTTTGGGTTTTATGATTAATAATGAATCCATGAATTCATATATGTTATTTATTAAGTATATGAGTTGATATAAGCATGTATAACTTGGTTTTCATGAAACTTGGAACTTAGTGTTTTTTTTTAAATGCACACACCCCAAGTGATTGCAGGGATTCGAAATTGGATCTTTGCCTTCAGAAAACTTGGAACTTAGTTGATCATTCTTAATTTTGAGGGTTTGTTGATCGAATTTGGATGAATCTAAGCATGTTCCTTGTGTCATTTGTTGCCTATTTGATGTAGTTGAGTTGAGTACTTGTTATTTGTTGTTGTTGTGTTGTTTTTTGCTTGGAAATGGCTTGGGAGCCATTTCCCCGGACCTCCCCTGTTTTTCTGCATCTTTCTTTCGCTCAGAAGCTCCCGAACGACTGTTTTGGTTTTTAGTTCAAATTAGAAATGGCCGTTTGGAAAGTCATTGACCTTCCAGCGAGCCTCGAAACAGTTGTTCCGGTTTCCAGCTCTAATTGGAAACGGCCGTTTCGAATGCTACTGAAATGGCTTGGGAGCCATTTCCCCCGACCTCCCCTGTTTTTCTGCATCTTTCTTTCGCCCAGAAGCTCCCAAACGGTTGTTTCGATTTCCAGTTCAAACTAGAAACGACTGTTTGAAAAGCTACTGACCTCCTAGCGAGCTTCGAAACGGTCGTTCCGGTTTCCAGTTCAAATTGAAAATAGTCGTTTCGAATGCTACTGCCTTGTTCTAGTGGGCTTCAAAACGGACATTTCGATTGGTTCTGCCTGGACCCAAGAGGGTCCAAACGGCCGTATTGGTTTTCTTCATAACTTGGAAACGGCTTGGAAACTGTCTATCCCTTTTTGGTGTTTTTCCCGTTTCGCGTATTTTCTTCGTGTTTTCACTTTTATACCCTTTTCACGACTCTTTTAAGTGATTTGGTTTAATTCATGGTAAATTCTCGCTTACGCATGAGTGATATTTGAATTTTAAATTTAGAATTTTACCACATGTTCGTTTATCAATTATGTGAGGAATTGATAGAATATATATTGTAAACCCCTACAACCCAATTATGTGATGTTTTGGCCATAAACCTATATATTATATGTAATTATTTTCAAATGCTCAATGTTTACTAAAAGACCTTGATACTTGATCTTATCTTGTTTTGGCGAGATTCTTGCACTTCCTAGGGCCTAGGGGCTTGTGTATTAAGGGAACCGGGAAAGCATGGGCTGACGGTCACCTCTTGCATAAGTTCCATTTATCAGCAGCTCGGACGTCCATTAGGAGGTTTGGTGGACCGATGAGATTCCGATCAATAGGATTCACGTACCCATTGATCACCTTATCCTGAGTGGTAAGGGCTAGCTACCCGAATCACCAACCAGGAGGAAAAAAGAGTATTTGTACACCTGAATTTGACTCCTGTAACAAGTGAAACATAAATTATGCATGATCACTTAATAATTTTTCCTGTACACTAAAACAGTAAGGTTGGAGACTGCTCACTTACCGAGCCACTGATCACCTGTTTTGAATTAATCCTAATAATTGTAATTCCATACACTGACTTACTTTTATTCACTTGTTCTTTGAAAACCTTGAATGAAATTATGACTTGCAAGAACTTTACTGCTTTTTATATATTATTTATGTCATTCACTCAGTCTTGTAGAGACTGACTCCTCCCTTCTTTGTCCCTCAGGTACTTCTTGGCGTAGCTAGGCGGAAAATTGCATTTTGTACAGTGTACTTTTGTGTCTAGCTAATTACACTCATTTTGTACCACACACTTCATTGTCTATTTTATTATATATTATTATTGAGGCCGTGTGGGTTGAATATTCGTATTTATGCTGGACTTGTATCTATGACTTGGATACTTGTATTTCATGGATCTATGACTTCATTATCTCCGGTTTGCAAATGATAAGGAGATTTTGATGAGTTTACCTAATTTCTCATAGCAAGGTTGTTCAACGAAGGTTCGAGAGCTTTGTGACTTGGAAGAGAGAAGATCTCTAGAGTCGAAGTGAGAGATCAAGACTTCTTAGAAGCATCTCTTACAAGGAGATTTACTTGGGTTCGGTAAGTACCACCAATTTACCGGGATATGAGAAGTCTTCCTTATTCTTTAATTAAGGAAGTAATTCCTGAGGAGTTCACTTTTCTCCTAGATAAGAGTGGCGTAGCGGAAATGTGGATTTAAGTTCGTTCCAGAGTCGTTAAAGATCCCGCTTTAAGACCTGAGGATAGATCCTTTTGAAGGAGGGGAGTTTGTAACACCCCGCTCATCCGGCCGTATATGTACGTTGTAACGAGAGTGTTATTTGCGCTTTTAATTTAATTAATTATGCAATTTTATACTTATTAAATTGTTATATGCTAATTCTTTAATTTATATGAATTAATTATTACGTGTTATTTATGAATTTTAAACGTTTATGCTCGTTTGCCTTCGAAATTTGAACCGTTTGCATTCAAATTTAATTCTGATTTTTGTGAGAATTTAATATGCATGAAATGTGTGTGTTATGAACTTTTTTAAGTGTTCTTTTTAATTCTTCGGACTTGTTTGATATGGTAACGAACTATTTTTTGTTTGTTAGGGACTCGAGGGCCTAACTCGTTTTAGCGCACCTTGAGTTCCCGAAGGCATAATTTGAGCTCGAAAATTCGGATTTAAATTTTGGAAGTATCGATGGACTCGCAACGAAAATTGGGATCTTATAAACCTAGTCTTGTATTTTTATAAGCCCGTCTGAACCTCCAAATTTTGCCTGAAACGTGAGCCTCGCTCAAATTTATAGATTTTTACGGTTTTTACTATAACTATCTCATTTCTTGACCAAATGACTCCACACTTGAACCCACATGACCCTAACTTAACCCTCTTTCACCCCATTACCCATCATTTTCAATCTCAGCAAGAGAGAGAGAGAGAGAGAGAGAGAGAGGGAATCAACTGTAAACAAGATGGAAGAGGAAGAAGAACCCGACACTATTTACTTTTGGCATTCTCAAGTTCGCATCTTCGTCATTTTGTTCCCAATCGAAGAGGTGAGTATGTATTCTTGTTCTCCATCTTCTTGTGGTTATTTCAAGCTAAGATTAGTAGATTTTCATTGAGATTTGAGCATGTTGTGAACTTGAATATGAATAGTTAGGTTTTGAACTCAAATCTTGAATCCATGCTATACATTTGATTTCCTTTATGTTAGATGATTGTTTTGTGTTCAGTGAGGTTCCATGACTTGATTATATGCTCTAATTTCGTGCCCCATGTATGTGTGAAGTTCCACCATTAATGAACCTTGAATAAATTTCATGAATTTGAACTTGTTTGCATCTCTTGCATTTGCTCCCTTGTTATACTTCAGTTTTAGCATGTTTTATGGCATGAATCTTTGTGTTTTTGCTACTTCCT
Source organism: Lippia alba (assembly GCA_037834125.1). Lineage (NCBI taxonomy): Eukaryota > Viridiplantae > Streptophyta > Magnoliopsida > Lamiales > Verbenaceae > Lippia > Lippia alba. The sequence goes on along the minus strand of JBBMKE010000002.1, from coordinate 5,927,788 downwards.
TGCTTTCTTTGTTGCCTAGCCTCGTTATTACGACCTCCAATTGACCTAAAATTTTGGCACAATCAACCTCTTTGAGTGTAGAAAACTCTCCGTTTTCTGGCTTGTCCATATCTTTTTTTTTAGAGTTATAACCATTTAATTTTGATGTCGCCACTTTACCAATTTCCAACTTTCATCCAACTTCAAACCTTTGCCATTTTTAGATCTCTTTGAAATCAAATCCGATCCATATATCATTGGAAAGAACTATTTTTCGAGTTTCATATCCAATAAGCAAACCCCAATTTGGATTTCTCAAACTTCAGATATCCTCATTTTTATACGGTTTGCGCATTATGGAAAACTGTCAGCTTTGGCCTTATTTCACTCGGAACCTCTTTTCGTGTTATTCTTCCACTTTTTTTATACTTCGATTGTTATGCAAAACATGAATTTTATATATTAGCATGCATCTTATCATTTATATGTATTATCGTGCGTCGATGTGGTTCATTCCAAGTCTAAGTCTTATCTTTTGTGTATGGTTTGTTTAGAGGAGCATCTGGTCAAGGACGAGCCCGTTCAGTTGTGTTTTTTGGCTAGTTGCTTTGTCTCTCTTTTGTCAAGGTGAACTTTTATTTCTTTTAGTTATTACGACCTACAACCCTATGTGTATTTTGAACCTGCATGCGACTTATCTATTTCTTATACATAAATATGTGTTGAATATTGTTACAAAATTAAGATAATATTTTTAAGTATATGTATCTTAACTTAAGTTTTAGTTACGTTTTAAAATGGGTTAGCGTGCATTCTGTTGCGAGGTAAGCAATGAAAGATTGTTAAGTTACGATAAGTTTAGGCCCAGAAACTGTAGGTAAGGAACCCCGGGATGATATCGGGCCATCGGGATTAAGCCTGTGCACGGTCCCCATTGTAAGGTCTTGCCCAATTTAGGGAGTACCAGTGTTGGGAATAGTACCCTAAAAAGTCAATTCGACGAAATCTGCTTTTGCATTTCCTTATATCACAAACAATCTTTGAATAATATATGATTGATTATTATAGGCAAACACTTTTTTATATGCGGTACATGTTTTGTGTGTTTTCATTATGTATTTATGTATTAGAACTCCCATATTCCATCACACTTTTAGGGTTTTGTCATTAGGATTAATGACACATGAAACAAGCCTAATCTAAGTTGGATTAGAACTTACTCCAAGTCAATAAGTCCAACAAACAGTGGGAATGTTGATTAAACTCGATTCATACTTGCTTGTGCAATTGCATCCTTAAAAAGAAATCATCTTATTTCATGGGACGACAAAGTGCATATTAAATGCGTACACAATACACGAGGGTGCTCATTGATAGAATGAATTGTATGAGAACTAAAGTCCCTTTCATGGGTAGTAATTAAAGGAGGAAAAGCGGGTATAGAACTAGAATCGATAGGATCAAAGGACTTTTTTCCCCACTACACTTCTAAATGGTAAAGGAAGTATCCACTTCTACAAGGAGAAACATCTAGATAAGGGAACATCTCACAAGTCAATGATGTGATGTCATTAGTCCTTAGACTTTAGATTCCATAGTTGTTTTGTGTGAGCAAACAAGGTGATCTTGGATATAGGTCTAAAAAGGTGTTACTCGAAACACCTAAAGTATGACTTATATTGGGATCACAAAAGTGACACATGGAAGCATATGAGATTCAAAGAGAACCTATAATTTCTTAAAGAGACGGGTGGTGCACGGACGCCTTTTTGAATTTTGAATGATTAACCTTTTATGGAGGCAATTTTGGACCAAGGTCGGAGAAGTAGTGCCCAGTTCAACCATAATGTTTGTGTGACGAGCCCCCTCATCCCTTCTTGGCAGCGTTATGGACTTTTTTTTCTGTTTCTGGGGAGGAGGGGAGGGAGGAGTTTTGATGGGATTATAATGCCATACCACCAACGGCAAGTGGGGATAGGTAATGGACTAAATAAAGGAGTTCGGTTCGACTCACTGGTAGCAAGCTCGAGGATAAGGACGGATAACGAGATTAGAGGAAGCGTGTTGGGAGACAAGTTAAGGAGTTTAGGGGAATCCAGTTAGGAGACTTAAACCTTAGGAGGATTCCCACTCTATAAAAGAGATATCGGGGATATTGACAAAGAGCATAAACTAGAGTGAAATAGAGAGATAAAATTGACATAGAGCAGAAACTAGAATAAAATTGAGAGAGAAAAAAAAAAATGATTCAATGAGAACTCATCAAATAACCTTTTTAAATAAATATATTAACTTGGCGCCACACTTTTTTTAGAATTCGTCGGCCCCAACGCAGCGGAAATTAAAATTTTTGGGAATAAAATTAGTTTTATCGGAATTCCAAACAGGATCACCTTTGATTCTAATTTATGATTTAAGCAAAAGAAGTAAAAACCAAATAGTTCTCTCACTTCCGGTTGATGGCGATGATATGAAGGTTTTCCAAAACCTACCCTGTTCTCTTCTATC
>JBBMKE010000002.1:5881664-5896080 GCA_037834125.1 Lippia alba | reverse complement strand
AAAAAAAAAGCAACCGACAAATACAAAAGTAATTTACCCATCTGAATTCGGCGATTGCGGAGGATTAAGGGTTTTGCTGCAAGCCCAATGCAGGTCAAACTAAACATTGAAAAATGGCATGCTAGCTAATTTGGCCCCAAATATGCCAAAGTGAATTATTTCTGGGCATATATTTACCTCTACTCCAAATGAGTTTTTAAATAAGAGATCATCTTATTTAATATAAAAAAAATAAAAAATAAGAGACCATATGCACATTTAGATTTATTTACATTGACCCAAATGAATTTTAAAATTATAAAACACATCATTTTCATTAGAAAACTCATTTTAAAACTATTATATTCATTTAAGGACTAGATCCTTTTTTTTTTTTTTTGGAAATTTAGGGACTAGATCTAGAAACTCATTTGTGTAGGTTTTCTGATATTTAAAAACTCATTTAAATTTAAAATTTTAACGGAATATCAATAATTCTAATAGAGAGGGGTCATTTGTAATTTTAAAATTCATTTGGGTATTTCATCTTATTTAATTTAAATACATAGATATTTTTTATATTTAAGAATTCATTTGAGTCTAGACGTAACTCACCCTTTCTATTTGGTATATTTAATTAATTACTTATTTTTATATTCAGATAACTAGTGTTGGAAAGTTTCAAACAGTATTTAGAGATGTGACGCCCCGACTTTTCAGGCATACAAGTATAACGTATGTGTTTATCAAATTGTGCAAATTAATTGTTCATAAGTGTTTCATATATTTAATTTTGTTATTAATTGTCATTATGTGATTATTTGAATATGAAATTAATTGAATTCTTGAATGTTATGCATTTATGTGATATGATCGCATGCCGTTCCTATATGATTTCATATCGAAATTTTGTGAAAATTCAGTATGTTGTAGATTTATGTGTTATGAACATGTCTATGTGCTTGTTTCATGTTTTCGATCTCGTTTGATGCAGTAACAAATTTTATTTCGGTTATGAGACCAAAACGGGGCTTAAAGAGCATTTAACGCACACCTTTGGTTCCGGGTGACATATTTTGAGCTCAAGAATTCGGATTCGAACTCCGTCACCTCCATCGGACTCGAATCGATGATTCAGATTTAATGGGACAAGCCTCATATTTTTCTAAGCTCGTTTGGACCCCCGAATTTTGTCCGAAAGATGCCTAACCCGCCTAAATGACCACCTCCCACCATTTTAACCGTATCTTGAGTTATACTTAACCAAATTGAGTAAAGTTTGGACCCACTTAAAGCTAACTTAACCCTTAATCAGCTAGCATACCCCTCATTCCATTTAATATAAGCACGCCTGGCCGGTGGTGGAGCTCACGGGAAGGGGTGGCCGGAGGGGTGGTGTGGTTCGGAGGAAATGTCGGGAAGAAAGAAAGTAGAAGGGAAGAGGAGAAGAGGAAAGCGTTGGTGCCGTGGTGGTCGCCAGAAGAAAGGAGGGAGGCGGCTGCCGTGATTGGCGTAAGGAGCAATAGGTAAGGGGGAAGGGGCTGTGATTAGAAGTGATGAAATGCTCAAAAACACCTCTTGCTTGAATACTCATAGGCTACACATATTCGTATGAGTTAATTCAAGGAACTTTGTTGCTCGATTACCTATAGTTTTAAAAGACCTTTTCGTCATTTTACCTTCCAAAAAAGATTTGCTGGCCAGTAGTTTTGTCAAGTCTAAAGGACTCAACAGTCCATTTGAAATTAGTCTATGGATCCTATTGGTATCAATATGACCAAGGCGCAAGTGCCACTTATATGCCACGTTACGCATATTTGTTTTTCTCTTAGATGGTAAATCAAAGTTAGTAGTGTTAAGTTTGAAAATAAGGTTTATATAATAAGAAAAAACCATTTTTTACCATACCAGATAAAATAAATCTTTTATTTTACTTAGTTGTAAAATTTTGTTTGAAACAAATACTAAAAATTATTATTTATTAAACAACTCACAAATTAGATTACTGCGGACACACGTTAGGTAAAAGATGTCTTTTAATATCAAAACCCTATATTACTTCTATCTTTAATTGATCACAGCCAGCCGCATGAAGAAGTAAGGCAAAACATAAAAGAGAAAGTGCTGCTCTACAAAAGATGTTTACATTTGGGATAATCTTTTTTTGCACCAATGTTTGGGGTGTTTTGTATTTTAGTACTCAATCTTTGAATTTTTATACTTCCGTACCCAATTTTTGAATTTTGTTGCACTTAAGTGCCCTCGACCAATAAGAAAACGACGCGTGTATCCAAGTATCCAACCGACTAATAAGAAAATGACACATCTGATATTGAACAGTTAAGTACAACAAAATTCAAGATTGGATGCCAAAATATAAAAATTCAAAAGTTGAGTATTAAAATGCAAAACACCAAAACGTTGAGTTACATTTTTGCCATGGCGTTTATGTCAATAAAAACTGAGAACAACTTATTTTTAAGTGAAGCCCGCTTCTCTACTGACACGCTTTATTAATTGCTAAAAGCGCCTTCCTTAGTACTGTAGGTTATTCTTTTTTGGTTTTCGTCCTCTTCTATTGTCTGGTTTTGTTGTGATTATTTATTTTAGGGTCATAATAGTCTCGGTCACAGCTTATAATTCCTCCGCGGGCAAAAATCGAGTGCTGCTCAGAATCTCAGGTACGTATGATGATTCTCTTTCCACCGTCAAGTAAAGATTTTAATTTCAGGTGTGCTCAGTCGTTCTTGAATTTCCGAATTCTTGATTTGACTGTGCAGGAATTCTGAGTCTGGGTAGATTTTTTTAATTCCCTTACAAAATGTCTGATTTCTTTCTAAATTTAGATTTTGGAGTGACAGTAAATGTTAGAAAAATTGTGGGTTTTGATAAGGTTTTGATGTTTGCTCCAATTTTCTTGAATGTAGGGGTTTATCATATAGCCAAGTTGGAGCAATCAAATGGTAAGGTTTTTGTTTTGTTTTGTTTTGTTTGGATATTTTCCCACCATTCTGATCTAATTTTGTTTAATTGAAACTTAAAAATGATCTTCTTCCTGTTTCTTTTCTGCCTATTTAGTGTTTGGTTGTTGTTAATATGTGTATACGATGTGGGGTTGGAATTTGTCATGTCAGCTCAGTTTACTTTGTCATTCCAAGAAATTCAAATTCTGCATAGATTTATCATTCATGTAATGTTTTAAGTTAAGCTTTCAAATTTATTTAATATCAGAAATAGTTGGAGTTTATTATTCTGTTTGGTGAGATAAGTCATATTTGTTGGGGCAAGTAATCTCACTCTCTTTCACGATATAGGGCGTATATTAAGTGGTTATGAATCATTGATTTCAATAAGGTTACTATTTGAAGCTCTTGCTTAAGCAGTTGTTTGCAAAAACTTAAGTAGAAGTAGAAGCTAAATCTATAAAAAGTTGTAATTGTAAAAGTGGTTCAGAGTTTGGGGGAAAAAAAAAGAAGTTTGTTAGCACCTTTATTAGACTACACGAACATCCATTTATTTACGAAAATAACCTAGAAACTAGAAGCTAAAAGTAGAAGTAGGTCCTTAGAAGCTTCTAGCTTATTGCCGCTTAAAATTAAGCAAAAGTTTGTTTTCCAAACACTCGCGAATTGCTTAAAAAAGCAAAAGGCATGTGTTTTTTTGTTAGAGTTTACGAACAGTACAAAAGACTAATTAGTAACCATCCTGTCCTAAAGTTTTTGATTCTATAGTATCGGTGATATAGTTTATGTAGATGACAATTGTCACACCTCCCAGACGTTTTATTATTCACATTGCTGTTTGGTATAATCCAATGAAATATACTTTGCAACTTTATTTCCTCTCTCTTCCAGGAGAAAGGGTTTTGGATGCCGAAGGGTGGTGGACATGTAACTGATGGAGATGCAGTTTTTGATAACTCATCTAGAATGGAACCTAAGCGAGCTCGTCAATGGTTCTTAGATGCTTCTGAGTCCGAGTTATTTTCTAGCAAAAAGCAGGCTGCTGAAGCTTCAGTTAGCAAACCAGCATCAGCAATTCCAATGCCAACTTCTCTAACTTGGGAACATTCTCCTGGATTTCAGTCAGTTCCAAACCAATTCGTGGATCGGCTATTCGGATCCGAGACTACAAGGCCTATAACTTTGACCAATGACATTAATACGAAAAAAAGAATTACAGGGGAACAATTTGAGAATGATTCATCTGTTGGTTTATCAATTTCATATGCTATGGAAGATCCAGAAGCAGGATTAAGCTATGGTGGACTTAGAAAAGTCAAAGTTAATCAGGTTAAGGACCCTGAAAATGGACTGCATACATCTGTGGAACACGGACTAGGGATTTCTATGGAGCAAAATTATTGCAACAGGGGATGTGAAAACACCTTCGTATCAATGGGACAGACTTATGACATTGGTGAAGCTAATGTGAGAACTATGGGGTCAACTTTTGTGAAAGATCATGACAGTACAATTTCAATTACGCACACCTCCTATGACAAAGGGGACAGTAACACTATATCTTTTGGTGGATATCAAGATGAATCTGTAATGGAAGCTTTAGCTAGACCAATTAGCAGCTATAGCTTGTTGTATGAACAATCTTCAGCTCAAACATCAGAAGCGCCTACTAGCAGAAAAGAAGTGGACGTACCAAATGGTAATGATAATGCGAGCACTTCTCAGGCGCAAAAGCTAAAAGTCGATTTGACATCTAAGAATAAGTCAGAGACAAAAACTGCTAGAAAAGAAGCACCAAACAGCTTTCCATCTAATGTGAGGAGTTTGATAGCGACGGGTATGCTCGATGGGGTGCCAGTGAGATATGTTTCTGTCTCGCGGGAGGTAATTTGCTGAATTTCTTCTTTCATTATTGTTCCTAGCGTTTGCTTTCTCTTTTTAGTGTCTTAGAGGGAGTATTCTTCCACGTAATAAGGAACTTCGTGGAATCATCAAAGGCTCTGGCTATCTTTGTGGGTGCCAGACTTGTAAGTACTCTAAGGTAAGATCTCTTTGCTATTCCCCATTTATACAGTTGTTATATTGTCTCCTTAAATGCCCAACCCTTCTTGTTTAGTAATTTTCGTATTTTGATGAAGGCACTTAATGCATATGAATTTGAGCGTCATGCTGGTTGCAAAACAAAGCACCCAAACAACCACATATACTTTGAGAATGGCAAAACAATATATCAAATAGTTCAGGAGTTAAGAAGCACCTCAGAGAGCATGCTTTTCGATGCAATTCAGAATGTTACGGGCTCTCCTATAAATCAAAAAGCTTTTCGCACTTGGAAAGGTATTGAAAGTCTCACATAGCGAATTCATTTTTTCTCATTGCTTATTCCTTCATTTCTTTTCTTCTTTTTTTGGTTATAGAATCATACCAAGCAGCAACTCGTGAGCTTCAGCGTATTTATGGGAAGGAAGAGCTCAACCTATGAGAGCATTTTCATAATATATATGACGCCCTAGCAACTTTTTGCAGGGCAAGTACTATATATGGTGAGTTGTGTAAATTGTCTAAGGATTGTTAGCTTGAATTTATTTATATTTGAAAATCAGGTTTGCTGAAATAGCCCAAAGGGGTAAATATTTTTGTGAATCATTTAGTTCATTCTTGATCAAATATTGGAAACCCTACCCCACCCACTGCCCTCTCAGAACGAAAAAAATAAGTGTAGCTACTTGCTTTTCTTTACATTCCCAACCAAAGAAATTATAACTAGTGACTTGTATTGAAATTTTACAAGGTTCTCTAAAAAAATTTGAAGTTTGGATAAAAATTACTTCCATATTTACTGTGTGGTATTCCAGAACGTGGGTTATTTTGCTTAGTCCTGTGGAAGTATCGCTGCTCAAAACCCAAAGCAGCATAGTTGTCCTTGTGTTAAAAGAGGTACTGTTGCTTAACCAGAGGTCTCGAGTTTGAGTCCCTAGGAATGCAGCTACCATTGGTAGGAGAGTTTTACACCCTAAGTGGTCCGTTCTGGCTCGAACCATGAAAATGGGCTATAAAACTAAAAAAAAAAAAGAGGTACTGTTGCACGTAATCGTGCATATGCTTGGATAAAGAAGAACCTTTTCCCTTTTTTCTGTGTAGGCTTGAACCTACCATCTTTACAAAATTCTTTTGATGTTATAAGCCCTGTTAGAAATGAGTAATACCGAAAACATGGTCGTGATGACATTGCTCAAGAATCCAACAAGCCCTGTTAGAAGCTTTAGCTGGGATTTTGGCCAAATACTTGAAGATTCAACACTTTAGAAGCAACTAATTTGACACAAGAATCCAACAAGCGACCTTTAAACTATTTACATGAAAAAAAAAGAAGTTTGTAGAAGACTTTTAATGATAAACTTTTTTGATTTGGTTATTTACGGTTTAGGAAATTGTACACTAATCATTAATAATTTGTAAAGATGATTAAGCAATTGGTCACAAATTGTGACCTATTAGTGATTGAAAATATAAAAACCTTTAGTCGATTATATGTGGTCATACCAACGGTCAGTTGACTCAAGTAGATAGGGGTTTGAGTTCACTTAAGCAAGGTGTCGGATTCGATTCTTGTGAATGTAAAAAATTACGTTGGGAGGGATCCCTAGTCGGTGATTCTTTTGACCGATAGAGATCAACTTTTACCCACTGTACGTGATCGATCATTGATCAAACCGATAGAGATCAACTTTTACCCACTGTACGTGATCGATCGTTGATCAAGTGTTTGGTCGTCAGTCTGTTAGTAATGTCATTCACTAACTGATTTTTGTAGCGATTAATTAAAACATAATCATTTAACTAAAAACTATGTAAGGCTCCATGATACCTAATATGAAAAGGGAAAAATTGCAAAGTTGGTATACCATTTCTCTCATTTTAGTTGATCTGTTGTAAAAAATCCCGCAACTTATTAAACAATGCAAATTAGTGCACTTTTTACCCTAATAAGTCAAAATCCGTCGGAAATTCGACCCATTTGTACAGGGTCTACCAAGAAATTGGTCGGATTTCCGGCGAGTTTCAGCTTATTCGGGTAAAAAGTGCACTAATTTGTTTATTTTAGATAGTTATGAGATTTTTTTGGTGCTGAAAAAGTTAGTGGATCAAAACGGCTAAATTGGAGTAGATGGTATATCAATTTTGCAATTTTTCCTATGAAAAATGTCGAGTTCAAACGTCATAAGGCATCCTATTTCCACCCAACTGCCCTATGGCTATGACGTTGTTTCCATGCAAATGCAAATTATCATATCCAGATGGAGCTTCGTCGTCCCAACCTAATGCTTGTAGCCAACGACAACAAAAAGTAGAGCAAAAGTGATAGATACAACTAAGGAATTCATTACAACAATCGTAGGAGGATAACCATACATTTATTTGGTTAATCCACAATTGTGCAAATTGGAAAAACTACTAGATGGTCGTAAATAAAACTCCCTATAGACACTAAATTAATTTGCTTAAATCTTCAAACTCATTTCATATGCACTAGAATACTATCTAATTATTTTTCATTTAAAGACACCACCTAATGATCAGAATTCTACGCATCACAAAACAAAGTTAACACGCAAGTGTCCAACTCTTGGGGCGAGTACCTAACAATGGAGTCTGGATATCTCTCCACATACTTCTCGTAAAACACCTGATAATTTGGGACGATCATCTTTGCCAACAAAACCCTAACATCGTAACGGAGCTTCGGATCGGGCACCACCCACGAACACTGCTTCCCGTACGCCTCCTGAAAACGACTCGAAAACCGTTTGAAGCATTGTTTAGCTTCTTTTAGTGGGATTTCCGCTGCTGGATCCTCCGGCAATGACGAAACGACTTTACTCCACCCCGCGTTCTCGTAATATTTAACTAAGAATTCCGTAACCTTCAAGTCATACTCCTTGATCCAATCGGGTCCCATTACCAACCCCAAGATAGAGTTTCTAACTTTGGAGACAACATAATTAACGTTGTTCATCAAAAACAAATATGATAACTCGACGTGGTGATATTGCGCGGCCTTACCATCTAACTTGTATAGGAATACACAAAAAAGCCACTCGAACCGGTTGCGGCCCCCCTTCTCCCTACATAGTTTTGGGATGAGGAAATGACTTCCCTTCGGGGGAGAGTGCGGAGTAATAGGCCAATCCTCGGCGATATCTGAGATTGCAGCACTATAATCACTCAGGTTTAACAAGTAATCCACCACGTAGGTGGTGAGGGAGTGGAGGCCACCGCATGCAGGTGATTTCGAACTGTCTTTTTGAATGGCGACCTCGAATTGGCCTAACATGATTCTGACAGCCTCGCTTAGTTTCACCAACACTTCTATGACCTCCACCCGTACTGGCGCCAGTGCGTTGGTGGAAAATATGGTTTCAATCTCGGGCCATAAGAAAGATATTGCTTGATACATATCTAGAGCACGAAAAATTTTCTCTGTGGAATGAATTTTTTTGCATTTTGAGAATTTTTCGGGAAAATCGAACAGAGTGATGGCCGCATCCTTGGCGATTTCGTTGAAACATGACTCGGCGGTTTTCTCTGATGAGGCGAAGACGATTTCACAGAGAACTTTCTCCCCGGGGAAAAGGGTTTTTACTGCAGCATGTAATGCGTGGACCCATTTCTCCATTTTCCTGTCGAGAACTGTCCATTCCATTTTCCTCAATTGCTCGTAGTTTGGGGTTTCGACTCCAATGTAATCGAGGGTTTCATCGATGATGGATTTTCTGATGGTTTTGTAACTGTTGATGCATTCTTTTCCATACCCGCACACGATCATGCAGTCGGCTATATTCTTCAGATCCATCATGGCCATTTCCCAAGCTTTCCCGGTCCCCGGAGTACTCGGTGTATGCGATGGAGTAATTGGTGTACGAGGTGTTGTACTCGACATATTCTCTTCTAGACCTGAAACTTCATCATGATCGCAAAAATCTGATGAAGTGCTTGACCGGCCCTTAGAGGATCGACCTGAGACGGATTCCGAATCAAGGTTCTTTCTATTGGCAGATAAAATGGTGTAGAATTCTTTCTCCAATCTCTTCATGGCAGTCTTTAATAGCTTCTGGCCTTTGATGAGTATTTCAGATCTTGTGCTCTCCTTCACGTAGTCTTGCATGGCTTTTTGCAGGCTAATTGCTGCTTCCAATAATAGTTTGGCCTCTTCCCGATCCTCGACGAAGAGAGTCGAGAATTGTTCGAGGCTTCCTGCATCTATGTCCCATTTTCTGATTATCGATTCGACTCGATCTATTTTTTCCTCCAACATTATGGACGTGATCAGAGTGGGAAGCTAGCAACCTCTCCTCGAAGACGACGATTATAGTGTAAAGAAATAGAAGAGTTGCTGAAAAACATAGAGCAGCAGCCCTTCTTTTTCTTTACAGCAACAGAGAGATTTTGGAATTGGTCGAAAATTTAAGCTCGATTAATGTACAAGTACTTGAATTTTGTCTGGGAAAAGATAATTTCCTATTATTGGTTGTAATTGGTTAGAGTTGGAGATGGCAAAAAGTAGCGGGAAAGCGGGTTTAACTGAAGAAAGAGAAATCTACAAAAGCGGGCACCTCATAAAATATAAAATCATCTATATCTATCTATCTATCTAAGTGAGAATATAAGTTTACTACATAAAATTTGTTATTTCCAGAACAAATGATAACAAGCGTTGAGTGGGTTAATTCTAAAATTATCTATACATGTCAAGTTTCAATTAATTATTACGAAATCCTTATTGAGTTGATCAATTTGCGCGCAGCCTGGTAGAGGATGTGTTGTGCGACCGGCCCCTAAAATAGTTCACCTTTCAATAGCATGGATCCTGATTATTTAATATATATCATGACCATTTTAGACTACCTAAAGTTATTTATGCAATTAAATAATTTCAACCAATCATCATTAGCTTTGAAAATGCTTTTAATTTGATCATCCTCATTTTTTGTGGTTGATGTGCATAAAAAAAACCCACCAATACCTAACAAGACATGAAATTTATAACAGTGAAAATTGTTAGCTAGTAACTTCAAATAAAATCTCTATGTTCTAATTCTCGATCAATTGTGTGACGCAGAGACATACCACGTGGGAGAAGTAGAATGTTATAGTAAAAATTGTAAGTGTTTGACCAATTAAAAAAATTATTAAAATTTTGATCGAATCTGACGTATGTGATTGGGTAAAATTTTTTGATCTCATTGTTGGCTAGTATTCGTCTCATTTTCCAAGAATTCATACCGAGATCTCGCTCAATCTGCACCAAGATAAGAAAGAAGGAGTGAGCTACCTAGAGTTTTTAGTGAGACAGACCATCTGACGAGACTCGAGAATGAACCAAATAGACGCGCGACATATGTTCATGCACTTGAGAGATGTAATCACGTAAGCAAGACTCATAATCATATCAAATTCATGCAAGACAAGTCATACAACACTCAAGATACTCATTTAATATCATATAACACATTACGAATAAGTTCATGTGCACAATTAATGCATGACATAACATCTAAACGCCTAGCAAGGTGCACAAGCAATTCGTGCAAACAATTCACATCACTCAAGAAACATAAAGTGCATATAAAAATTAATACATACATATAAATATGATAAAATAAGTTAGGAACAAGTTTGGAGGTGGAAAGGTATGAGAAAAACGGAATAAAACGCGAAAAGAGGTTTCGAGTGAAATTGGGCCAAAACTGACAGTTTTTCGAAATGGACAGGTTGTAGGAAAACGAGTATAATTTAATTTATAGAAATAGGAATTGAGTTTTGTTTATTGGAAATGAAACTAGACACATAGATGTTTCAAAAGGTATATGGCTAGAATCGTGATTCAAAGCGAGGTGAAAAATGGCGTAGGTTTGAAGTCAAACGAAAGCAATTTTTTGACGAAGTGGCGACACCATTTTTAAATGATTATATCGCACAATTTAGAACGAATTTTAAGGTGATTCTAATTGGAGGATGTTCTAGATTGAAAAGGTTGATTGTGTAAAAAATTCAGGTCTATCGGAGGTCGATTGGGTAGGTAACGGTCGTTACCTTTCCCTAGAGCAAAACAGGTAACGGTCGTTCAGTCCCCTAGAAGCTCCTGGAATGTCTAGCGGCCGTTAATGGCCAAACAAGGGTTGGGGGGTAACGGCCATTACCCAGACAGGCCCAGAATTACGAGTTTAAAAGTAGGGATGGCCACATTCATCCCCAAATGCAACCATACATCCAATATACATGCAAAATCAACCCAAAAACACCTCAACACATGTTGTATATCACGTAGGGAGCATCAAATACACATTAGAAACAAATATTTGGCATGGAATCAAGCATATAACAAGTTGCCATTTTCATGCTTGTAAGCTCCATTAATGGAGTTTCATGCAATACACAACCAACAACAAGAATTCCTACAATTATATAACAAGGAAGCTCAAAGAAGCAACATATATCAATCTTAGACCAAATAATTCAAGTATGAAGTATGGGAGCAAATTTTCATATATACACACTATTAATCTTCTTCCTTAAGTTCATGAAATCAAGTGAGGAAATCAAGATTTTAATCGGATAGAATCGAAGCTCACGAAGAGAGGAATTCAATGCTTACCTTGGATCGTTGATCAGGCGAGAATCGAGAATGAAACTTGAGCTCAAAGTGTGACGGGTGAGAGAACCCTTCTTCTCTTCTTTCTTCCTCTCTTGGAACGTTAGAAGAATGGCGAAGAAATAAGAAAAGGGTTCAACTTTTAAAGGGTTGAAACGGGTCGGGTCAAGGATTCGGTCCACGCGGGTTGGATTTTAAAACGGTAGGACTTTCAAATGGGCTCAGAAAAATACAAGGTTAATTTTATTGGTCCGAATCATCGAAACAAATCCAATGGTAAAGTCAGAATTCGAATCCCCTAGCTCAAGTTAGCCGAAAATAGCTCATACCCCCTAATTGCAATTAGGCCCTAAATTTTCAAACATTGGACCTTTGAGCCCAAACATTTTAATTAAAATCTAAAGCGCATATAACTTAAAGTAAATTCACGTTGATGCTAGGGTATGCGATGGCATGTAATTCACAAAATACGAAAATAAACTCTCTCGTTACGCCATACCTGGATTGCCGAAAAGTCGGGATGTTACAGTGCTACATGGTTGGTCAAGTTTTGTTAGTCGTCTAGTTCGAGTTGCATTTTATTTTGCAGAAGTTTTGGGAATTGTATAAGATTCAAATGTGTTGTAAAGTCTGATATGAATTTATGAATTTTATATGATCTTTATTCAGGACTGGCTTTCGGGACTCGCTTCTAAGGATAGTTGAACCCGTCACTTGTTGATATATGTTTGATTTTATACGCTTGCTTCCGCCTTTTATTGCCTTGTACTTGCGCCCTTACGTTACGCTTTAGCTCCGCCTAGCATAATGTGCGTGTGGTCTCCCGTTCATTTTGACTTAGGTTCATGTATGGATTTTCCATTTCATATGCGGGTTTGGATCTTAGTGCGGGGGATGTGGTGGCTCACGCTCTGGACGCTACAATCTTTGTGTTCATTATTCTTCTGATGTGCTCTGCTATCTTTCTGTTCATAATTATTGTGATAATTCCCACCGAGTCATTTGACTCACCCTATATTTTCCTCTGTCTTGTTTTATTCTCCAAAAGCTATAGATAGATGATGCAACCTGGAAATGAAAAGTGAGCTAGGGGAACTTTACGCATGCTCATGGATGGGTTTGGATAAAGTAACGATTAAATCTCAGGTGTAGATGTGCTGACTGAGATGAGCTAGTCAGTCTAGAGTGACGAATAAGGTTATTATACTTTTGAACTTAGACAAGTGTTAACTTTGGATATTCTTAGTGCAGTATATTTGTAAATTAAATATGACTTTTGGATTAGTGTGTACACAGATTATACGGAGTGATTGGTATCACCTGACGCTCGGATCCATAGGTATATGAAGGCCCAAGTCGAGGCACAACAAGGATAAATAAATAATTTAATTAGGGATAAATACAGACACCCCCCATTCTTTGGGGGGTTGTGCGCTTTGCCCCCTATTCTTCAAATCGGAGCATTTAACCCCTTCATCTTTGTAAAATGTAACACTTTACCCCTTTCCGGCGAAATATTCTTGGAATATTCCGCCGGAATTTATTAAAAATTTTTGGTGTGATTTCTAATGACGAATCCATACAAATTGGATGTCAAATGTATTAATATTATACATCAAACCGAAGGTATTGATATAAGGAACACAATGATTGTTTCAAAATTAAAATCCGACAAACCAACGAAGGAGAAATCGTCGGTCAAAGATGGTGCATACCGGCGAAGCTTTGCACGTGAATCCAATTCTTTTGATGGCCCATGAAGTCGAATGGGGTATGTGTATTGCTCGTCATGGAGAGAGGAATACGGTGATAGTAGTCTTGACTCTTAGGTCACCTTGACTAAGGAGAAATCGACGTTCAAAGTACATTCCGGCGGAATATTCTGCCGGAAATGGTAAAGTGTTACATTTTGCAAAGGTGATGTGGTTAAATGCATTAATTTGAAGAATAGGAGGTAAAGTGCACAAGCCCCCAAAGGATAGGGGTAGGGATGACAGCAAGACGAGCTGGCTCGCGAGCCACACGAGCCAGCTCGAAGAAGGTTCGGGCTTGAGTTCGAATCTCACGAGCCAAGCCAAGTCGTGATGTTTCGAACTCGAACCCAAACCCTATATTTCTTGGCTCGTGGCTTGCGAGCCAAGTAATAGTTTTTTTAATATAATATATATGTTATTTCTATATTTTCCATATATATATATATATATATATATGAGAGAAAACCTACAAAGTACAAACCCATTTATATATATATATATATATATATATATATATGAGAGAAAACCTACAAAGTACAAACCCATTTGCTTTCTCCCCCAAATACTCCAGAGATCAGCCGCCACCCTCACGCCACCACGACACCGCCTCTCACCACTGCACCACCACCACAGCGCATCCCGCCCTCACTCCACCGCCCGCCACTGCCTTTCTCCTCACGCCACCAGATCTCCTTCGATTTGTAGAAGAAGAGCACATCTCGTCACCATTCGCCGCCATCTCTCGCACCCACGACACCACTCGCCGTCGTCTCTTGCTATCACACCATCAGATCTTCATCCAGTTGTGCACTTCTCGCTACCACGCGCCGCCTCTTCTCTCCCTCAGTTCATTTTGAGTTTTGGGATATTAGATCTGAAATTTCCAAAGTTGGAAAGCTCCTCACTATGCCACTTTTCTTTTTATGATTTTTCACTTTCTTGAGGTCTATTGTATTTAAAATTCATGATTTTCATGAAATCCGTTGTTGATTGTGTAGATATGTTTACATATTTTATAAATTTAAGATCTTTGAGGTTCAGATTTTGTATGGAATATGTGTTGTGTT
>JBBMKE010000002.1:5869354-5881426 GCA_037834125.1 Lippia alba | reverse complement strand
TTAGTATATCATTTTTCCTATTTTAATCGATCTGCCTTGATCGAATCTTTTATTTGTGACGTGTTGACTTTGTTTGTCAATAATGAGTTAATAACGTGCAATAATAATAATAATAATTTAGCAGAACCAAACCACATGAATAGTATTTTATTCTTGCGAGCTGGATGCCATATTTAACAATATGGGGTCAACAAAGCTAATTTATTCAATTTATATATATATATATATATAAAATTAACTTTTAGAATTGTTTTGAGCCCATTAATTGATGACTATTGAGACGTCTGTGTATAATTATTACCATGATTGAAAAATTAAATGTTAGAATGAATAATTAAATAGCGAGTATATATTTAATCAATGTAAGATAGACTCGAACCTTTAAACTATACATCTTTAAATTAAATTAGTCTAATTAATTTGTGTAGGTATGTGTTACATCGAAGAGATAGACGGCCCGTCTCGAGACTATTGCGACGAGAACAACACACAATACCCATGTGCACCCAACAAGGGTTACTATGGGCGAGGCCCGATTCAATTGTCATGGAACTTCAACTACGGGCCAGCAGGCAACAGTATCGGGTTTGATGGTTTGAACAACCCGGAAATTGTCGCCACGGATCGGGTCATATCTTTCAAGACAGCATTATGGTATTGGATGAACAACTGTCACGACCGCATTGTTTCGGGTCAAGGCTTTGGATCCACAATTCGGGCCATTAATGGTCCACTTGAATGTGATGGGGCAAACCCGGATACGGTTAGTGCTCGTGTTGAGTATTTCAGACAATATTGCAGTCAACTTAGGGTCGACCCGGGCAATGACTTGAGATGCTAGCATGCATCGTTGGGAAGAAGGGAATAGTAATTCATGTTTTATTGCTCATGCTTTCGTTTTTTTTACGTCAAAATAATACATAATTGTAAGATTATGTGAAATCGTTTTATGTATTGGTTGCGGAAACATGAAATAAGTGAGATTAGGCAACTTTTCTGTGCCCAATATATTTAAGAATGAAATGTTTATCATTTTCAATAAGGAATCTCAATTAATGTGTTTTAAAGCATAATTTATGGCTCTAATCAAAGTACGCTTAAACTTATATTTACTTTAGAGTATAAATTGTCATTGCTATATATAGTGCAAATATACTTGACAGTTAACGCATACTGTCAAATATAATGAACCTGCAAAAATCGTTGACGCACATTAAAACAAAGAACTCGAGCTCTTTTATATATCTCAAAGTTTCCTTCTACTATTTTAGTGTTTGTAGAATGTATTTGACACGATTCGAGAAAAAGAATCATACATAGAAGGGTTATTTTAATTAAGTTCGGGATGGAAGGACAAAAACAAAGACATCGAAATATAATAATGGATTTCTGCACGAAAAGCACAAGTTGCGAGTTTTGCTAAGCTTAGGATTTGAAGAGAGTCTATTCAATTACGATAGTATAGAGTATAGACTACAACGAAGAGGGGAACCAACTGGAACCTATATAACAACAGACAATGAAATCAATTATTCCAAGATTCAGGCACAATACAAGCTTATATCACTATGAGAACAGATAAAGCTTATGTGAAAACACAACTAATGTAAGCGCTTGAAGATCTTCATTTATGATGAGTTTCTCCTCTATATATAGGAGAACTTTGAAGTTGTTGAGTAACATTCAAATTTGAACTTTGAACGATATATGCTCCAAAACTTCCAATAGCTTTTTACCAACATTGTTGTAAGGATCAAAGACTGAACTTCAACTTCTATTTCTGGCAACTTATAATAAGCATGGACTTCTCATGCTTTCAAGAGCAAGTCTAAGACTCTAAGTTCAAATTTTCAATTAAGTCCAAAATTAAATAAATTCATACAATTAAGCCCTTAACTCACATAAATCACATAATTCACGAAATTAGCTTGCGCAGGAATTAAATACACATATCATAACTTTATAAGAATTCATATCATAAATCACTTAAGGCAAATTTTGACATATAATTCAAAATTTTCATATAAATTCAAATAATTCATATAAGAAATTCAAATAATAAAATAGAATTCAATTAAATGCATCAATTAAATATGAAATTAAAATAATTTAAATTGCGCACATACGACATACCTGTACGGTCGATCAGTCGGGGTGTCACAAATGCACTGTGTTGCCTTTTGTACAGTTTTCTCTAGGGCGGAGACTTGACGGGTTCATAGGATATTTCCAAGTCTTCTTTCCTTCTTGGTATTTTTCGATAAAGGTGTAACAGGTGAGTTTCTCTTTTTTTTAGATAATTATTGACCCGATATATCCCTAATGTGCAATATTTTGACCAAAACACTATATATATATATATCCGGTCTTTTCAAAAGAGTAAATGATTTCAAACGTGAAGCCTTTCTTATATATATATATTCCTACTTTATGATTTTGGCGAGAACATGAATGAATGCACGGGCTCAGGAACTTGGTACATGTGGCTCGGGGAGGCAAGGACCGACGATGATCGTATGTGCTAGTTCCAACCAAACTACGGTGATATCAACCCTCGCTAGGAGATTAGTGGGGAATGTGAGCCGAGATCTTTGGGAATTCATGTACCCCACTGGCCGTAATGAATGAGTGGCCGGGCCTTGAAAACCCATCCACCACCTAGAGAAAAAAGGTGTAAATGATTATGCATGAATGAATGAACGAGTATGAATGATTATGAATGAATGTTATATGGTCGCTAATTGAACGAATGAATGTATAATGCACACACGAGGAAAAGGTTGGAGAATTCGCCCACTCGCCAAGGATCAAGTAATGACTTCATGAATGAATGAATGAAATTGATAGTTGTAATTTCGAGCGTCGTTTTCTTTGTTTTTACCCCCTTGCGGAAATGCTTCAAAACCTCGTACATGATTATGACTTCAATGTGTGGGTGTTTAATTCGGTACTATTTATATATTAAGCCTCTATTTTATACCCACCAGTCTCTTAAAGATTGAACACGACTTTGTTTCAGTTTTCTTTTGCAAGTGTCGGAGTGCTAGGCGGGATTTTGAGTCTTTTAGAGTCTTGCATTAGAGTTTAGGTTTAAGGTTACACTTACACTCATGTTATTTAATTGTTAAATTATGATTAGAATGCCTGTGTGCGCCTTATTGTTAGTTTGTTAGGCCGCGTTTGGCCGTTTATTGTTAAATGTCTCGCTTTAATTTGAGTCTATGTGCTCGCCGTTTATGATACTAGTATGAAATGCTTCCGCTCTTGTTTCCTATCTTGCTCTAGTTTCTGTTTATTGCTTATTTGGTTTTGAGAGTTAGCTCCCGCCTAGCATAACTAATGATTTGTGTACCCGTTCGTTTTGATTAGACTCGTATATCTATTACACATTTCATATACGGGTCGGGTCTGAATTCAGGGTATCGAGCGCTACAAAAAATTCTAGTGACAATGTTTTCAAGAATTTCTAAAATACTAATTTTATGATAGTTGGCAAAAAATTCCGCGTATTTAGAATTTCCTCGAAAGAAGAGTTCACTTAAGAGGCATAAAATTAAATTTAATGATGTAGTAACCTTATCTATCCCACCAAACCAAAGATTTCAAAGAGAGATCAAGGCAATAGCATTTAAGTCGAATATATTTTTATTTTTTATTGGACCCTACAAGTGATTTTAAAAAATATATAATAATTAACTTTCCTTGATAGCAATTTTTTTGTTTTTAACGTGGTATAACGATAAAAAATTCATCTCGCACTTATAAAGCTCAAATTAGATTACCTCAAAAAATTTCATCACATAGCAACAACTTCCTAACTACATATTATTTCTTTCTACTTAATTTGTTTGTTTATAGAAAATGAATGAATATATATATATAAGCATATTTGTATATAAATTTTGTCCTACCCTAATTGCACATATGTAGGGTCCTACCCTAGATTTGTCAGAGAACTGTACAATTATGTGTAAAAATATGTTAATATGTATGTGTTCGCGCGTGAAGAATGTATCGGCGTGTGTAAATGTATTAATGTAAGAATGTGTTTTAAGTATATATAACTGGATACCAGTGAGTATAAATTCATGTCAAGTGTAAAAATTTCCTATTACTTGAAAGCAATACAAATGTGTTTACTGCCCAACAAATATTAACTTAATATTATTTTTAGGACAATCATATAACTAGCTCTGGATCTTGAGAGCTCCAAACAAATATGTTTCATCCCGAGCTTTCCTCGAAAAAAGAAATCAACGAAAGTGAATTACCACAAATACAAAAACTATCAACTAAAATCTAACTGCATTAATCAGCAAGAAACTCATCTAATAAATGAGCGTTGCAAAACCTACTTCACATCATCTCAATGGTTTCTATTTCGCCTACCAAACCTGATTTTCTTGCTCCATCTAATCTCAAAACATAGACACCAGAATTATGATACTATCACAAACCATGATCAGCCACACAGGAAGTACTCAACAACTCTATTCCACATATTCATGCAACAAAACAAAGAAATAAAGTGCAAGCAGACTCCTGACCTACATCAGCACTCGAGAAAGCGGGGCAAAGCAGCATAAGAAGCAAGCAAAGATCACTGTACACGTACAATCGACTTGATCACTTTGTGATAGAAAAATGTATTTGCTTTCGAGCTTTCTCCTCCCTGGAATAACGCTCTAATCTCACAACTCAGGACTTCCTTAAGCAAGCCGAGCACCGTGGACTGCGTCAAATTTAATTCTCCTTCATACTTGGTTAATCAACCCCTTCAATAGGGTTAAGCAACAAGGATCCACAACCCCTTGTCGAATTAGATTTTAGATGAAGACGAAGAGCGTCGAAATTTCAATCACACATCTTCAATCCAAATGAAAGATACGGTTAACACAATAAAGCAAGTTTAAGCTAAACCAGAGTTGTACTCCCCCACTAGAGCTTTCGGTCCTCTAAAATAGAACTAAATTTGATCAAAAAACAGGCTGCAACAAAATAAATAATGAGGTAGATAAATATGCTTTGACCCCATCATGTCTGCATAGCATCTGCGTGATATCTTTCTAGCTCAGCATCAAGATCCTCAGCAGACACCTTCTCGCCACGGCCTTTTCCACGTCCACGTCCCCTACCTGATCCACGACCTCGTCCACCACCACGTGATCTTCCAAAACCACCTCTCCCTTGTCCACTGTTCAACAATCGAAGACTATTAGTATGTGCACCAACAAACAATCAATGTTAAGAAAATACATTTTCTTTACATGCATTCAGTAAGTTTTCAATGATCAGCTCCCCTGATGGCTAATATTTCTGATAATACATTGCTGCTCTAGAAAAGTTTTTCATCTTCAACACCCAACAGAAAATCAACACTTCCAAAAGATTTCCTTTTGCTTCAATTCTTCAAAGCATGGTACAACCCATGCTTTTGCCAACATTTCTTTTCTAATTTATATTTTAAATTTACCCATGATTGTCCAGACTTTCGAGTTTATAAACAATTAAACACAAAACAAAAGAAACTAAGAATGGTCATATACATGGTATTTGTCAATTATTGCATTTGTAGTCTTATTTAGAGGGAAAACAAAAACAATAATTCATCTCAATAAATAAGTTCGTTGTTGAAAGCCTGTGGCTAAAAACAGAGGATGATTTTGCAGAAGTGAACTTCAAAAAACTTGTTAAATACATTGATCAGTATGTACCTTCGAGGAACTACATTCGAAACATTAAAAGCACCGGCAGGAGGACCAGCAGCAGCAGATGCCGAAATGTTTGTTCCAACAAGTTCTATTTTCATGGGTTTCCCATCAAGCTGAACATTATTGTACTTCTTGATAGCAGCTAATGCATCTTGCCGTCTTGAGAATACAACTTCAGCAGTACCCTGGAGAAGATCTTTTAGAAACCAACATAAATTTCACAAAACAGCAGACTAGGGCAAGCATCTTTAGTACCTTTGAACGGCCACTCCTGTCGTAGTGTATGATATACCGTTTCAAATCACCAACCTCGGCAAACAGTTCCTGAAGTTTCCCATAAAACATTTTCCTTGTTACTGAGGTTCAAGGTAAATTGACTTGATTAAAGTACATATATTGCATTCACAAGAAAACATAGTTCCACTTTCAAAATATAGAATACACATCAAAGTGATCACATCATAAAGATCACTAATGAGTTCTAAATATATATCCACAAGATGAAAGCAGACGCTGAGACCAGATGGAAGCCAGGGGATTTCTGAACCTCAAAAGCCGACAACTAAAACTAGTAAAGTAGACAAAGAATAGAAAATATCTCACGGACACTGCATCAGCCATACGTTTGGACCTCAGATTTAAATTAGGGCCGAAATCACTAAGTCAATCAGTTATCTATTAAGAGTTCTGGAAGGAAACGTAAATACAGAATAATTTGGTTACAAATGTAGTTTCAAGTTTAAGGCATTGTACCACTTTCCCATTGATATTAAAGTGAAAATGTTACAGGACAGAGACTATCATATCACATACAATAAGATATGTACAGATGCAC
The DNA here is from genome assembly GCA_037834125.1 of Lippia alba. Lineage (NCBI taxonomy): Eukaryota > Viridiplantae > Streptophyta > Magnoliopsida > Lamiales > Verbenaceae > Lippia > Lippia alba. The sequence goes on along the minus strand of JBBMKE010000002.1, from coordinate 5,874,880 downwards.
TCGATACAAATAAACCAGAAGATGGCAGAATGATATTTAGTCCATTAACTAAAAATGGGTTTTTCTCGTCAAGAAAAACATTTATTCGTGAGCCAATTAAGCCAGAAGACATGGTCTGGTGCTTCAGGGAGCTTCTATCTCAATCTCATGCACTTGTCAGCCATAAAGATGAGTAAGAAGATCCTACAGGAGAAAAGACTTGACTTTTCAAATTGATTGGAACAACTTCTTTGCTAGCATCATAAGCTATTTGATGCTACAACTAGCCAGTGAAGTAACAACTACAGCAGTCAATTAATATGAATATCCAACCCTTTCACTAAACAATCAAATTGCATTCAAAATAAATAAAAAATAGACAAAACCCAACAGTTTGAAAAGAGAAAAGACAGAAGCAAAAACCAACATATTTAAAAGATAATTCTTTCGGAAGTAAGAAATCACCTTAATATCTTCATTAGACACCCCGTAATCCAAATTGGATATATATAACTTGGTTCCAGTCTCAATACTAGAAGGTTGACCACCGCCGGCGGAAAACATGTCGTGACTCCAAGTTGATTCAGGTGCCTATTTCACACCGTAATTCATCATCATATAAAACGTAGCAAGCAAACAAAAAGTCCTCCATATAAACATCAAAAGCAGCACGCAAGCAGATCTGACCTTGGGGGCGGCATAGGGAGCAGCACGATAGGCCGAACGGTTAGGCTGGCGGCGTGCTGGCCCAGCACCGGTGGCGCGGCCTCTGCCCCGCGGCGCGGATTTTTTGTTGCTCTTAATTAGATCTTCAAGGGTCATGTCAAGCGCGGCACCTGACATCCTCTCTTCTCTATGTGAATATCCGACAATTAGGGTTCGAGAAGCTAAGATTTGGGGAGAATATCCGATAATTAGGGTTCGAGAAGGTAAGATTTGGGGAGAAAGAAAAGGTCGGCTGGGGAGGAGGAGTGACAGACCAAAAATAGAGTAAATTCTCCAGCGGTCAATATTTGTTTGAAAGACAGTGGGAGTAATTTAGAATTTTGCGACCAGCTCCCGGTAGTTGTGTAAAATATCGAAACGGCCCATAAGGATTGGGGAGGCTAGCACTTTTGTTTTGTTCTGCTTTTTTAGCGACAAGGGCTGCCGCCAATACTTATATCGTAAGGATACGAATATGGTCATATGAACATGATAATATGGATAAAACGATGCAGATTTTTAAAATTGTAGAGTTCGATAAGGCTCTAATATGTTTATATTCTATATAAATTAATAATTTCGCACACTTGATGCGTGTGAAAAAAATAATTATTATCTAAATATATTAAATTAAATTATTCATTTTAATATAAATTTAATAATTATCTATATTAATAGGAAAAAGTTAAAATATAAATTAAAAAATATTAAAAAGAAAGAATAAAATTGAGGTGAGAGAAAAATGGAGTTGATAGATAAATAGTTACACGTTCTGTAGCACCCCGGAGCGAAGAGCACTACATCCCCCGCACCATAGCCCGATACGTATAACGAAATGAGAACTCTGCACACCGTACTAAGCTACAGCGAACGGGTGATAAACAAAACCTCGCCTAGGTTACGCAGTCTAGACCCTAATACAGAGTGCTCAAATTAATTAAGACAATTATGCGAAAGCACCATGATTTCATACAGAATCACACACACATGCAATGGCTACAGGCCAACAAAATTAATCACACGATTCACATGCAGCCTTGGGCTCATAAGCCTCTTTTAGAATCATAAGTACGAAGCCCAACAAGGACAAATTTAAATCATACATAATTCATCAAGTTGGAAACATAATCATATATATATACATATTTCAAAAGTATCAAAGCGATAAATGAAATGTAGTATGCCAAAGACTCAACCTAAAGACTTGAACAACTCAAAAGAAAAACCGCTGCCTAGCCAAGTTATGTGATTCCGACTTTGAACATTGTTCGTGAAACAGGAATGACCTTATAATTCCTCAAAATTGGTCGATTTTGGGCTTCGGCGTTATACCTTTCCTTCATATATATAATATCAAGGAAATGATTTCCAACGTAAAGTTCTTTCTTTAATGTACTCTGTAGCGCCCGAGCGTGTGACGCTACAGTTGGAAAACGTACAGAATTACACAACGGAAGTTTAAAAATTTTCCAAAAGTTTATCAATAAACTTGCAATGTTCGTATCTTATCATAGGGTGTTTCAAGAAACTCACGTTGATTGAAACTTTTTTGTGATGTCGATTCCGCCTATCAAACACCCTTCATGTAGAAAGTCCCTCGAACGGCCTTCGATTAGATCCCAAAACAGCGATCCTCCAAAGCGTATCCGCACCAGTCCTAGGACACGATCAAGCTAGTGAGAATGCTAGTTTTGTGGCTTGTGTTTAGGCTATGATTTTTTGCTTTGAAAACTTCTCTTTTATTTTTCCACAAAAACGGAATGCTTCAAGAACGTTGGTTTAAAGAATAAGAGAAGCACCACCACTAGTATTTATATTAGTGGGGCTCGATCCACTTAGGGCTTCCCAAAGCCTAGTGGACTTTGTTTTCTTGCTCACTAATTAAACTATTAATTATTTATTTTAATTGAAAGTCATCAACTTATTCTCCAAGTCTTTTCTATCTCAAGTGATTTAAGTGATACCGTTTGACTTCGAATGTCTATTTTTTGGCATTCGTTTGGCGTTTTAAATAATTTCTTTGGCCTTTAATTTTATTTTATGATATAAATTAATGAATGTGTGATATGTATTGATATAATCTAGAATTTTATGCTATGAAATTTAATGGATTGAATGTGAAATGAAAATGTGAACGCCTAAATGTCACCTTATGCCACTTTCTTGCATTCATTTGCATCGTCGTGCATCTAAATGGTACGTAATCGAGTTTAAGTCTTTAGTATTGCGTTTGTTTGAAACAAGGGTGCTTCCGGGAGGAGTACCCGAAGTTTAAGGTTGTTGGGGGTTGTTTTCTCGCACCACACAACACACTTTTGTTCAAAGGTGAGGTTTAGGTTCTTTTCTTTTTATTTAAGCGACCTAAGACCCTTAAATGCTCGTTTTCTAGCCCGTATGCGATTATATATTATATATATGGTTAAATATGTGTAATATAATGTACGATATGTTTATGATCTTATTATCAGGTTTCGGCTTTCAAAAGGACTATATCTACGAGTATATATGAGCTCACGTTTTTAATGAAAGTTTAATGCCTACATACGTAAGGTTAATGATTCGATTTGAGCGAGAATGCAATGCAAAGATAATGTTGAATCCATGGAGATTACGAGTTGGGATGCCTGGTACGATAGCGGGCTGTCGGGTTAAGCCTAAATGTGGTTTCCCTCCAAGGTATTACGTGCGACCTCGGGAGGTTGGGAAGACATGGTGCTTTTGTGCCTTTGGTATAAAGCCGGGGAGGACTTGTGCGGGTTAGCTACCCCTCGAGAAATTTATAATGGCACTCATGTGGGTCAATCGCCCCTCGAGGAATTTACTAATGGATGGTTAAGGTCGCGCAACCCTTCCATCACCAAAGTTAGGGAATGAATGTGAATGGTATTTGTAATGTAATGTAATGAGGAGTCATGGTGGATGCTCGCACTCGCCGGGCTTAATGAAATGGTTGGATTATGAAATGGGAATAGAGAGTTTATGAATGTATACGTAATTTATACGTATATGATATGTAATGTTTTCTTGAAAACGTTTTGGTATGCAAAACCTATTCTCGGTTCATAACCCTTATCTTTTATTGCTTTGCTCTATATATATGTATAGTGTGGGCGTGCGTTAGCTCCCTCACTCAGTCGAGATATGACTAACACCTCTCCTTTACCACCTTTAGTTTGCAGGTCTTTTGAGCACGAGCTGGGCAACAAAGTGGGTCGTTCGAGTCTCACTTTTGGGTGTAGGTCGTGCTAGGTGCATCGTTTATCATTTTGGTTTTGTATTTAATGATTTGATAATGTTATGTATTTTGTTATGTAGATATGATTCGTTATGGATATGTATATTTGGATACTTGGTGCATATATTTGATTTTAAATTTTATGTTTGTTGAACTCCTTTGCTTCCGCTATTTGTTCTTTTGTTGCGCCCTCTAGTTTGGTTTAGCTCCGCCTAGCCTAGCGAGTGTGTGGTCTCTCGTTCGCTTAGACTTGGGCTCTTGTATAGACTTCATATTTCATATGCGAGTTCAGGTTTAGGTGCGGGGGATGTGGTGGCCCACGCTCCAGGCGCTACACAGAACGTAGGCCAAGGACAGTGAGCAAGAAGGCGGGTCTAGGTGCGGGGGATGTGGTGGCCCACACTGCGGGTTTAGGTGAGGGGGATGTGGTTCCCCACGCTTCGGGCAGCTTGTGGACAGCGAATAGGAATTTATTCTTGTCCTGCCAGCGGCACATAGGTCAGCTTGAGGACAATCTGGAATTGGTAGTAGGTTGGGATTCAGAACCTAGGTTAGCTTGAGGAAAGTGAGCAGAATATATTTCAAGTTGGAAAATTGAATTTCGGACAATACAATTTGGAAAATTAAATTTCGGACAATAGCAATTTACCAGAAATTCAGGTGAGTCCATTAGTCCACTCTTGAGTTTCACAATTTGATAACATACGCAACATTTTAATATATAAAGTTGTCTACTAATATATTATTCTTTCAATGTGGGACGACCAATGTACAGTTTTCAAAACAACTTTTCATATACATTTGTGCATTTAATATACTCATTAATTAATTCTCCAATAATTAATTATTAAATATCAACACAACGCATATGTCCAACACCATTGGCTTTCATTATGCTAGAATGGTAGTGCCCATGAGATTTACATGGCCAGGTAAGATTTTCAAGAGTGTTTGGCTGGCATACTGATCGACATGTAATGAATCAGTGTGCTTATCCAAAGACACATGATGCTTGCAAGTTTGGCTTCGTCCAGTCAGGTTAGCTGTAAAGTTTGTTTATTCTTTCGTATCCACGTATAAATGGCCATTGTCCTATCTCACATGTGCTCGTTAAAAATATATAAAAAGCTTTTTATGCATCAAATTCAACAAAGTGTTGAGCATTTTCCAACTCTATTTTGGGAAGCATTGTTGAAAAATTAAAATTTTCATAGTGAATCTACATAAAGATAAATAATATTATTGTGTATCTTGACGAATTATTAGGCCAACAAAAGTTTGTCTAAGTGATTAATATGTTAATTTTCCAAAACAATGTTCTGTATTCGAATTCCACTCGCGTACGTATGTTTAAAAAAAAAAAGATAGGCCAATTATATTTTAATTGTTTAGCGATTTTCTCGGTTCATCAATGAAATTTATTTTTCAATAATGTTCTCCCAAAAAAATAAAATTGGAAAATAAATTTAGTTGTTGCACTATCATAAAACAGTAATCAGTAAATCAATAGTCGTTTTGCATTCATATACTAAAGATCAAGAAACAGAAAGCATGGAAAATAGAAGCAAATCATCAGAGCACCACAGCATCTGCTGGAGTTAAGAATA
>JBBMKE010000002.1:5826770-5853959 GCA_037834125.1 Lippia alba | reverse complement strand
GTTGCACTAAACCAAAAAATTACACCAAAAGTAAAATATACCACAACAAAAACAACAAAATTAGAAAAAAACCCATATTGGTGGTGGTGATCAAACATGTCCCGATGTTGCTCGAGTGGATCCATCTATTGATGTTTTATATCATTAATAGGGGCAATAATATCACGGGGCATTTAGATTTGGGAATATAATTCATGTAACTTCTCTCGCATGAGGGTATTACTTCTCTCGCATGAGGGTTTTCTGCCAGTGTGCTATTATCGTTTGGTTTTCGACGGAAGCTTCTGTCCTAGTGTTCCAACATATCGTCCGGAGTCGTCACTATACTTTCTCATACGCTGAACTCTAATTCTACCTGCTTTAATCTTAGTTTTAGGGCTCGTTTTCGATACTAACGTTGCGCTTTGCTTTGTCTTTCCAGGAAGAGTGCGGCGCGTGAGTTCATTCCTCTGGCTCTTTGTGTAGTGATCCTCTGTACTATCTTTCTCTATGGAGTCTGAAGTGGATCAGTTGGGTAAGGCACTTGCGTTAACCTCGACAGATGACATGGATAGAATTGCTCCGGAGGCGGTTTGGAATGGGAGTGAGTCACATAAGGGGTTGTTGATTGTTGGGAGGATTCTATCAAAGAAGGCGTTCAGATTCGATGCATTTCAGGCCACTATGAAAGGAGCGTTTAACCTCATAAAGGGTATTGAGATCGAAAAACTCGAAGGAGGCAGATTCTTGCTTATAGTTCAACACAAAGTAGATTTTGACAGAATTATGAAAGGGGGTCCATGGGCCTTCGAGAAGAATTTGCTACTGCTCAAGGAAGTTAAGGACTCAGTGGATCCGTCTATTTGTGAATTATCTGAATGTGAGTTCTATGTCCAGGTTGAAGGATTACCCTATACTAAGCGTACTAGGCTTATGGCAGAATTCATAGGGAATCAGGTGGGCAGGTTCGTTGATTTCGATGATAAGAAGAAAGGGAGCTATTCCTTCAATCCAAGAATGCGGTTAAGGGTTCGAATGAATATGGAGGAGCCACTGAAGAGAGCGATTAGAATTCGGAACGCATCTGGTGATGGCGGGTTTCTAGTTCGGCTGAGCTATAAACGTTTACCAAACTTTTGTTACCTGTGCGGTATGTGCGACCATATAATGAACACATGTTCGAAGCAATGTGAGGAAAGTTTTGTGGATCCAGGGCCTGAGTATCCGTATGGAGCTTGGTTACGAGCGTCGTTGGATAGTGGGTTGTCGGGGTGGAAGACCTCCGGTGGTAGCGTCTCAAGCGGGGGGAGCTCTCCTGTGTTCAAAAGATATTCCGGTGTCTCTGCGGCAGCCACTAATGGGGGTCAGGGTGGCGGTGAACCCTCAGGTTCGTGTTCCGAAAAATATGGAGAAGATCCTTCGAAAATACCCACTTCCCGCTCCACGTCCAGCTTTCAAAAAGATTCTGCTCCCTTGTTTATCTCCAACTTTAACCAACAATCTACACCTGACATCCCCAAATTTAGCACTGAAATTGGATTACCAAGTCCCTCACGTATCCATCAAGCCGTGGACCCCACACTAGCCAACCCATCATCCCTAAACTTAGACAATAACAAACTTCAGATTATCCCACTCCCTGATAATCTCATCAAACCACATCGAAACAACCCCACCAACAAAATTGATACACCTTCTACCAAAGATAACCCTACTTTTCAGAATACCGGAACACCCTTATCCCAGAATATTCCTAATATCCCATTATTCACCTTCTCTCATAATCCCACCATATCAGCCCTACAATCCCGTGATATTGTCCTTAAACCAAGAATAGTTACAACCAGAAAACAAAAACCACGTCACAATCAAAAGTTGGGAAAAGCAAAAAATCCCAATATTCTTTCCCCTAAGCTGGACACAATGCTTGTGGATACTCCTATTTCCTTGGAACCGACATCAAGCAATCTTGGCAAGCGATCGACTGATAGTAACACTGAATCTCTCATAGACTCCCGTCCTCTGAAAAAACCTTTGGCTTCACTGGCGGGATCCTCAGAGCTTCTTAGTCCGGCGGAGGCTGCGATGCAGCCCCGCCAAGCATAATGAATCTAATTGCTTGGAATTGTCGAGGCTTGGGTCGGGCTTGGGCAAGTCGGGAATTGGAGGGTTACCTCCGCAAGTTCGACCCAATCTTAGTTTTCATATCTGAGACTAAGAGTAAGAAAAGGCGTATGGATTCGTTGATGGACAGATGGGGTTATTTCGGTCTTGGTGTGGATGCGATCGGTAAGAGTGGTGGCCTTGCTCTGTTGTGGCGAAAAGATGTTCCAGTTGACCTCCTAAGTTACTCTAGATTTCATTTCGATGTTATGATTCACACGCCTAACTCTCCGGTCAGTTGGCACCTTTCGTGCATATATGGACATCCTGATGCATCTAAAAGAAAGTCGACGTGGAAGCTACTGGATAGTTTGAAGAGTTCCCCGAGGAATCCTTGGATTGTGTTTGGAGACTTTAATGAGATCCTTTGGACAGACGAGAAACGCGGGGGGAGGATAAGACCCGTTCACCAGATGAGAGCATTTCGGGAATCTATGAGTAGTTGTAATCTGACAGATTTGGGCTTTTTTGGCGATAGATTCACTTGGTGTAATAATAGTCCTGCCCCGTTCACTATCTCAGAAAGGTTGGATAGAGTGGTAGGCAACAGCGGTTGGAAAACACTTTTCCCGTCTTACTCTATTCATCATATTGATTCTAATTCCTCTGACCATAAGCTTCTGTTGTTAAGACTCTCATCAAAGACACCAAGGAAGGTTCAGCATACTAATAGAACTTATTTCAAGTTTGAATCAGCATGGTTACGGGACGTGGATTGCGAGTAGACGGTGAAGGAAAGCTGGGGTAGCTTATCTCACGAGAATAAGAATAAGGCGGAATTAGCATGGCGTAAAATTGAGAACTGCCAACTTGACTTGTCAGCGTGGGCTATGGATAAATTTGAGGCTCCAAAAGTTCGCATTAGAAAATTAGAAGATAAATTACGTGACATTAGAAGGGGACTAATAACTATTCAGAGCAAAATGGTTGAGAATTCTCTTCGAGCAGAGATTTCAGAATGGTACGCAAGGGAAGAGGCATGGTGGAGACAGCGCGCGAAGGCCCATTGGATGTCCGAAGGAGATCGGAATACGGGGTATTTTTTCTCTAGGACAAAAAATAGAGAAAAAAGAAATCAAATTGATAGTTTGTTGGATGAGGAAGGGACTCTGCGTTCCAAACCAGAAGAGATTCAGTCCATAGTGGAGAACTATTTTCAGTCTATTTTCTCGCCTAACTTGACCCCTGTTGAGGAGATTGATAGTACTTTGGATCAGCTCCATCAGAAGGTAACTCCAGAGATGAATGAAAAGCTCATAGCGCCGTATTCTCCACTGGAAATTGAGAGAGCATTGAAATCTATGTTCCCACTTAAGGCCCCCGGGCCAGACGGTATGCCTCCCATCTTTTTTCAAAAATTCTGGAGTTTTATTCGCGATGATATTATTGATTGTACTACTGAATTTCTGAATCATGGGCGCTTTGATAAAGTTATGCATGCTACTAATATTGTTTTGATTCCAAAAGTTGATAATCCCAAAAGTATGTCTGACTTACGTCCTATTAGCCTCTGCAACGTTATGTATAAAATTGCTTCAAAAGCTATTTCTATCCGTCTCAAACCAGTCTTGAAAACAGTGATCTCTCCTACCCAAAGTGCTTTTGTCCCTGATAGGCTTATCACTGATAATGTTTTGTGTGCGTTTGAAGTTAATCATTTTATCAAACATAGAAAGCAGGGTGCAGATGGTTTTCTAGCACTTAAACTGGATATGAGTAAAGCAAATGATAGGGTGGAATGGCGATTCTTGGAGCGAACCATGTTGAGGTTAGGTTTTCATGTTTCTTTTGTCAATTTGATCATTCGTTGTATCTCTCTTGTGGAATATTCCTTTGTGCTTAATGGTTCAAGTTTTGGACATGTGTCTCCGGGTCGTGGCCTTCGACAAGGCGACCCTTTATCTCCGTATTTATTTCTTATTTGTGCTGAGGTCTTTAGCTGCTTATTGGACAATGAGTGCAGAGTAGAAGGGATTCGGATTTGCAGGGAGGCACCAGTTATTTCTCATTTATTGTTTGCAGATGATACTATGGTTTTCAGTAGGGCTTCGAGAGAAGTGGTGGAGGGGATCCTGGCGGTTCTAGAAAAGTATGGAGAGGTGTCTGGGCAGTGGATCAATTACGAGAAATCAACTATTGTATTTAGTCCGAATGTGGAAGCGGGGTTAGTGGAGGAACTAGCAAGCCGGTTGGGTGTTCGGGCAGTTGAGAAGCATGATAAATATCTTGGCCTACCAGCCATGGTAGGGAAATCAAAAAAAGAGGTGTTTGCTAGTATACGGGATCGGATTGGTAAGAGAGTGCATGGTTGGAGAGATAGGGCAATTTCGCAGGCTGGTCATGAAATCTTAATTAAAGCAATTTTACAAGCAATTCCAGCATATGCCATGAGCTGTTTTAAACTTCCGGAGACCTTATTGCGTGAGATTTCTTCTATGTTGGCTGGATTTTGGTGGAGTGGGAAAAATAATAGTAAAATTCACTGGATTAGTTGGGAGAAGCTTTGTGTTCCTAAGAGTGAAGGGGGAATGGGGTTTCGGAACTTGAGAGCGTTCAATGAGGCTTTACTAGCCAAGCAGGGATGGAGATTGGTTACCGAGCCACATGGGTTGCTGTCCAGATTGATGAGAGCGAGGTACTTCCCCGGTGAAAGTTTCTTTGAGGCGAGGTTGGGCACGAATCCTTCTCTAACATGGCGGAGTATTTGGAATGCACGAAAATTACTTGGGAAAGGCGTGAGGTGGAGAGTGGGTAACGGGACGTGCATCCAAATTTGGAAGGATAGGTGGCTTCCTCGACCATCTAGCTTTCAACCTTTGGTGTGTCCGGAAGGGTCCAGCAGCTTGGTTTACGTAAAACAACTTATCCGGGCAAATGGCAGTTGGGATGAAGAGTTGGTGCGGGGTTCTTTTGTGGAAATTGATGCTGATGTAATACTCTCTATTCCCTTAGGAGCTCCACGTTCCGTTGATCGTAGGATTTGGCATTATAATAAAAATGGACGGTTTTCAGTCAAAAGCGCTTATCTAGTGGCTCTAAGCTCGTTCCGGGAGAATAATGGGAGTGGAGAACCTTCTAATAGACGACCATGGAAATTTGTATGGGATAGGGGGGTGGCGCCTAAGATCAAAGTGTTTACGTGGAGATTATGCCGCGAAGCCTTACCGGTTGGGGAGATGTTGAAGAGGAAAAGGTGGAGGGATATAGTGGTTTGCCCATGGTGTAAAACTGAAGCAGAAGGGTTGGAGCACGCCTTTCTTAGCTGCAGCTTAATTCGCCAATTCTGGGCCTGCACAAATCTGCCATGGTCTATTATCTCTCAGTGGCAGGGGGTAGCGAAAATTGGATCCGTTTTGTTCTGCGCAGTTTGAGTCGGGAGGAAGGAAACCATTTTCTAGTGGCGGTGTGGGCGATATGGCGGAATAGGAATAGGGAATGGTCGGCGGGGGAGGGAGTAGATGCGGAAAAGCTAGCTCTCTTTGCAAAAAATTTCTATGAAGCAGGCCGAATAGGCCGGAGAGCAGATATTCCGTTGGAGTCGGCGACTTTGGCGACCATGTGGACTAAGCCTCCGGTGGGCACGGTGAAAATTAACAGTGATGGGGCATTGTTTGGGGAGTCGGGAGAAGTCGGATGGGGTGTGGTGGCTCGCAACTCAGAAGGGGAATGCTTGGCTTGGAAGAGTGTGCGGACAAAAGGTAAATTTGATGTGGAAGCTGTGGAAGGAATGGCAATGAGAGAGGCGGTGGTAATGGCCCAGCAACATGGTTATGAAAATGTGATCATGGAAACTGACTGTCTCTCTCTCTTGAGGAAAATTGAAGATCAGGTTGATGATATGTCAGCTATTGGACCAATTATTGAGGATATTCAGACAACACTTTTGCAAATGCAATCGGTCTCATTTAGCTTTGTGCGGCGGGAAGGGAATACGGTGGCTCATGCTTTGGCCCGTCTTGGCTTGAATTCTTACGGGGACAATGAACTCCCTGATGTTGCTAGGTTTCGTCTTGTTAGTGATTTAAATCTGATGTAAGCGCTTGTTTGTTTTCAAAAAAAAAAAAAAAAGAATTGGCATACCTCTGCAATAGTTGTTTTGATCTTAAATGTATTTATTACTCATTTATTTTTTCAACTTCTAATCTGTCTTTGTTTTTTATCTCACATTACTTCAACCATTTATTATTTATACCATCTTTATCATCTTCTTTATAATTCAAATTTTTAATATTTATCTTTTTTCAATTTAATAATTATATTACAGATAATTATAAAATAATATTATAATTATTAATAATAATGTTGGTGTGTGAAATTAAGTTGAAACAATCAAACCCATTGAACTAGTAATACGTAAAACCACCAAAAAATTCTATAGTAAGCAACAAACAAACGTAGATAGTTTATTAAATCCCATATCTATGTAAATGCCAAACTTTCCATCTTCATCTACCCTATCATTAAATAAAATCCCTTCGTATCGCGAGCCCTCTCAAATTTGAATTCCAACGAAACCCTACTCAGCGCCCATCCATCACCCTCATTGTTGTTGCCATTGCGCCTCCTTATCTCCGCACAACACTTCACAGTCTCCACAGCCATACAAATTACATAAAAGTTCTTGGGAAAACCCTCAACCCTTCATCTTTCATCCCTTCTTTCTTTCTTTCACCATCAATAATCATACAGAAACAACAAACAAAAAGGCAATGGCGAAGAAGAAAGCAGCCAACGCCAACTCCCACCAAGATAATAAACCATCGCAGAAGCAAGAAGATTTTGTCAAAACCCGTCAAGAAGTGGCGCCAGCCATGGATGCAGAGGCTTCGGAGAAGATTGATAGCCTGAAATCCCTCAATCAGTTGCTTGTTAAGGAGGCCGTTGAGCGCCGCCACCTAGTGGAATCGCTCATTCAGTCCAAGGGGTCGTTGGAAATGGAGCTAACTCGGTCGAACTCGGAGAGCGAAACGTTGAGGTCCGAGTTGACTCAGTTGGGCGATAAGGCTGCCGAGTTGGAACTCGAGAGGACTGTGGTGGCCGCTGTTGTTTCTACACAGGTTGCTCTGATGGATAATGGAATCAAAGGTTTGGAGGCGGAGATGAGGGTGTTGAAGGGAGTAGTTGATGAAAAAGAGACTGAGATTGAGAGGTTGAATGGGAAACTGAATGAGGTTCTTGGTGAATTTCGGAATGAGAAGAACGTCGCGGAGAGAGTTCGTTTGGAAAGGGATGGAATGAAGGACATGCTTGATCGGGAAATTGAAGAGGCTAAAATGTTGAGATGGAATTTCGTCGAAATGGAGGAGAGAAAGAAGAGTGTCGAACGAGAGATTGGAGAATTACGGGCTATGTTTGATGTTGTACGAGGGGAAAAGGAAAAGAGTGAAATGAGGATTGAATCGATAACGATTGAGAAAGATTTGATAGACAGGAGTTTGTTGGAGTCGAATAAGTTGATGGAGGAAATAAAGGAAGAGCTTGGTCGTGTTGTCAATGAAAAGGAAAGGATTGAAGAGGAGAGAAATGCGGAAACGTTTAAAAGGAAAGAGTTGGAGAAAACGATTAGTCAGGTTAACGAGTTGGTGTCTCGTTTGCTGAAAGATGGGGAAAAACTACGTGCCGATGTTGCTGAGTTGGAGAAGAAGTGTATTGCGAGTGAGGAGATGCAGAAGGAGATGGGGAGGGAGACTGATAAACTAATGGAAGAAAAGAAGATGAATGAGAAAAAAATTGAGGAGTTGATTGATATGAAAAGTGAGATCGAGAAAGATTTCAACAATGCGTTGAAGAAGTTAGACGAGCAGAAACTAGAAATAGAAAAAATGGTTAATGAAAGAATGATCACGATGGAAGCTAAAAGTAGAGTGGAGAGTGAAGTTGTTGCATTGCGAAAAGAAGGAGTTGAGCTAAAAGCTGTTGTTTCGAAATTGGAAGGATCTATGCGTGCTGAGGTTGTGAAAATCAAGAGTTTAGAATCTGAAGTTGGGAACTATAAGAGCAAGCTTGAGGAGGTGAAGGTTGAGAGGGATAAAATGGAAACTTATCTGGATGAAGAGAAGGTGAATTCCGTCAAATTGAAGGAAAAAATCGGAGAGTTGGACAAAAAAGTTGAGGAAAGTCTTAAGGCAATTGAGGAAACGAAAGGAAACAATGCTGCAATATTTGCTGAGAAGGTTGAGTTAGAGAGTCGGTGTGAAATGCTGAAGAAGGAAATTAGTTCCTTGAAGGATATGTTAAAGGAGACGACACTGTCATTTTGCTCAAAGGATGATGATATTGGTGTTGCTTATAAGAAAGAAATTAATGGTGATGAAGAGGCAAAAGGGTATTTGATGGAAATCGAAATGATAAAGAATGCTTTCAAGAGTAAAGAGAGCAAGGTAGAGGGAATGAAGAGGCAAGTCGAGTTGCTCCAGAGTTGTGTCGAAGATGCCCACAAGAAGAAGAGCTTTTGGACGGCGTTGTCCTCCGCTACAACCCTTTTAGCTGCGATTTCCCTTGCTTATGTAGCTCGTGGGCATTGATGGATTGGATCTGAGACTTGTGTTGCTTTGAGTGTTTTGTTTTTCGTCTATGACCAAAATTTTTGTTGCTGACTGCAGGCGAGAAAACTGATGATGCGTTAGTCGTTTAGGTGGTTGTAACATTTCGTTTTATGCAATAAGGCTTCCTTTAATCTGACGTATGCAGCTTTTCTTATCATATTATCACTGCCCAGTTCATTTCGTGTTTTGATTGTTTAATTGGCTAGTGAAGAAACTTTGGAGTGAACTGCATTCTGGAAAAACAGAAAGTGTTACTGAGACTCGAGATAAGCATTCGTTTCAACTGGCTCTGTATCTGTATGCGTTGGAGCTAGCAAGCGAGGCCTTCCATTTAGTGGGGGATTTAGTGGCTTCCCCCTCACGATATCTTTTTCTTTTCGCTTAAGCTCCCCTGGTTTGGGGGATTAATCAATTGGATACCTGAGAACCATAATCTTCCCTAGGAACAGCTTCTACAACGATAGATAGGGGTCAGGTTTGTTTGGCATCTAGTTTATTTCATTCTCAGTTGATGCAGACTCGTCAAAGCATTATTGCTGTCTTTACTTGTGTTTGTTTAGGTTTTTGATCTCGAGGGCCAAGAGTAAATTTATACTATTACCATCGGACTTTTTTTTCCGACTATAAGCATTTCAACAAAAAAAGTAGTACTCTTGTTGTGTCATTGTTGTATCCGGAGGTCAAAAAGCATGAAAGAAGTATACAGAGATCGGTACAAAGGCAATCAGACAACTGAATTCGAATTGCTGGCAATTTGGCTTCAACAAGAGCGCCGAATAGCACACCCCAAATATTTAATAGAAAGGATGATTAAGAAACCACGAACACAACTTCGGGAACAAGATATTATCACATAGCGTACAAAAATTCGTCTAGCAAAATGAGATTAACGACTCACACAAGAAAAATGATTTCCACTCCAGAGATAGAACATGAAACTTTTACCGTCTAAACTCCAGTAAACACCAAAGAGCATTTTCTGAAACAAGCAATTGTTTCTTCGTCAAGAACATGCGAGAACACCAACATAGTATAAGTCTCGACAATCACAAGCACAATTCAAACTAAAATACTTCATATAAAGTGCTAATCATCAAAGGAATAGCAGGCCACGATCGGTAATAGCTCAGGTATCATAGGTCACTAAACTTTCGCCTCCTAAGGCAAACTGAAGAGAAAGAGTGTGTGTGAGTGGGCCAGACTGGTTTATTTTCGGATATGATGCATAGATACTTCTATTGCATGTTTACTTCGTAGGATGAAAGGGGGATTAGATTCTAATCCTACTTAAACTTACGTTTACTAATATTATTACAAATCGGAGATTTATGACAAGATTCGGGATGATATTGGATAAAAGGTTGATTATTCATCCCATATTTCCTATGAGATGAATAATCCACCATCACATCGCACCACTCATCCCATTACTCATCAATTCCATCTTATCTCAACCAATAAAACAAACATGCAACTAAAGTATTGATCTGTCGTGTCATTTAGGACACTTGTCATGTGGTAAATCTAGAAAGATTTTCATGTTCCCATGTCAATGTTGTGTTTGTATCACCCTGTCTATAATCGTGCATCAGGCTTTCGAATATAATGCAAAACCCATGGAAGAATGAACAGCAAGGTGGATCAAGTATTCAAACAGCTTCTCACACATTGCAGCTTAATAGATTTCTCTAAATCTGGTTTTCAAAGTATACTAACCATTTTAAACAAAAATAGTTGGTACTACCTATATTATAAGCAACAAATTTTACATATATGCTTCCATAAAACTCATGCTGCATGAATAAATATCAACTCCTTTAGCAAGCGGCAAATGCCATACAACTGTGAACTGTAGCAGTCGAAACCAGAAAACTAAGTTTTATCTTCAAGGAACCATTCTATAACATGATCAAACACATCAGTACCATGTTGGAGTGTTTACTTTATTGGTTGGGATGGGATGAGATGAGATTGATGAATAACGGGGATGAGTTGTGGGATGTGGTGATGGATTAATCATCCCATGGGATATGTGATGAATAATCAACCTTTTATCCAATGTAATCCCGAGCGTGTCATCAATCCCAAACTTGCGAAAGTATAGTAAACACTAAACACAAGTTATTGCAAGTCTTAGTACAAGTTACAACCAATTCTCCACCTGTACAATTTGTGTTGCTTCTCTGATACTCATAGACCTTATAATGAATTTCCTACAAAAACCTTCCTCAATTCATATGCTCATTTTTCAGTAAGTAAGCTGCACAGAAACTTCATTAGTGGACTACACCGCAGAAAATCGCAAAACACATGGTGAATAGAAGCTCCATAGAAATAAAGCTAACACATCGACTTCTAAATAGACAATAAGTTTGACATGTAAATAATTAGGTAACAGATTAGTCATATAGTTAATAGATTACACTTTCTCAAGCTAACAAATGGTGACTATGTCCATTCCATTTCCATCCTATTCTAAGTCAGTACAAACTTTCGACAATACCTGGAGTATAGGTGCAACCAGTTGAGGTGAAGTTCAGTCTTAGACAAAATTTGAGGATCAAGGTTAAGCTTAGTATTCTGAGCGAAAGCATACAAGCCTATTTTTAGTGAATCAACACCAATTTCAGTACCGACAGAAAGAGCTCAACTTCAAGCCAGTGCAAAATGTGAATATCACAAAAATGTTTCCCCGTTGGATTCCAGCCCCCTTCCCACACAACCCACCAACAATACACAGAAACCGTCTACAGTCTGAATTCAATTCTGATGAAAAAGAGACTCTAAGGAAGCTTGATTAAGGAAATTTATCTGGTTACATTGTAATAACAGTTAAGAGTCTTACTAAATAGTAATTACTAATACATAATTATACAATGCAGAAGATACCTCCCCAAAAAACAAAAAACAACCCTAGTTTGAAAACGTGCTCCTGATAAAGAATACTAAACTAAGAGACTAGTCATTCTATGAACAGCTCCAGATAAAATACTCAGGTAACTAGTCTCTCGAGATATACCGGTTCCGTGAAAAAAAATGAAATGCTGGTGCAAGATTAGCTCACAGATAATCATGCCACAAACTGTCGATTAAAGAAACAACACCAAATTATGAGTAGTCTACAAATGGAAAAAGTAAGATTTAACTTGCATAACAAAAACTGCGAAACATGTCATCATACAAGAAGTGAAATGCTAAAGCATGAACATCATATTATAATTAATGTTGGATGGAAAATCAGTGTAAAATTAGACAAGTAAATCAGTTTTTTCAGTTGTGAATCGAACTAACAACTCCATATGATACGGCAAATACGCAGACTTTCTAGCATGTACAAGCAGTGCTCAGATCTCCGAATCTTCTTTCTCAACTTTTTCCTTCAAATACCACCACCTCACCCGTTAATCAAAAATCTATTATACGGCCGTCGGAACAATTCTATATCAAAACCTTGTTCCTGCAAAAGAAAATATAAAGATCTCCCAATACAAAGTCATTACTAATTCCATCATATATCAAATACCGAAAAATCCATACACAAACGGACATATCTCACATCATAAAAGAAACAAACATTTGCTCATGAATATAAATTTGTAATAAAATATATATAAGAAAGGCACACCTACGTCTGTTTGGAGTAAGAGGAAGAAGAAGGGGCTCTCTTATTGCGAAACATCATGTAGCCGACTGGCAAAACCACACCCAACATCATTATCGCAGCACCAATCAAGTACCTCGCAATGCTCGGAGGTTCAACCTCCATTACCACGACCCTCCTAAACTGAATCAAGAAAATAACAAAAATAATAAAATCAATCGATCATAGTGAACAACCCACTCACAAATTCACGTGAAATCAACCGAATTGGCAGAAAATTTGGATTTCGTGATGACCCAACGACTGCGAATCTTGGATCTGGTGATCTGCATAGTCTATATATACACAAAAGGAAAAATCAAAGGTTGAGAACTTACGGGCATATTAGTTCGATTTAATTTTGGCCAAACGTTCAATTAAGCGTTGAGGAAGGGACGGAATGATGGATTTCTTTAACGCAGCTGCCGGGAGAGGAGACGCTTTCTAGGAATAGCCTTCGCCTGTTGTCTTCTCCCAACTCGAAGGTACCACACAGATATTTCAGGTCTAAGTAACAATAAAACAAAAATGGAACCTTTTCTTTTCCCTTTTTCCTTTTCTTTTCTACTTCTTTTAATTTCTTTAAAAAATAAAAAAATATATATATAGTTGGGATGAGTGGAACCAGATTGCATTTTATTACAAAATAATAGTTGAGGATGCAAATATAAATTTTTATAGTTCGAATGAAAAGTCCAAAAATTGCGATAGTACAAGATGTTCAAAATATTTATCTCAATTATATATTATACTTATTGATGAGGCCTAGATACGCTTAAGCCACCTCCGCGCCATGTGACCAATCCAGTCATGCCATACTGGCATAGCAGATTCAGTACTCAAAGCTTCCCCTCGACGATACCATCCAGCCTCGAGGGGGCAGCCCATACCTGCTAAAGAGTGAGTACAAAACTCCCCTCTCGAGCGTAAGAGTAAGCCAGACCAAAAAAAAGAGCGTAAGAGTAAGGCTAACTGCGTCATGATAATGCAGCCCTGGGGGACCTACCAGGAATAACCCTCTGGAATGCATCAGAGTCGGTATCAACTTACCACTCGTGGTCCTTCCCTCGAAACACATCGAACTCGTAAGTCTTCAAGGTCACGTTTACCTGAGCGCCCATGCCCCTCGGTAACCCTCCTGCAATATTACCTGACATGAAGTACAGGTGCACACACCTACCACTGCTGCTCCACGTTCACCTATTCGTAGGTCTTTACAGAAGTACCTTCTCCAAAGACTCCTCATTCCACCACGTGGCTAGGACAACACCCTTTTGGGACCACTTGATACGAGTTACCAAAATTCCCTCACCCTCAGCCATAAATAGTCAGAGTTTCCATCACTCTAGACAACAGATCTCTCACGAAAAAAATACCTTCAACATTTCAAGCTCTGCACCTTTGTTCTTCCCCTACCTCTAGCTCTTGAAGAATCCATTGAGTTGTTGCACCCTCAATCTGCGTTAGCTTAGTTGGGAGAACCCACTTCTCTTCCTCCGATATGCCTTCATTTTCTGAGCTCAACCTCCTCGATGGTTTCCTCACATTCTATAAATTGTAAATGTTGGTGGTCTGAACCACGCCAGATCATGCCCCATTATTTTGGCGCCGTTTGTGGGAAACCACTCTTCTTCTTCCACTTTATTTTTAGCTAAAAGAAAGACTAACACAAGTAGCCGGGTTCAGTCTTTAAGAGACTGGTGGGTATAAAAATAGGGCATAATATATAAAATCGCGGAAATTAAACATATAAATGCAAACTATAATCCCGTGCGAGGTTTTAAGAATAATTTTCAAGTGGATAAAATAAAGGAATCATCGAATGGGATTAAACAATCAATTTCATTAGGTTATTCAGTGGCTCGGGAGTAGGCATACACAATCTCCAACCTTCACCTGGTGTAAACATTAATCATTCATTCATTATCATGCAATCTATCTTCTGTGCACATTCTTTCGATCAATCATAATCAATCGTTCAATTACACCTTTTTTCTCCGGGTGGTGGAGGGGTTTGCAAGGCCCGGCCACCCATTTATTATGGCTAGTGGGGTCCATGAATCTGCAAAAACCTTGTTCTCCTTCCTCACTAAATCTCCTAGTGAGGTCGGTTTCGCTGTAGTTCATTGTGGAACTAGTACAAGGAATCACCGTCGACCCTTGCCTCCCCAGATAGCCACATGTACAAAGTCCCGGAGCCCTCACATTCATTCATGTCATCACCAAAACATTAGGTAGGGATTCATAAAGAAAAGGCTTTACATTCGAAATCATGTACTCTGGGAAATGACTCTATACATGTATAATAATTTTGGCTTAAAGCTTTACACATTGGATATATCGGGTAGAGATAGCTAATTGTAGAGAAACCCACCTATTAAATTTACGCCTTACCGAATAATATAAAAAATAAGGGAATAGTTGAAGATAGCCTATGAACCCGACAAGTCTCCACCCTGGAGAAAACTGTACAAAAGAAAATACGGTGCATTCGTGAGACCTAAGACTCCATATGAATCAAATATGACGCACAGAAATGCATAAATGTGACATGACATGCATCAGAATTAACAAAGTATCATGAAGATGTTCATGTGCACAATTAATGCCACTTAGACACATAAATGTTTCAATTATTCGTTGTAAGAATGAATCATGCTCCTTTCATTATCATTCGTTCATTCAATATTTAATTCATAACACATTGTAATACATGTTAACAATGCATAAGAATCATTTGTGGATGAAAGAAATCCATTAAACACATAAAGAAAACAATAGTGGTAAAGAACGTTATATTGTAGCATTTAAAAGTTCATATTTCATTCCACGTTTACGCGTTGAATTCCCACCATAAAATTCATAAACATGTTAAAATATATCATATATTATCAATTAATCAAGCATAAAATTCAATCAAACCTCATAACGAGACCGAGGAAGTGATAGGAAAGCAAGGAAACGGATTGAGGCGAGTTTTGGTGAAAGCTGATAGTTTTCGGTTTGCACAAGCTGTAGAAAAATGGGAATATCTTGAGTTCTACAAGTTGGAATTGGGTTTTGTTTATTGGATATGAAACTAGACAAATACGTCTTTCCAATGATATATAACTAGAATTTTAGTTCAAAGCGATGTGGAAATGACGTAGGTGCGAAGTGAGACGAAAGCAGTTTTTCGGTAAAGTGGCAACACCAAAATGGATTGATTATATCTCATAAAGAAAAATGATTTTAATGTGATTACAACTGGAGTATGATTTACACTTCAAAATATTTCTATGGTTAAAATTTCAGGTCAATCGGAGTTCGTTTTGATAGGCAACGATGAATAAAACAATACATATAAGCAGGCAGGGGGAGACATCTTCAAGACAAAATTGAGACATGGTCGTGTCTCGGTACATAAAATCACCCACAAAATCAGTTTAGGAGATATGGCTGTGTATGAATTCCTTTATAAAAGTGTCATGACGGTGGCGTAGTACAGAAACTTTGTCTTCTTCAAATTATCAGCCTAACACGCACACACAAACCTTGCTCCCCTGTTTCATAGCAACAACAACACCCCCCATCTATACACCCTTATGAACTAAGAATTCATCACAAAACTTGAGGCAAACACCTATCTCAATCTCCTAAACAAGAATTCATTCATATATGTTGAAAATTCACATTAAACTTTATGTTTTCAAGCTTAGGGTTTGAACTCCATTAATGGCAACTTAAAGATTAATCAACCACCAAGTAATCCATGCTTGTAGAAGTGAAAAGGAAGTAAAGAGGATCAAGTTTCATGCATAAAAACTCAAATTAATCCATGGATGATCATGTATCAAGAATCAAGCTTCAACTTCATTATTCATGCTTTTCTTCCCAACTCCAGAACTCCTAACTTATCTCATGCTTTCTATGGATGAAAATATGCAAAAAGATGAGGAGAAATCAATTCAATCTTTACCTTGGAATAAGGATGTGAGAGTTGATCACTTGAGCTCAAAGTATGGAAGAACAAAATGAGGGTTTCTTGGAGCTTCTTCACTTTTCTTTCTTGGCTAATGTTGATCGATCAAAATGGGAGAGGAAGGAAAAGATCGCAGCTATTAAGAGGAAGACACGAGTCAAATACGGGTCGAACCGAGTCCGAAAGTGATTAAAACGGATTCTAGTTAGGTTATATGGTCAAGTTGGCGAAAATTAGCTTTGTTGGAGGTTCAAACGACATCGAATAGGTATGAGGTCAGTTCCATATGGCTTGAGTCATGGTTCAAAGTGATGTGAAAAATGGCATAGGATCGAAGTTCGATGAATGCAGGTTTTCGGCGAAGTGGCGACACAAAATTAAAATGGCTATATCTTGGTCCTCAAATAAGATTTTTAGGTGATTCCAATTGGAGAATACTCTACACTCAAATTAGTTTATGTGGTTAAAATTTCAAGTCAATCGGATCACGTATGAGGGGTAAACGGCCATTTGAAAAGTAGCCTGAAAACCCAAACTGACATTTGAAAAACTCTCGGGTTAAAATTTTGGGAACTGAAACGGGCATTTGGAAAATGAACTAAGGGGCCAAACGATCATTTTGAAAGGCCTGGAACGAAAAGAAAATAAGGGAAGACTATGGGAATGGCTTGAAACCCATTCCCCACCCACTCCAACCACACCAGATGCTCCCAAATCAACATATAACATGTATATACACTTAATACAACTTCTTAACAAGTTATAACACATTATAGCATGCTTAATCACCCCTAAATTCATACATTAAACCCTCATTTAATTCAAGAACATGAATACATCCAACAATCCCGAATTTCATGCAATTGATTCATGGATTTCAAGTATTTTCACACCGCATAGACATAAATCATGCTTCAATCCAAACGTTCATCAAACCCACATAAATATATATACACATAAACCTTGGAGATTGAAAGGAGGGGATGAAGGAAGAGTTGGAGCTTGAGTTCTTGTCCTAAAACTTGATGAAATCTTCTTGATTCCTTATCTCTTGCTTGGGCTCGATTTTGGAAGAGAATGGAGAAAGGGTTTGAGAGGTTTGTGTTAGGAAAAAAAATGAAGAAGAAGAATGGAGTGTGGGGAGGTGTGTGTGAATCGTGTATAACAAGAAGAAGAAGGGGGAAATTGCATTTTTGTCATTGAGAATTTAAGTGATTCAATTAAGACCCGAAAGTTTGGTAGGTGAGTAGGTCCAAATCAAAGTTTAATTGGGTCCAAGAATTTCACATAAGTACATAATCGAAAGAAAACATTAATTTTAACTAGTAGGCGTGCTATAAATAAATTTAAATAGCATAGTCATAGGTCACATTAATCATATAAGTCACGTAATGGAAATTAATTCACGAAGTTAATATATAAACAATCACTTAGCACTTAAACTCAATAAATCACAAAATACTTGGCCTAAACCCACTCGTAACATCATACCTGACTCGTCGGGAAAAATGGGGCGCACTCATGACGTCATACCGAGTTCCAAACGGGTTTAGAAAAATATGAGGCTTGGTTCATTAGCTCCAAAATTTTGTTATGAGTCTAGCGATGCCTTCGAAATTCGAATCCAAATTCCCTAGCTCAAGTCGCCATCCGAAACCCAAGACGCGCTAAATTCTCATTAGGCCCTTGAGTCCCAATTCAAACAAAACGGTTTAAAACCATAATAAACGAACTCAAAAACATAAAACGAGCATATAAAAAAATTCATAAATCACATATTTCATGCATAGAAAATTATCACAAAACTTGGAATGAAATTCGGGCACATACAGATCAAGTTCAAGAACAAATGAGCAAAACATTCAAAATTCACACATAACTCTTAACAATTTAATTCATATAATTCATGAATTAACATACAAACAATATAATAAGCATATAATTGCATAAGACGAGCAGGTGGCTTAGTGGTAAGCATCTGCACCTATGAACCAGTAGGTCACGGGTTCGAGTCTTATCAAGGAGGTAATTGGAGAACCAGTATTAATCCTCTTTTTAAGAAAAAAAAAAAAGAAGCATGTGCACTTTGCTGACCTTTGAGGGCGTACCTCTAGGGCCGAAAAATTGGGGCGTCACAACCTCTCTCCCTTAAAAAGGACTTGTCCTCAAGTCCAAAACGGAGTCTTGATCAACTCTGGGAACAAAGCTCGAATCCACGCTTCCGCTGCGCCACTTTGATTCGGTTTTCAAGTGGCTTCTCGGATTTTCAATTTCCGCCACAAGACTAGATGGAAGTCTTGTCGAACCAAACCTCTAGTCGGTTGCTCACGCATGACGAACCCCTTGCAGGAGATGCTTCTAAGAAGTCTCGATCTCCCACTTCGACCCTTGAGGTCAAACACGAAGCTCTTGAATCCTTGTCGGACAACGAAGCCGTGAGAAAATAGATTAACTAGTTAAAACGAGCGACCGCTCAACTCTCATCGAGATCTCCTTAACTTTAGCAAGGCAAACACAAACTTTACCTGGTATTAGCTCTAAAACCCTCGTCCGACTCTCAGCAGTTTCACCGTCGATTAATAACAATAAAAAGGTCATAAATAATTAGTGTTAACAATAACAGATCCCAAAGGCCTTTCTCAGCTCAACTTTTCACCGCATTTAACCTTAAACTCCTCACTGTAACATCAAAGTCAAGTTCCATTTTTTTCTTCCTTTCCATGGAGATCAGGATCTTCTCCCAGATTGAAGTCTTCGGGCAGCTCGAATTGAGCTCCTTCCTCTGACTCTCACCATTCGTTGTTTCGATTTTGGGATTTCCACTGTCTCGATTATCTATTTTCCCCTTCAGATCTTTTGGTGAAAATGGAGGACGATAAAGCCGCACTCGCGCGGAAATTGATAGATACAGTCGGCGAAATCGCAGCAATTTCCGAATATAGAGGTATAGTGAAGAAGCAGTACACCAACTTAGCTCGGCGGCTGAAGCTCTTGACCCCAATGTTTGAAGAAATTCGCGATAGCAAAGACTCGCTTCCACCAGAGTCCATCCAAGCCTTAGCTTCTCTGACGACCGCGCTCGAGTCGGCGAAAGAGCTGCTACGATTTGGCAGTGAAGGCAGCAAGATTTATCTGGTCGGTATGGCATGGCTTTTTTTGTTTTTGTTTTTTAGGAATTATAGGCAATTATATTTCGCTTTCATATTTAGTTTAGATCAGATGCTAGCTGTTCCCTTACTCTGTTCTTTGTTTCATTGATTGCTTGAACTGTTTTCTTTTTGTGATTGTGTTAATATGGGCAACATTTTGTGTGTGTTTCTGGGTGGATCCAAGCAGTTACCTGAGGTTTTTTATCTGGTTTTCAAGTGAAAGTTATCTTATTTTACATTTTTAGCAAATTCAGAGCATAATTGCTTTGTTGTAGTTAAGATTAGCTGGGTAGTTTTCACACTCTGAATGGGGAGCGGATTGATGTTTCATTCTTTTTCTTTATACTAGATCGAGTTACTTTAGTTGGAGAAAATGGGGCACAAACTGAAAAGATGGCGTTCATTTTGCAGCAGATGTAAGATTCATTTCCATTGTGGATCTTGTCAAGGGTTAAAAGTTTATTGAAGTTGTTTAAATCGGAAAGGTTTAGTCTGATGACATTAAGGAATATTCTTTTGTCCAGAAGTAACTAGTCTGATCCGATGCCCATAAGTTTGGTACCATTTTTCTTTGACCACCAGCTTGCTGTTTTTTCTTTGGGTGTAGAAATGTTTTTCATTTGTCATAGTCAGATGGTATAGCCGAAAATGATATTGCCATGAAATAAGGGACATGATCTTAAGTGCCATTTCTCGAAAGATCTGTTTCTTGGTGATGATTCTGATGCTGCTGCAGACATTTAATCCTGTTTGGGTCCTCTTCATTTTAGATGATAACGAAGGACAGAGAGATTCGGTATATAAATGTTGTGAAAACTTCCGTTTTGAAATTGTCGCTGCAGTCGCATTATGTGAATTTTATTACTAACACTATATCATATATGCTTGTATGATATACCTAAGTCCAGCAATTAATGTTCAAGCTCTGTTGTCTTTTTAGTAATATTAGGAATCAAATTGATGCTTCTATATGATAATAGAAACTAATACTGTATTGTGATTTTCTGAGTGCCATCTCCTTTGGCTGTTTCAGCTTTTGGACCGACATATAGGGAAAACTCTGTGCCACACTTTGTCATGGGTATTAGTATTTCAGAGAAAACAAAGAGAAAATAAAACGTAAAATAATTGAAAATCTCATACCACGAATGGATAGAAGGCTGTTCAAATTTGGTGATATGCACTAAGAAGTAATGTCTTTCTAATAACCATATGCACCAAGAAGTTATTGTTGCAAGGACTGTTGAACATGTATTTCTTTAAGTATATTTTCTAATAGAATATCACTAGCCTTTTTCGGACCTAAATGTTTTCTGCTATCTGTTGAACCTTCCAAGTGTTACTTTTGTTTATTAAGTTCTTTTTGCTGTTGTCTTGTACCCTGTTAGCTTGATCAATTTTGTGTCAGGTTCTATTCATAAAGGGGGGGGGGGGTGGCATAATATACCATGCTCTAATCATAACTCATTGAAAGTTTCACCATTTGGAATTAGAATTTAAGCTACACTCCTTAGAAAGTTTAGCTGAGTTGGAGCTTGATAAAAGGAACAAAGCTGGAATATGGGATTGAATTTTAAGGCGTGTATAGAATATGAAGACATCTAGTGTTGGGAAGTTAATAGTTGATTTTTGTTTTCGTTGAAATTCTGCATCCATCTTTCCTGTATATTCACTTGTGAAGATGAGAAGGAAATGCATCCTTTCTGATACAAAATTGCAGTGAAATGTTGGATTTTATCAATTAATCAGTTTATAGAACTCTCTCTATAAGATCCGTTGTGCTAGGTATGCTTAGGAACGTTAAATCCCTCGCCCTTTCTGTGCGTTATATAGCCAAATGTAGCCCTATAGAAGTGTCTGTTTACTACTCCTATTTCCTCATATCCAGTCCACATACTTGAGCATGTTTGAGAATATCAGACTTGTGCTTCCGTTTTCCAAACGACTGATTGTATATGTTACGAACTATGTTTTATCTTAAACCAAAAAATTCTTGAAGCAATACAGCCATGTCCATGTAGGAACCTAATATTCTTATATGAGCTTGTGATACTTGTCGCGCAATAAGTTGTTCATACTTTACAAGTTTTGCGATCACTTCTTTATCCTATTATGTATGTTCTGGACAATGCTGTCTGCTCATTATCATGTTCCGTCAGATGCAACAGATAGCCATTTGACCGTGAATTTGGATTCCACTTCACCAGCTGTTTAAGCATTCCTGGTAAAAAAATTTCCATATATATGTATAAACTTGGGAAATTGATGATGTGGTGATTTTGTATTTTTCACCACTTTTACACTTGAGAGATTTTTCTTGTGTTTCTTTAATGTTCACCATCTTTCCTCCTTTTTGCCCACAACACATCTTATTACATCTTTTGCTCTCCCTTGTTTTTTGATATGCTCCTAGTGGTGCTGATTATAGGAATGAACTTCAAATTTTGAAAATTATAACAAACTGAAGAAACTAGAAACGGTTTTGAGAACTCTGAATTTAGCTTCTTATTGATAAGAAAGGGTTAAAAATTGGATATCAAATTAATTAAAGACCTAGGGCATTAGTTGTAGTTAGAAAACTGAGATGCCATAATAAATTATCTGTTTACGTTAGAATATCATGAGAGATGAAAGGAGAAAGAAGACATTAGAAGAAAAAAAGGTATCTTCTGGGAATCGAGATGGCTGGACATAAAAGACAGCTTTAGTGATAGGTTTAGGTAATAGTTCATCATTTGTGTTTATTTTCTCTGTTGGAGTGTTGGTAAATACAATTTCTCATCTGTATGGAAAATAAGTTGCAAAAGATAGAGCTTAGTACTAGCTTTATAATAATTGATGTTGTCTATTTGCGTCATTTGCCATAATAAACATATGACAGAAGTGTCGGATGTAAATATTGTATAATCATAATCAACAAAGCACAACTTATGTAAAACAACAATAGTATCCTTGAATGAGGCTAGGTTTTGTAACTATTGCAGGGGCAAACTTTTCTTGTCAAGAACATCATGTTTCTTAATTTACATGATTACGGATGTTTATTATTTTGAACTATCAGTTCATTAGATCAACATTTTGAGTGTTTGCTATATTCAGAAGCATTTTATGCAAATGACCTGCTGGATACTTCATCCACGCAATGCCATAGGTTTGGATACATAATTTTGAGAATTCGGTAATCTCATTTATCTATTACTGAAGTTAGATTTCTTGTCATTATTGTGATGCATATTGCTTGATTAATATAGAGTTAACATGTGAAATTTACTATGCTCAATCTTTTCATCTTTCTTCAATAGTTCATGCCCTGTAAATTGCTTCTCCTGATATTAACCTTATCAACACATTTAAGATCTGTGTGCTATTTGGTCCTCATATCTGCTCTATCTGTTATGATTTCTCTTTTGAGTCAACCAGATAGTTTCAAACTGTTCTCTCTGCCTGCAGGTCTTAGAGAGAGAGCAAATTATGACTAGATTTGGAGAAGTGACCAGTGAACTGGAGCAAGCTCTTAGTGGCATTTCTTTGGAGAAACTTGATATATCTGATGAGGTGAAGGAACAGGTAAGATATTGTCTTCATTTGCTTTTAATTTACACCTTCATGTTTATTACTCAGAAAAGTACTTCATTATTTTAGCATGTATTCAGTGTTTCTTTTTCCTGTTTCCGGATGCCTCTGGATTATATGTTTTAACTGAAGTCTGAATTCATATTGTCTAAATATTTTGCCTTCTGAAAATATTTGCAATCACTTAATTTTTATCTATACATATTCTTTCCCAGGTTGAGCTTGTTCTTGCTCAGTTCAGAAGAGCTAAGGGAAGGGTCGATGCGCCAGATGTTGAGCTGTATGAGGATCTTTTATGCCTATACAAGAATAACAATGATGCTGCAGAAGAACCAGAAGTACTAAGGAGATTGGTTGAGAAATTACAGCTTGGTGGCATAGCTGACTTGACACAAGAATCACTAGCTTTGCATGAGATGGTTGGTGCAACTGGTGGGGACCCAGAGGAGAGCATAGAGAAGATGTCTTTTTTGTTAAAGAAAGTTAAGGATTTTGTGCAGACAGTAAATCCTAACATTGACTCCACTGCCGCTGAAAAGTCTGTCTCTACAAGCAGTGGAAAACCACTGACCGAGGAAAGTCAGAAGAACCTTGTTATACCAGATGATTTTCGCTGCCCTATCTCATTAGAGCTGATGAAGGATCCCGTTATTGTCTCAACTGGACAGGTACTGTTATATCTTTCACATTTTTAACTCTGCTAAGCACGATAATTTATCTCGTCTTTGATGAACTTCACGTGTTTCTCATTTGTATGTGACTCTTAGTTGAAACTCACTTTCAAATACTGGATTACTTTGAAGGACCAATGAGCCACTGGCAATGTTCGGTGACTTGATTATGGTTTCTCTCAATTAATAAATTTCTATATTTCTTTTAACCATATAATGCGCTCAACTTCTTTTGTCATGCTTGGTTCTTTTGAGTAACACCGGAGACAACCTTTTTTGAGTCCTCAGATAATTATTGGGTTAATTATAAGGTTCCACAACCAATTTGCTACATCAATATTACAAACTAATCCCTAATTTACAAAATATTCTGCTCAATCAAGGTTTAAAAATTTTACATGAATATTACAAAACACACCCTAATTCATCCAAGGACATTATGATTTGTAAATGTTGATGTCATGCTGATGTTAGCACTTTCCGTCAACTTAACTGACAAGAACATTGGCATGTTACCAATATATAAAACCTCAGTGTGTTTTTTGTAATTATTCAAGGTTTGAGGGTGTTTTTTGTATTTAGAGCTAACCTCAAGTGGTTATTTGTTCCAAAAGTAGAAAATCTTGATCTTGGTATCTCTTTTCATTGCTTTTTTGATTGATGGGTGCTTCCATGCTGCATACATGGAAATCCAATTGATGGGGTTGCAATAATGATATCACACCCATCTTTGCAAGCAAACCCTAAAGTTTGCTCTAAGTGCACAAACTTTCCGTTTATGAACACTTCCCTTGAGGTTTGAGAAACTTCCTTTTAATCAAACTCCCCTTAGGTTTACGCAATTTACTAAACTTTTCAGTTAAATAATTTGTACTGTCAAATAATTTATATGGCATCTAATTTGATGAATCTTGAATTTGATGAGACCATCTTTAATTTTGTATGAATACCCTATTTTGTCATTGACACACTTATTGATCAATATTTGATTTAATTCATGGCTAAAATAGCAACCGTTGGGCCAAGTCTTACATCACTTTGTAATTTGGAAGTTTGTGTAATTAGGCAAACTTCAGGGTATGCGAATGTAGTCATCCCTATATTTTATCCACCGCACCCATCTACCCATCCATACGTCCATTCAATTTAAGCCTAAGAGTAACCTGGATATTATTTGTGCTACATTTTAAACATTTGTAAATTCTCTCTTTTGTAGACGTATGAACGGTCATGCATCGAGAAATGGCTGGAGGCTGGGCACAGCACTTGTCCCAAGACACAACAAACACTCACGAGCACCGCTCTCACACCAAACTATGTCCTTCGAAGCCTCATAGCCCAATGGTGTGAGGCCAACGGCCTCGAACCCCCAAAGAGACCAAGCACCTCTCGTAACCCTAAATCCGGATCTGCATGCTCCCCTGCCGAGCGCACCAAGATAGAATCCCTCCTTTATAAGCTAACATGCGGGAACCCTGAAGACCAACGTTCCGCAGCAGGTGAAATCCGCCTTCTTGCCAAAAGAAATGCCGACAACCGCGTGGCCATTGCTGAAGCTGGTGCCATTCCTCTCCTTGTCCACCTTTTGTCCACACCCGATTCCCGCACTCAGGAACATGCTGTCACTGCACTCCTCAACCTCTCCATATGTGAGGACAACAAGGGGAGCATCATATCCTCCGGCGCAGTCCCTGGTATAGTTCATGTCCTCAAAAAGGGGAGCATGGAAGCAAGGGAGAATGCAGCGGCCACTCTCTTTAGTCTCTCAGTAGTAGATGAAAACAAGGTTACAATTGGGGCTTCAGGGGCAATTCCCCCCCTTGTGACTCTTCTCAGTGAAGGTACACAACGCGGGAAGAAGGATGCTGCAACTGCCCTCTTCAACTTGTGCATATACCAAGGAAATAAGGGAAAGGCGGTGAGGGCGGGTGTTATTCCAACGCTTATGCGGTTGCTTACTGAACCTCAAGGCACTATGGTGGATGAAGCATTGGCTATATTAGCAATATTGGCTAGTCATCAGGAAGGGAAAGCGGCCATTGGAGGTGCTGAGGCTGTGCCTGTTTTGGTAGATGTTATAGGTAATGGGACACCAAGGAACAAAGAGAATGCTGCAGCTGTGTTGGTGCACCTCTGTTCTGGAGACCAGCACCACCTTGTTGAAGCGCAGGAACTTGGGTTAATGGGTCCGTTGCTTGATTTGGCACAAAACGGCACCGAAAGGGGGAAAAGGAAAGCTGCACAATTGCTTGAAAGGATGAACAGATTCGTAGATACACAAAAGCAGGGGGCCCGTGCAGCAGTGTTGCCGGAGACTCAAACTCAGAATATACTCTCACACCTACCTTCGTCGGCTAATGCTGATAATAGTTGAGTATTCTTGTTTCTTTTTCTGTTTTGCTGCTTTTTCTTGGTTTTCTGGCTTTATTCAGAGTGTTCAAGGGCATATATATAGCTTGGTTGGAAGGGTAATGGTGGAAGATCACCTATCCCCATCCACTTTTTAGTTAATATTTGGTTTAGTTGTGTTGGGAACTAAACTGAGAAACACATATGGAAGTAGAGTATAGAGAGAAGCGGCCAAGCTATAATGTGAATGCCAATTGTGCCTTGTAAAAATTCAAGTGTATTCATCCCCAGCTTTTCATATTGAAAAAAACCTGTAATATTATTAATACTTGGTCCACCAGTTACATACACCTGCTTATTGCGTTGAGCAATAATATTCATTTGAGGTTTTCAAGTTAGGTATCTTGCTAGAAGTTTATAACAACATTTATTTTTCAACTTAATGCGCTCAAATAACTCTGTAATCTGTGACCTTACTTTACTGGTATAATTTAGTCATCACAGATATGCAATGTATTATTTTAATTTTTCAATCACGAAAATATAAGAGAGATTCTTTCTCTACTGTGTAAGGTCGTATTTATTATTATTATTTTTTTTTATTTTTTTTTATTATTATTTTTTTTGAGCAAGGTCGTATTCATTATTTGATAAATTCATAAAAGTGTATTCATCCTCATGTTTTTTCGTTTGAAGTTGTTTGGGGAAAAAAAGGTTCAGTTATCTACCTGTTCAATTACACGTTTTCCTTTCTCGGCATCGCATACCGTGGGCAAGAAGTTTGTTTACTCTCATGATCCCAATTAATTAAACGCTATCAATTCATTAAATTCCTTAAAATTTCATTCATTAAATTCCTTAAAATTTCAGCTAACTGAGTTAAAGTTGTTAGAGCAGTGCCTTTGAAGAGCCAAATAATTTAGGCATCTTTTTGTAAACTACTCTAATTAGCAGCAATTTGTGACATTGATGAAATAATAAATTTATGTTTCATAGTCGTTTAATTTTATGTGGTCAAGT
Organism: Lippia alba; assembly: GCA_037834125.1. NCBI lineage: Eukaryota > Viridiplantae > Streptophyta > Magnoliopsida > Lamiales > Verbenaceae > Lippia > Lippia alba. Next base: position 5,826,909 of record JBBMKE010000002.1, on the reverse strand, counting down.
CATCGTAATGACTGTTTGTGTATGGATGAAATCCCAAAGTCACATTAAGCTACGAGACTTGACCTCGCATAGGGATGGAGGTTATGAAACAAGTTTCTATGGCGTGACCTAAACCAACTCCAAGTCGAAGAGTCTAATA
>JBBMKE010000002.1:5796702-5826670 GCA_037834125.1 Lippia alba | reverse complement strand
TTGGGGGTTTTTTGTGTTTTTTCGGGAAAGGGGGGGTTCCCCCCCCCCCCCCCCCCCCAACACACACACACACACACTCCACTATTCGAGGAAGAGAAATAGGCTTTGACTGATGGAGAATTGGTGACTATAAAGTCATGACCTCACCTTTTATCTAATATCTTTATGCAGGCTATGAATTTCAAGATACTTATGTACAAGAAATAGAAGAACCTGTAGATGAGACTAGTAATTTGCGGATATTAGATAAGAAGCATGGCGTTCCGCGTGGTTTCAAAGCTGCAGCACATTCTGAGCACCAATTGGACAGGTTCTTATTCACAGATCTTATACTGAAGTAGAAGCTTCTTATATCAGTTAACTATCTTATCCCCCCCCCCCCCCCCCCAAGCCCCCACTTTTCATGGATGTTGAGCATGTATGTTTGTATTCCTCCTATAATTATTCCCATCTTCAAAATGAAAAAGTTAAGATGTTCTCAGGTGAAAATAAAGTTGGTAATCTATTTTACAAATAAACCATCTTCCTCCCCGATTGCTTTGGTTCTACTATGGGAATTAAACTATAAATTTGAAATGAGTGCGATGTTATAACGTTTATGTGCTGAGCAAGTTATTATATGTCTTACATTGCTTTATAAAGTTCATTTTGTTTTAGCTTTTCGTTAAGATTCATAAATTGCTAATGAGTTTTAACTTATATCATTTTTGGTCCCATACTTTAGGCTCATTTTTGAGTTGGTCCCCCGTTTTGTGGCCAAAACTTCTAAATTTTTGTTGGGGTTGGTCCGCTAATCAGATTTCCATCAAATGTTAAATGGCAAAAGCATGTGATATGCATGTGCTCTGTCAACCCAAATATTATTTCATACAATTCAACCCTTATATTAATTATATTTGCAAAAAATACCCCAACTTAATGATCTTCTCCGGGAAGGCCTCAACTACTACCGACAAGGCGCCGTGCAGCCACCCAAGAAACCATGTGCCACCACCACGCAGCCACCGTCCATTTCCAACCCAAATCTGAAACCATCACAAACAAATCAAAATCCAGAGATAGAGAGAATAGAGAGCGTTGAAATGGCAAGAAAGAGGAACTTACAATAGAGAGGGTGGCCGGATGCAGTGGAGGATGACCTTTTTTTTTCCCGGGGGCGGGGGAGGGTCAGTGGTAGGACCGAAGGGAAAGGGGGTGACCGGCAAAGGGGTGGTGGAGAAGGAATTGGGATGGGGTGCGGGGGAGGGGCAGAAGGGAGTGGGCGGCGGTGAGCCGGTGATGAGGAGGAAGGAGTTGGGGGTGGAGAGAAGGGGAAAGATATTTAATTTGTTAAATTAATTCATATTTATTAGTATATTTAATTGATTTTTAATGATGGTATCAATATTTTTTAATTTATTATTTAATATTTAATATGAAATTTATCTTATTTTTGTTTATTATTTAGATTTTTGTTTATTTAAGATTAGGAAATCAATTTGCTATATCAACTTCAATCATTTTTGTTAGTATCACACTAGTAATTCCTGCACACCTATGTGTGTCCAAATAGTAAAATTATTATAATTTACATATATATTAATTTAAAAAATTTATATTAATATTATTTTTTAATTATTTTTAATACAATTAAAACCTTAAAAGATAATACAAAATAGAAATTAAAAGTATGAGGAAAGAAAAGAAATATATAATAAAGAAAATGAGACTAAGGTGAAAGGAAAGATAAAAGAAGTTAAGAAATAAATTAGAAATAAGATATTGAGACTTGAGAGAGTGATAAACAAAATAGAAAAAAAAAATTAGAGTCCAAGAGACTAAAGAGATTACTCTTTAAAATATAAATAAAAAGTGATAAAAAATTATAATTAAAAAAAAGGAAAAAAAATTAACAGAAAAGAGAAGTGATGAAACAGAAAAGAAAAATTAACAGAACGTGGAAAAGATAAAGCCGGACAAAATCAATCAATAAATAAATCGAAAAGAAATTATTTTTGAGAGTCCAAGAGACCAAACTTGGGTCTCTCGCTTAATAGATAGTATAGATAATTGATTTTTAATGATATAGGTATAGTTTAATTTATTATTTTAGTATTTAATGGAAAATTATATTATTTTTGGTTATTATTTATTTATTTAGATTGTTGTTTATCTAAATTGTTTAATTTCTTATTTTAAAGGTTAGGATATATTTTACAAATTTAAATTAGAATTGGGGTTAAACTATAATAAGTTGATAGTTGTCTAACGGTGTGTGTTGATGTTGCGTGCTAATTCGTCCATGATATAACCAAAAATAGGTTGGTGGACCAACTCTTGACAAAAATTTAAAAGTTTTGGCCTGTAATTGACTGGGTCAATAAACGTGGGACTAATTCGGAAATGAGCCTAAAGTGTAGGACCAAAAACGATATTCTCCCTAAATAATAAATGGTGGCTCTTTTGCGTACAAGATTTGCAGGTTTGATCCTCCTACAATTCCAAAGCATTTTGTTCCCCATCATAAAGTATAGGACCAAAAACGATATTCTCCCTAAATAATAAAGGGTGGCTCTTTTGTGTACGACATTTGCAGGTTTGATCCTCCTACAATCCCAAAGGACTTTGTTCCCCATCATAAGTTTCCGGGTCCACTCAGCAATGCTGGCAAGAATGCTGAAATTCCTCCACCTGAGATCCCACCCCCAGAAGATAACAATCTGAAGGTCTTGATTGAAGGGGTGTCAACTTTAGTAGCTCGTTGTGGTGAATTGTTCGAGGATCTCTCTAGGCAGAAGAATCAGACGAACCCTTTGTTTGCTTTCCTTAGTGGAGGAACTGGTTCTGATTATTATGCCAGGAAACTCTGGGAAGAACGCCAAAAACATGGTGAACAAACTAGGTTGTGGGAAGTGAAAAAGCTTCAGAATTCAGAGGAACTAACAGCTGAAAAACGTGGAGAAATCTTAGGAGAAAAAGCTCTCAAGAGAAGCTCAACAGATTCAAGCTCTTTGGTTGCTTCTGCTGGTTCTGTTAATGTCCAAATTAAACTTTCAGATACATTCACCAAACCTTCATCTGTCGTGAGTAGCTCAAATATATATATATTGAGGAAATTTATTTTTGCAATAATTACAATGATCTCTCCTGCAATTATATGCAACTACACGAATGCCCTCTCTTAGTTTTGATATTACAGAAACCTGCATATAACGTAATTTCACCTCGCAGTTACCTCCCTTTGTTGATAACCCTACAGTTAAGTTTATAATTCAAAGTGAAGTGAACTTCTCAAAATTTCTTGCATGCATTGGCTGATAATGCAGTTTTATGGAATACAAATTTCCATAAGTTCGAAACCAAGAGGGGAGTTTGTAGTTATGCACACTATAAGGGGGTTCAGTGTAATTGTGTCCTCTGTGTGTAGATAGTGATTATCTTTACATTTACTTTAATTTCTATAACAGAATGACCAATCCGATATTACAAAACCGTTCCAAAACGATCCTCCAAAGCAAAAAAGATTTGAACAGTTCTTGAAAGAGAAGTACGAAGGAGGTCTGCGAGCTAAAGATTCTGCTGGCTCTAGTAAAATGTCTGAAGCTGCTCGTGCTCGTGAAAGATTAGAATTTGAAGCTGCAGCCGATGCCATGCAGAAAGGCAATTCAGGTAAAGAAAGCAAGGCCACCAGTCAGTTGCTTGCAGATTTGTCGGGTTTACAGTTTACAACTGGTGGGATAGAGGTATGTTGAGTTCAATGATGGTTTAGTTGCACAAATAGTTTTCAATTAGTGCCATCTCAAGCTCTTATTATTTTGGATGGTGATGTGCAGAAAAGTAAAGTTCAAGTGGATGAGGAATTGATAACAAAGAGTATGTATCCGAAACGCGACGAGTTTCAATGGCGTCCTGCACCTATTTTATGCAAGCGGTTTGATCTAACTGATCCTTACATTGGAAAGGTTGTTTTTCTTATTCTATGGTTTTATTAGTATTATCCTTGCCTTTTTTACTGTTCCATTGTATTTTAATATCAAATAAGTTCTTTTTTTCTGGGTTCATGATTTTTTTAGATGAAGACAATAGAAATTTTATGTTCAGTACAATTTTCATGGATGTTTATAGTTGAAGGGTTGTCACTAATGATAGGCTTGCCATATTTGATCAGATAGAGGAAGAAACAAATGAGCAAACTCTTAGAAATGCACTTATGCGCTTTTTTTTTTTTTTTCCTATGTTTTCTTCTAAGCCCTTTGGGAGTGCTTGGAACAAGTTTTTATTTTAAGTATAAATAAGCTTGAAGGTAGAAGCATTTAAGGAAATTTTGTAGCTTCTAGGTTATTTTTGTAAATAAGTGGAAGTTTGTGTAGACTCATAAAAGATCTTTTCGATTTCTTTTTCCAATTTTTTTTCTGAACTTCCTTTTTTTTTTAAAACAGTCGCCACTTCTACGATTTCCGTCTATAACTTTACCTTCTATTTCTACTCCCCAAAAACTGAAGTTTCTACAAACACCCCCTTAAGCTGATAGTATGTCCTGTGAAGACCAATTTAGTGATCAAAAAATGCAAAAAGGTAACTGGAACATGCTCATTCTCTAATTACAATGGGATTCTTCAATTGATTCTGGATGTTGTCTAATATTCTTCTCATGATCTTTATTGAAATTACCCAATTGGATTTACTTTTGAGTGTGTTTTTTGTTGAATAAAATAACTGTTATGAAGTTTCAGAAAAATGAAGTGCTCAAGTTTCGGAATTTTCTTGTTTCAGATCTAATAAGATAGATATCCGATAGAGGGCTTTAGTTTGAACTCTGAAATCTTAATGATGTAGATATTGCTTCCCCATTTGTGTGAAAACTCTTTAGTAAACACTGTCAAGTGATATTCCTTTGCCAAAATCTATGGGGATATTAATATATATTTGTTGATATGATGTATATAATCTGAGAACTAGGTGTGCTCACCAAAAGCTGCGGTTTTCTGTGATTGCTCTATGCATAAAGCTGCGGTTTTCTGTGATTACTCTATGCGATAAACGAGTACTCTTACCTTTTCTGTAATCGCTCAATGCGATAAACGAGTATTCTGACCTTTATGGGATGTCAAACAAGAATGAAATACAGGGAGGTTGAATAATCATGCATGATTCATAACCACATAATTTGATTCAGATAAATAAAAATTAATGCACATAGTTTATTTGCTTTCTCTAGTTTGAATGCATTTTCCTAGTTTATCTTGAAATTAGTTTTTGCTACTTTGCCACTAAACGCTCTGTTGAACATCGTATGACTTCTACATCATCACGTACCTTTTCTAACTGGCTTCTGTTTTTCATGAATAATTACTATATTCATATTTCCTGAGTGCAGCCACCTCCAGCTCCACGTGCAAGGAGCAAAATGGACACACTAATTATCATGCCAGATTCCGTCAAAACTAAAAATGTGGAAGAACGCACTGCAATAGAGGTGGCACCATCTGAAATGCGCAATGATAAGCAACAAAGAGAAATAACTGAGAAAGAAGTTGAGAGTGAGGTGGAAGCTGTTAACTTTGAGAGGCCTGTCGACCTATACAAAGTACATTCTATCTCTCTGCTTTTTGGTTTACATTACTTGTGTGTGGGTGGATTGATAAACGCTCAAGTCTGATGATTAGTAAGAATGCAAATAAGCAGAGGTTAGCTTGGCTAATTCTTCAGGCTTGAGCCTTCAAGCCTAGAAAATTAAGCTTTGAGCTTGCCTTAACATGGCTCTGTTGGTGTGGTGCAAATCTGTGAACAAGTGATATAGACTTGAGTCCAAGCTGGAGTCGAGCTTCCAATTATCTTCAACGTTGTGTTACATTTGAGTGATAAGGCTTGAAGCTTAGGTTTCTGCGCAGGCACAAAAGCCAATATATTAATTGTTATAATTATAACACAACAAATTAACTTTAAACAATAAAACCCTTTAAAAAGTTTGTTACTCGTTACAAACAAAACTTGGTGAATTCAACTGGCAGTCTAATCTAGCAAGCTTGAAACCATTATCTAGCCCACTTGTTAACCTTGCTAGCAGGGTTGACCAAATTTGTATCACTAATGGTGTGCTTCGTTTACGTTTTGTTGTTACTTTAATTGTGTTACCAATTCTTTTCTTTTTGCAGGCTATCTTTTCTGATGATTCCGATGATGAAGAGGAAAATACGATATCCAATCAAGTCGAGGATACACAAAAGAAGACGGAAGCTGCAAACACGACTCTGAATCGTTTAATAGCCGGAGACTTCTTGGAATCATTGGGCAAAGAACTAGGTCTAGAATTACCCCCTGAGGTGCCAATCTCAGAAAATAAAGCTGGTGCAAGGGTTGCTCAGAAGGAAATTATCAATATGGAGAAAGGAAATATGGGATCTATGAAGGATGTAAAGATAGCTTCTCAAAGTTGTATTGAAAATTCTTCAAATGAAAATAAACCAAATCATCTAGATGACACAGATGTGCGTGTAGATGGCAGTAAAGAAGATAGATTTACAAAAGTTGCTAAAGGAGAGGAGAGGTATTTGAGTGTTCAAAGAACGCGGGATTATAGTAGGACCAGCAGTTCGTCGGATGGTGAAAGGAGGAGGAAAAAGAGATCTAGTAGTAGTCATAGGCATAGAACAAGCAGAAGCAGTAGTCCAGATAGTGATGCTTCAACTGATTCAGATGATATTAGAGATAGAAAGCATTCAAAGTCTTCAAGAAGAAAAGAAAAAGGCAGCAGCAGACATCATTCAAAGCACAGAAAACACAGAAGAAAGGATTCTTCAGGTCGATCACGTCATAGCTCTGGAAGAAATCACAAAAGAAAGAGTAACAATGAAGATTAAGGGAAATTGAAGACTACTTGAAAATATGAATGAGAGAGAGGGATTGGAACACTTCAAACTGGATTGTCTGGATTCTTGTTTCGTGGGTTGGGTTTACATACAGAAGCCCACGGCCGAAAGAATTTATATCGGGCGAAGGTCTTTGAGGATATGCCGATATCATTTGATTTTGCTGGGTTTTAAAATTTAATTATCGTGCCTAAAGCATTTCCTTTTTGTGCTGCTCGTTAGTTCTGTTATCGGATGTGGATCATTTGAATATAGTGTGGAGTTTTGCTACTTAGTGTGGACATTGCAGCTTAGGAACGTCTTCTCAATCTAATTTGTACTTTCAACTACGATTTTTCACATGCAAGATGTACAAAAGGTTGGTTATATGTATCTTGCTGCTGTTGTGAAAGAATCTTTAAATTAACACGGTTTTGGGATTTATGTACGTATCAAATTGGTTAGATGGTTTGTATACCGACTATTAAAAATAACCTTTAGTGGCAGTCCTCACTCCTCTGAGAACTGGTCAAATAAAAATTTATTCCCATTACTCCCGCGAAACAACTATACAAACAAGAGACCCTATGACAAAAAACAACTCTGAAATTAGATACCATTCAATCCGATTTGGGTCCGAAAATTTTGACATATTTGACCAACAGAAAATTTGATGCATCATTATAAATATTCTTATTCGAAATAGATGAATTGAATATATAATTAAGAAATCCGATGCGCTGAAAAATGTTAAAAATTAACATAAATTGAAATCTCAATATTCATAATTGCACTAAGCAATATATTTTTCACTATTTATTTAACAAAACTATGTCATCTTTTGATGATAACATGCAATTAACATATTTCAAATGAATATTAGAACAAATAATAAATAATTAATAAAATATTAATTTTTGATTTTTTTTGCCTTTATTTTTTGATAAATAGTTCATACTTATGTTTATTCTTTCTTGAAATGTTTTAAATTTTACTGGTAGTCGGTTGGATTTTTTTTATCAAGTCTAATTCAGTTCGATTAAATTTAAATTTAATATTAATAAATCCGAACCTTATAGGATTTGGATCGGATCATCCGATCACCTTATCAGATTTGGATCCTAATTTTATCTAGATCTGACCCTTTGCCAACCCGACGATTGAATAGTTGTGCCAAAAATAATTTCAACACTAACGAGAATAACCCACGAAGAACCAAATAGTTTGACAAAAGACAATTAACAATGAAATAATATATCTTTACTATGAGTTTAACAAATTCTGGGAGGAGCTGTAGTGCCGGAGTGGTGGGTCACCACATCCCCTGCACCTAAACTCCAACTCACATATGAAATAGAAGTCCATACATGAGCCTAAGTCTAAGCGAACGTGAATCTACACGCATTCACTAGGCTAAGCAGGGCTAACCACCAACCAGGGCGCGCAAAACAAATATACTAAGTGCGGAAACAAAAAAAGATCAACATAAAAAGCTCAACATGAGCAGCTAAACATATCTGCAATGCCATTACAATCAAAATATACATTGAGTATCTCCAACAAGTACAAGATACAATCCATAATCAATTCGTACATAAAGTATCCAAAATATGCGCAAACGAAATGCAGACTTGACCTAAACCAGTTAGTGAGACTCGATGACTCACTTCCTCCCCTAGCTCGAGCAAACTTGCAACTAAAAGTGGTAAAAGAGATGGGTCAGTCAAACTCGACTGGGTGAGGGGGCTAACGCGCACCCACACACTATATGCATATAGAGCAAAACACATATTAAAGGGAAAGGTTATGAATCGGGGCTAGGGTTTTGCAAACCAAAGCTTTTTCCAAGACATATCATAGTATACATAAAAGAAAGCTTGACCCGATTCTTAATCCAACGTAACATAGACGTAAATGTTAGGTTGTATTTTTGTGCTCCATTTAAGTGTTAATTAGCTTTATTTTAATTCCTAATCTTGTATTGTGATTAGATTTATACTCTTTTTAGTTACTATTACCTTAGGATTAGCAATTAGAAAGAGTCGGAGCTCAAATGCCACGAGTCAAGCCCGGAAAGCTACATTTTGGAGGTTGGAGGAAATCAACGGCCGTTGGTTTCCAAGGAGTATTCCCCAACGGCCGTTGATTGAGGAAAAAGCGTTGTAACGATTTTAGGTTTCCAACGACCGTTGGTTACCTAGTGTAATTTTCCAACGGTCGTTGAAAAGAGGGAAAATTGGGCATGCTACTGTATGGAATCAACGACCGTTGGTTCTGAAGAAGGATTTTCCAGGAACCGACGACCGTTTGGTTTTCTCCAGCCGCCAAAATGTAGCTTTCCGGGCTTGACTCGTGGCTTTTGAGCTCCGACTCTTCCTAATCGCTACTCCTAAGGTAATAGTACCTAAAAAGAGTATAAATCTAATCAGAATACAAGATTAGGGATTAAAATAAAGCTAATTAACACTTAAATGGAGCACAAAAGTACAACCTAACAACTCCCCCACACTAAGATAATTGCTCGTCCTCGAGTAATAGCATAAAGAATTGAAAAGTCAACCCAATTAATCTAAATCACCTCAATTAATCAACATATCACCGCCCATTCGAGTCAAACAAATTGAACACATTACTCATATATAGAGAATTCGTCGAAAAAGTGTGAATGGCATAATCTTAACAATGTGCAAAATTAAACAAAACAATGCGTAAAGCTTCCTCGGAATGATTTATGTATCCCTTATAGAATCTAAATTGCGACTTCGAGATCACTTTTCATGGCTACCTCGGCTAATAGAATGAAATAGAGACTTGGGATCGTAAGGTCTTTAGTGGCTTGTAATGTGGGCTAGGGGTCTCGATTATGTGATTTTTGGCCAATAGTGACTTGACACCTATGCTTACATCGTTTACAAATCTAACTACCCTTTTTAGCGCCTTGTTTCACTAATTTTCCCAACTTAGCGTGTTTGTACTCGATTCCTTTGAATTCCTTACAACTCGCTAATTTTTCTCTTTTTCAATTCAATGCTCATTTCCTTTTCTTTTTCCTTCGACTTTATCTCAATTTTTCTTTGACTTTTTCTCTTTTCTTTATGTTTTTCACTATTTCGTACAAGAATCATAAAGACTTGGTCAAAAGACTTTAACAATAAAAACCTATATGAGCAAGCACGGTGTATTAGAATAGAAGGGAAAATGACAAAACTTTGTCGTGTTTTGGGCTTGTAACGTGGTTAAGAACAAAATTTTAACACGACAATTTGGCTCAATGGGGTCAATAGGATTGCGTTATAAAAAAGAAGGCTAATTTTTAGAAAAGGGATTAATCTGCCGACAACGAATGCCTAAGTCATTTCCCTAATCTTTTCATCAATTCAATTTCGCTTCAATAGACACTAGAGTTCACTCTAATCTTATTTTAGTCCTAATCGGGAAACATAAACTTCATCTAAGCAAGTGAAACACATTGATTCGTTTAAAAATACACAAATTCAAGAATCATGCCAACACACTATTCTTTCCGAACTCATCTATACACTTTCGTATTTTCAATTTGCCTAACCAAAACTAGCAATGAAACGTCAAGAAATCAAGGTAATTTTCAAAAAATTGTGGTCAATTCGCCTAATTATGCCATAACTCTAAGATTTGTTCGTTTTAGTCACGAGCTACACAATGAAGATCGAAAATATTAAAAATAAGCTCAAATCATTATCCCACTAAAAACTTTTTACGTTTAAAAAATAACCCAAGTGCAAGTTGTGTAGTGTCGAAAAGCACAAGGGGTCGAGTCCCAAGGGAAGGTGAAAATCAAAGACAATTATTCTCGTAGTTTCACTAATCTATAGACCGGATGAAGAGTTGGAAAGTAATTACTACTAAGACATAAAATTAAACTAAAAACTAGAATTTAAATAACTAAATTACCAAGAGACAAGACTAAAGCGAGAATTAAACACGAGAGTAAACTTATAAGAGAGGTAAGCCGGGGGGAATGATATGTTCGTGAAGCTTAGTAAACGACTCAATGCTCAATGAATGCGAATCTCCCATAATTCCAACCACTAAAGTACATAAACGCCTCTTTCAAGGTCTAATACGCGTACCTAAACCATAATCACGCCACTTTCGTGATCTAATGATTTAAAGCCTAGGCCAAAACAACAAGGTTGGTGTCAATAGTTAATTAGCGGCTCGGCATGATTAACTAAAGACTTAATTGCTCAAAACCAAGTTAAATCTCTTTAAACTCAATTTTCAAGTGTTTAGAAAAACAAGTCCAATTCACAAACAACCTTTCAATTAGAGAGCGAATTTAAGAACAAACGAGAGTAGGCCATACTCAAGTTAGCTAAACAAAATATTTTCCCAACATAAGAGATTCAAACACTCATTGAGGCATTTCATCAAACACGTAGCATACACATAGTATCATCCCCCTAGCTCTAAAGTCTAGCCACTCATAATACTACTCATAAGTAAGGAAATGCAAGAATTCATACTCAGAACATTCATAACTATCAATTTGTAATAAGTCTCAAGATTCAATATCAAAAGTATAGGGTACACCCTTAAGCATGAAACTAATAGTATCCAAGAACAAGGAATTGAAAAACTTGAATTAGATCTATTCTAGGGAAATGAAATGAACAAGAAAGCAATAAAATTCCAATGAAATGTTCAAGGTAGTAGGGTTGGTTTTCCAAGGTCACTCTCCAGCTCTTGAACTCCAAGTAGGGTAAAAATAGAAGACTCCATCGCTTCATTCTCCTGGATTTTCCTTATATAGAGACCCTAAAAAAGTGTTCTGGGCTTACCAACGGTCGTTGGAAAGTAAGGGTTAAAAACCCACGACCGTTGGAATAAGAAATCGCACAAACGACTTTCCAGGAACCAACGGCCGTTGAAAAATCCTTCTTCAGAACCAACGGTCGTTGATTCGATACAGTAGCATGCCCAATTTTCCCTCTTTTCAACGACCGTTGGAAAATTACACTAGGTAACCAACGGTTGTTGGAAACCTAAAATCGTTACAACGCTTTTTCCTCAATCAACGGCCATTGGGGAATACTCCTTAGAAATCAACGACCATTGATTTCCTCCAGCCACCAAAATGTAGTTTTTCGGGCTTGACTCGTGGCGTTTGAGCTCCGACTCTTCCTAATCGCTACTCCTAAGGTAATAGTACCTAAAAAGAATATAAATATAATCAAAATACACGATTAGAGATTAAAATAAAGCTAAGTAACACTTAAATGGAGCACAAAAATACAACCTAATAGTAAACATATGCCCGACGAGTATAGCCTTCCAACCTTACTTCATAACATACGTATCAAAACCTTCCACACATCCATGGTGGTTTGGGAAGCAAACCCTCACCACCTACTTACGTAGCACACGGGTAGCGAACCCACATCGTACATCCTTTTGCACACAGGGTAGCGAGCCCATGTCGTGCCTTTCTCGGCATCCACCGAAGGAATAAAACACCATGCCTCCTCAACCTCTTAGAGTTGCGCATAAGTACCTTGTAAGAGAATCATGCACAGGCCTAAACCGATGACCCATGCCGTCCCGGGTGTCTTTATCCACAATTCTCAGGGCCCAACAAACGTATCGGAACATATCATATCATACATACTTACTCGCTACATAATATAACATAATTTAATGTACCTTATAGAGCATACTTTACCTTGCAACTCGGCATATGCATTAGACGTATATCTCCGTGTCATCCTAAATGATCATGTGGGGTAGTCCATAGCTTGCGTGAAAGGACACAAATTAGAGCCTAGCCTCGTTTCAAAATATTATACTTACATATGTTTATACTTATAGTTATCAAAATCCATAATCATTTGAAAAAATTATAAACATATCATATAAACGCATATTTATTATATAAATATAATAGTATATTCGCATGCTGTTTGAAAACGAGCATATAGGGTTGTAGGTTGCATTAAGTAAAAGAATACAAAGCTAAACCTCACCTTTAAGCAAAAAGAATAACAAAAGAGAACAAAAATGGACAACCGACACCTAAGCCTCGGGCTCAATGTCCCCCCAGAAGTGGCTCTATAACAAACAAGCACAAAACTCGAGACTTAGACTCGATTATGTACTAATTAGATGCATGGTGATGCATATGAATGCAATAGATGCATATAGATATCATATTGAAGCAGTTAAACACTTGTATGCATTAATCCTCCACCACCACAGTACATCGAATGCATTAGCATGCTTAAGAGTTGAGAGGATCATACTCAAATAATCTATCTTCTAGATATGCATCTAACTCAAACTTTTCAGGTTCACGGGTGGTGGTTGTTTGACATCGCTTGACGAAGTTACACCAACCCGCATAAGTTCCGCTAGAGAGTCCACTTATCCCACTCGTTTCAATTGAGGAATACTTTCGTTTTGAGCCTGCATTTTCATATTTTTTTTGGGCTTACAAATGGCTTCATACTCCTTGTATAGTTGGCTGATAATTCTCTTTACTTCATCAATCTTTTATTCAACCTTTTCTTCATCGTAAAATTGTGGAAAATTTAACTCTAAAGCCTTCATCTTGCATCTTAGGTCCAACACCGCACCAACAACCATCAAAAGATTCAATTCTCCCCAACATTTATCAAACTTAAGCTTCATTTTGTCAACCATATTCTTCACATAGTTTTCTTTATCTAACCCCGTTATATCCAATATACGTTTCACCTCATAAACTTTATTGAGAAATAAGTTAGAGGTTGCATATTCACTTCCGAATATGATATTTGTGGCATTGTAGAATACCCTCAAAATTGCAATTATTTTATCTAACCTTTTGCCAATCATACTCAGTTGGACATCGAGTGTAAGATGATTCTCAAACCTTGAACCTTGGGAAGACTTCCTTGAAACACATTGCTGCACTCAACATCTAGTAAGTCGAATTCCATTTTGTTTTGCAATCATCAACAAGTTTTTATGAGGAAGCGTTAATTTCTTATCAAGCTCAGCAAATATTATCAATCGGTGTTCGGTAAGTCCAAAGAACTCAACACTATCTAGAACAATGAAAATAATTTTCTTGATTTCACCAAGCTCGTCTTGTGCAATGAGATTCAAAATATGAGTTGTGCACCTGACGCAGAACAATTTTCCATTACAAACTTTTTTGATTCTAGTAAATGAATCTCACATGATCCCGATAGCAACATTGTTCGCGCTCGCATTGTCAACTGACACAAAAAATATTTCGTTTACCACTTCTCATTCACTCATAAACTTCAGTACTGCATCTGCAATTTGCACACTATCTCGTGGTGCAGGAAGTTGGATGAAATTGAGAAGATACTTGTGCAATTTCCATTCAAAATCAATCCAAGGTCCTGTTATCGCAGTGTACTCAATCTTTTAGTTCTTTGACTTCCACAAATCTGTAGTGAGACAAAACTTATCAACTGACTTTAATGCATTCTTCAATTTAGTTTTCTTCATCTCATATATCATAAACAATTCTTTCTCATTGTATGGCGAGATATGGGTGTCCAGTCCGACATTCTAAGTTTGCAAAGCATATTGAATCCTACCTCCTCAATGATTTTGAATGGATGGTCGTGCATAAGTACCCAAATGGTTGCCGCTTCTTTCATTTTCTCCATGTTAAATTTGCCATCTTTGAGTGAGGAAGTGCATTTGGATTGACACCTATAGGGGAAAAATGCTTAGCTTTCTCAGCATTATTCTTCCTTTCATTCTCCAAGAAGATAGGGCATTTTGACAAGTGCCTCTTCATGTGTGTCGTAGTGTCTGACTTTACTTTTGCAAAAGTTTTATTACAAAATTTTCATTGAAACTTGATTACATTGCCTTGTTCATCCAACACATGTTTCATGCCTGACCAAATATCAGATTTCAACTGTTATTTTGGTTTGTCGAATGGATTCTCAATGGAGTCATTCTCGGTGTCTTGTGTTCTAGCTTGTTCAGTTTGAACATTTTCTTCATCGATATCATAATTGGTGCTAATGTCTATGTTTTATGTGCTAATGCCTACATTTTTTCCATCCAAATCTCCAGATGTTGTTGCAGGATTTGTTGAATCAGCCATTGAACAAGAAGTAGACATGCTGAGAAAAGGCACAGTAATTTACAACTTCAGCATACATATAATATTTCATTTATACAAAACATTATAATACAAATTTACTAAATTACAATTTCAATAAAATTCAGTTTAAGAACATTTAGACAATAAACTATTAACCCAGATTACATATTATAATTCTTTCAACTGATTCCTTCAGCAAAAAATATTTAAACATTCAAGTCTCAGAATACAGATTGTGCTTCTTTCAAATTTCAATCAACACAATAACCCCTTGTTTCTTTCTAAGACTTGAATGTTCCATTGTTTGTTTTTTTCGAAAGTTCAAGTTTCAGATTACAAATTATTCGAAAGTATCAATGATATGAAAGTTGAAGTTTTAGAAAAGCACTCAAAAAGAGGCGGCGACGATATAGAAGGGGGTTGCGGCGCTCGTGCTTGACGGAGGCAGAAGTGGTTACGCTTGATAGAGTTGGCCGTGGCGAATGGCTACAGCAGTGACGAATGGTGACGTTGGTAGAGAAACCTTGCCGGTGAATTGCGAGAACAGTGAAGATTGGAGAATCAGTGGCCAAGATTTAGTGGTGGCGAACGACGAGGGTGGTGGTGAGGCGGTGGTTGAGAATGGGGAAGGTGGTGATTGGTGGCTGCGGTTTAGGCAAGGGCTAGGGTTTCTAAATTCTTGAAACCTGAATTTGGAATTTAGAGCATATTAATTAAAAGGGAAAATTACATACATATACCCTGTAATTAGGCATAATTACAACCCAATCCATCATTATCGCGAAATTACAAATAAGTGCCTATAAGTTGTGTTTAGATTGAGGTCCCTGACGGAAGTTGTAAAATTACCCCCTTGCCCTTGATAGAAAGTTAGGCATTTTTTTTAATTAAATGTTAAAAATCTGAAATGACTGCCTTGCCCCTGGTTGTATTCTGAATATGAAGATGAGGGATTTAGCCCTCCAAAAATTTTAAATTTACTTTATATACATAACATATATATATATATTATGTTATATATATTATGTATATATACATACATAATATATATAACATATATACATAGCATGTATATATACATAATATAACAGTTCCCCACCGGCCACCGCCACCGCCACCCCTAAACAAATTGCAGGATTGCATCGCTGGCGACAAAATTTGCCACCGCCGCCACCGCCCACACGGTACAACCACCTCGCCCCGCCCCCACCCCACCACGCCACTTTCTCCCTCGCCAATTCCGCCGCCACCAATGTCCATACAAAATCCCCAAATCCGCCGCCGCCGCTGTCGGTGGTCCCAAATCACCCGCCTCTCAATTCCACCTCCGCCCTATTCTTTCCCATTTTATTCACGATTTTTCTCTTCGTCGGATCCAGATTCGGATGAGTGTGTTTTTCTGAAAAGTATTTGTGCGTCTGTGAGATTGTGTGACTGTGGAGAAGAAGAAGGGGTGGAGTGTTGGTCGTGGTTGTTGCTTGTGATGGAGACACAGGGGGAAGAGAGGCGATGATGTGGGCAGGTATGAGTGAAGCGATGATGAATGATTGGGTAGTGGCGGCACCGCAGCAGGCTTAGTAATGGTGAGCAAATTTGTTGGTTGAGGTAGTGGTCGCCGGAAGAGCTCGCCGGAAAAGGAGCCCCAGCAACCTCCACCATTGCCGCGACTTTGATTCTTCATAGAGCCACAACCGCTAAAAATCGGGCCACAAAATTAGTATCAATACGATCCTCGTATCATGGTGATCGAAAAACACTACCCATACGTCGAATTCGGCGAAGAAACGAAAATTTCCAAATTCTTGGTGCAGATTCATCTTCTCCGACGCGACACAGGGGGTTAGGTTGAATTTTTTCTTTTTTTCTTTTTTTTTTGAGTTTTTATTGTAATATAACTTCATTAATAATATATTATGTATGAATAAAATAATTTGAAATATATTAAATTTCCTCCAAATACAAAAATATGATATATATTTTTTTATTGAATCTTTATTAGAAATACAATTATATAAAATAATATGTATTTAATGAAATATTATATTTAACAAAATGAAACACAATTAAAAATTTATTTTTATTTTTATTTTTTTGAATTTTTGTAAATTCGAATTTTTAGGATATGATATTTAACAAAATGGTCCCTCATTAATATGATCTTAACAATGCAGTCTTTGAGAGTATTTTTGTAAAATTATAAAAATAATAAAATATTTAGGGGTATTTTCGGTACTTCAGGATCTAATCCTAACGGTTCCAGGGACCTCAAACGGAATATGAAAGTTGAGGACTTATTTGTATGGACTGCATTGTAATTAGGCCTAAATGTAGGATAGTTGCCTAGTTGGATATAATTTTTCCTAATTAAAATGAAAGATACATATTATGTTATATATATATGTGTTATAACTTATAGCTTATCGTGTGTGTGTGTATATATATAAATCAATAAAAATATAAGGTTCGCGAGCCGGCTTGCAAGCTACGAACAAGAATTAAAAAGTTTGAGTTTGGTTCAGTAGTAATTCGAACCAAGCCAAGATTCGGCTTGAGCTCGTACTTTTCAAATCCGAACATGGTTTGTTGCCTGGTCGGCTCGGTCGGCTCGCGGGCAGGCTCGGTTCGTGAACATCCCTAGTTACACTGACCGGAACCCAAGATGCGCTAAATACTCTTTAGCCTCCTTTTTGTCCCGTTCAAACAAAACAAATTCGAAACCCCAACAAACTAAACCAAAAACTAGTAACGAGCATACCAACACGTTCATAACTAAATTATCTCAAACATACCAAATTTTCAAAAAAATCGGAATTGAAATCGGACACCAACGACACACATTCGTAATTATAAAAGCAATTCATTAAAAAATCCCAACAAATAATTCATTAACAATTATTTCACAAATTTCAAATTATCACATAATATAAAATAAACACATACTTGCATCGTTAAATAATTTGAATGCGCAAGTATCACCCTTGTGACGTCATACCTGTATGATTGAAAAGTCGAGACGTCACATAATTTGTTATTTGTTTTGTGCGCTGTGGTTTGTCTTTAACCCCGCTTAGCCTAGTTTGTGTTTGTAGGTCCCCATTCGCTTAGACTTGAGCTCACGTATAAACTTCTATTTCATATATGATTTCGGGTTTAAGTGCGGGAGATGTGGTTGCCCACCGCTCCAGACGCTACCCGTGAATTGAGCTAACTATTGGACAAAAATATGCAGAAAGACCATGCTTAGCTAAACATGGCCAAAACACATACTCCCAAATGGTCTAAGGGATTTAAACCAAAATCATTACTTTCGAGAAATAACTTTTGAACAATTTGGACCAACCCCGGTTGATATATGATTATACCAACTTTACCCTCCTCTAAGCTTCCGAGTTAAATCGACTTCCGTCCATATCCGGCTTGTAACTCACAAAGAGAGAAAATGCCACTGGCTCACTTCCTCCCAAACCAATGAACTCCGGCCACGCAGATATATTCTCTACCCTCACTCGTGAGATTTTTATTTTCCATTTCCCGAATATACCCCTTAACACCCCCCCTCGGGTTTTGTTCACAACTTCACCTTTCTTTCTAAAATGCAAGTTTAACAGTTGCATCCGAAACGACAGCAAGCACACTCTTCACCCAACAGTTTCTCTCTCTACACGGACTAGACTCTCTTTTCCATTCCGCCTGTACCTCTGCAAACCCTGCGTCGTAACGGAACGGTGCGAGATTTGACGGGTTTAAGGTTGATAGGGTTTTTGCTCTCGAGGTTCAACTGTTTTGGGGGCTAGGGTTATGAAGGAAAACGTGGCCGGTCGATTGCGGTTGAGTTGAGGGGAATCAACGCTCAGGATTTCGTCCCCGGATGGAGGGAGGTAGCGTCTCTACACTTAGTTCTTCTGGTACTCTTCATTTCCTCTTTTTTCTTTCCTATTTGCGAATTTAGATTCTGGGAGCCTGTCCTGTTATAATATACCCTTTTGTTTTAAGTGATAGTCAGAACTAAGTTTACGGGCTCTTTCTTTGTTGTTACTGTGGTGCTTGAGAGCAGAGGGTTCTACGAGAGAGCTTATGTTTGGGGGTTTTCGTGAATTTGCGTCCCAGTCAGGGTTAATTGCAGAATGAACCGAATTTTAGTAAGAAAAGTTGGCGGGGGCCTGAGATTTACTTGCCAGGAAAGAAAAAACTGAACTTTGTTAGTCCTCTATTTGAAGTTTCTTCAAGAACTCCTTTTTGTCTTCGATTTGAGTGATGCAAGGTTCAGTTATATTTGAGCAGGAAGTGTTTGTGTGGTTGCACTCGATACTGGTGTGAATTACTTTTTTTGATTTAAATTGAATCATCAGGGTGGAACTGTAAAATTGATAATTCCACCATGTGTCATTGCCATATAAGCTCGGTGTTCAATGAAAAGAGAGTAATCTGATTCACTTATAATTAACTAATTTTCATCTTGACATAATTTGATTAAAAACTAATAAGAAAAATATGCAACATTCTTTTCTTGAATTGATGTAAATGTTGATGATTATCTGTTTTGAAAATCCTTCTATTTAGGATCAATCGATGGAAAAGCACTGGTTGTATGTAGTTTTGTGCTTTGAGGGATTCACTATAATACTGGCTTATAGGATTTTAATATAAAATTTTAATCTAAAAGTTCTTGGCTTATTTAACCGTCTGTTGAAGTGCATTTTACATGTGGATGCTTTTGTATTTGCTTGTTTGTTGTTCTGAATGAAGCCATAGTGAGTTTGTTGTTGCCTTCTTCTTCTGTTTAGGTGTACACAGATGGATTATAATGACAATGACAATGAAGGCCAGAATCTTCACTTAACTGGTGAAGAAAGCTCTAAACTTTCTTCTGTTTTGCGACCATTTGCACTTCCCAAGTTTGACTTTGATGATAGTCTGCATGGGCATTTGAGATTTGATAGTTTAGTTGAAAACGAAGTATTTCTTGGTATTCCAAGTCAAGAAGACAATCACTGGATTGAGGAATTTTCTCGGGGTGGCAATGGAATAGAGTTCAGCTCCAGTGCAACTGAATCTTGTGCTTTGCCAAGGCATATCAATGTCTGGTCTGAGGCAACATCTTCTGAATCTGTTGAAATGTTGTTGAAGTCAGTTGGGCAGGAAGAAATGAACCCAGGTGAGAATATGGTTGAGGAATCAGATCCAATTGAACAGCTCGATAACTCAACGAGACAAGAGGAGAGCGATTTGAGGCATAATGAAGAGATTAATGACGCGGACCAAGGAAATCCTTCATCACGGCCTGCTGAAGTAGAGGAGCTCAAAACACCTTACCACAAGAATGATGAGAGATTGAGTGGATTTGTTGGTGAGACTGATAACACAAAGAAACACTCTGGTGAATCTCCTTCGAAGATGGATTTTTTAAAAGAAGAACATGCTATTGAAAGCCGTGCTAGTGAATTTGGAGAGGCTTCTGGTACCTCTGTGATGGTAGAATCGCAAACGACAAATGACGGGTGCGATGATATTGCTTTTCTTGTTAAACCTGCAGATGCTGGTCATGAGCCTGTAGTCTTCTCTTCTGACATAGAAATTAAGCAGAAGTCTGATAATTGTAGCATATTGTCTGAGAAGTCATCTTCCCATGAAGATGAAGGCATTGAGGGGCTGGGAATTAAAGGCAGTGATGTTGGCACCCCTACAACCTATGGCTATACTGAACTGAAGCAGTTCCCCATTGGCCAACTGTCAGATCAGCACAGAAGTCTTGTTGGTAAAGAAGATATGTTGCCTGGAAGTAACAGTTCTATTGAGGCTCCACGTGCTAGCCTTGAATCCTCTATTGTTACAGATGACGTACTATGTAATCCTTCTGAGAAGGATGGTGAAAATAACGTTAATCATGCAGATGGTCCTGGTAACTTGACAGGGTCTTCCGTTGCTTGTGAATGTCCTGGGGAGACATCAGTGGTTGATGATATGAGAGATGCGAAAGATACTGCTTCTCAGACAGAGAATCTACATGATGGAGATCATGTTTCCGCTTCCTTAATAACTGGGAGCATACAGACATGCGTGGGAGATATTACTCCTATGAAGGTAGATACCCACGAAACTGATCTGGATGTTTCTGCCCATGAAAAAAGGGACAAGGAGTTGCCTCTCGGTTCAAGTGATGTGGTTTGTGGTGACATTGAAAAAAAAGTGGAATCCACTTTTCTAGGTGAGGGAGTTAAATTGGAAACAATTACTGGGTCACAGCTCAACAGTTCTGCTGCGGATTATCCAGGTGCTGTACTAATTTTCTTTTCTCACTATTTTTAGCATTCGTGCTGTCATGCTTGGAACTTTTATATTCCATCCGGAGGCACTTTTAATTCCTACTGTGTTGATTCCCTTGCAGCATCAAATACTGAGGTTGAAGGAAAGGCGACATCATCAGGTGTTGAATTAGTTGAAAATCACGAGTATAATCCACCTTCATCTGACACGATGTACAGGAATCACGATCAAGAAACTGAATCTGAAGCCCCTAAACAACCCAGTGCTCCAGTTTCAAATGACTCGTCGGAGTTAAATGAGCCTCCCCCTGCTATGGAAACTGAGAAGAGTACACCACTTGATTCTTCAGCAGGAGAAACAAAGACAAATGATCTTCCTGTTTCCTTGGTTGAGACTGCCAGTATCTCCTTGCCAGATGAAACCTGTCAGGAGCCGAACCAAAATACTGAACATTCTGCCAATGACTTGACAGTGCAAGATGATCGTGCTGAAGCTGCAAGTACCAAAAATCCAATAGAAGTAGAAAATGGAAAAAATTCTTCAACTCCACCAGGTGAATTATCTATAATTTTTTGAAATGATGTGGGTCTTGTAGAAATAGAACTGCATGAAATGGTCGATGACTGTTCTTTTGGTCTTTCATATGTTTTGACGGCTCAAAGTTTCTGCAGAAGCTGCCTTCTATGAGGGAACCTTTTCGTATATGTTTATGGCATAATCGAAAATCTTCCTATCAGTTTGACTCTTTTTTAATATTCGTACTGAAGTTTTGGGAGATTCAAGAGAATGTTTTAGTATCGAACGTGTGATGTGCTATGTGCTTTATACTTGTGTCGAGACATTGCTGGTTAAGAGGATGTTGTCCTAGTAATAGTATTGAAAGCATTCTTGCATGATAGAAAACAGCTGCAATGTCCGTCCAGCGCCAGTGTTCCGGTGGATGGGAATAAACCTATTTTTATATCTATGTTAGAAGCTGAATCATGTATTAAGAACAAATGTACAAGGGAAAGTCCACTATTCTTAGAACCACTTTCTTAACAGCTGCCCTGAGCTTAGTTAGCCTAATTATTTATGATGAAGCTCAACTTGAGTAGGTAGCAGTTTTGAGCCTTTTTATTTGAAGTATCATGCTATGCAAGGGTTAATAGATGAGCAGTTTGAAATAGTAGATTGAAAGTAAGTTTAGCCCAATGG
Source organism: Lippia alba (assembly GCA_037834125.1). NCBI lineage: Eukaryota > Viridiplantae > Streptophyta > Magnoliopsida > Lamiales > Verbenaceae > Lippia > Lippia alba. The sequence continues at coordinate 5,804,272 of JBBMKE010000002.1, read as the reverse complement.
AGAATTAAAAAACAATTTCCATTATAAATCTTTAGAAGAAAAAGAAAATGCAGTGGAACAAGCTAAAAGATAACAAATAAACCTGTGGTGGGGATCTAGTGAAGCTACTGAATGCACCATGAAGCAAAATAATATGAGTTGTTTACACGAAATGATGCAAGAAAATAGAGTAGAGCCAGTTCCCCCACTGCTTTACTTAAGAGTATTTTCCTTCGGCCTCTATTTTCTGCTGCAGGCAGCAGTTGAATAACTTAGCAAGTTACTTCTCCCTTGCACTTAGGAAGCCTGATTTAAGCAGAAGGCATGAAGTTGGACCTACCCTAATCCAATTGGCGAATGGAACTGATCTTAGATCAAACAGTGTGAAGTGAGTGAATAGAAGCAGTGACAAGGATGGCTAGGTTAGGGCATGAGGAGATACCATTATGAAATTGATTGAGCTGTATATATCATAATCATGAGAGCATGCATAACCTGCTTTGATGTAAGGCGCAGCCTTATGATTTGCAGTGCACTGTGTTGGATTTTTATGAAGTGCAATAAGGGAGCTGTCTGAGAAGTTGAAAGAGAGGCCCTGAGCTATACTGAATGTGATTAGGTTTTTCCAAAATGTAGCTGAAGCAGACAAAAAACAGAATGTTAAAAAGAGGGGCTAGGGTTTTCCATTCACTGTGTCCAGCTGACTGCTGGTTATGAAATATGCTGGAGTATATTTGTATGTCACTTGCTGGAATATTATCAAGTTATTGCTGAATTATGCGGGATTATGCTTAAATAGGTAAATTGGCTGAAATTATCCAAGATCATCTCATGTGAGCTTTATGGCTAACCACTTATTCTTTTTACTATTATCTTTGCATTTTGGAACTGGCTATAATATAATTATGTTTTTCCCTTATGTTTTATTTTGACAAAGCACACACCATGGCCATAGCTCTGGGATATCTTCGCCCTATGGTGTGCTTTACGCTCTTACCAATTACGATGTATATAAAGAGCATTAAGAGAAAATTTCTTGCCTTTAACTAATGTAACAATCTTATTATTCATTTTGATTTGATTGAATATTTGGAGGGAAAATTTATTTAGATACATGATTGTTGGCCATGTTCTTGTATTGGCTAAATAGTTGAAGTATTTTTTTATCACTTTTCAGTTCAGCATCATACCTGTCACCATCTTAATGGTATAAGAAGTAATACATCTTATCTTGTCTTGGCTAAATTGTTGGAGTAATTTTTGATTTTACTCGCTTTTAATTCCAGCATCATACCTGTCACCATCTTAATTGTATCATATTTTGTGTTTCATGATGTTGGCTGCCTGTTATCTGGGCTAATAATTTACGAAAGAATGCATGATTTCTTCAAGGACGTTAGCCTTTTATGTTTGAAAATAAGTTGTCTTTATCTGTGACTCCAATTTTTGAGGAATTCAGTTATGTCTTGATGGATGAAGTTATAGTTCAAGAAGCAGTTCTATGCAACCTTGAGCCGGATCTACTTGAATACTTGTCCAACAGAAAGTTCTTATACTAACTTAAAAGTTCTTCTTTTGACGTTCTTGCAGTTATCAGCTGTACTGTCGAAGTTGATAAATCTAGCCACTCTGCTGCCTCTGATGTTAGTTGTACCAACCTTCCACAAAGTGTAATAGAAAAGACATCACCCCTTAGAAACGACAGTGTTGAAAATATTGACAAGGCTCCAACTACAGCGGAGATGAAAAGAGTAACTGTTCCATCAAAAGAAGAAGGGACCTTTACTTTTGATATCAGGCCTTTGGGAGTTCAGTCTACTGGAGAGATCAGCAACATGCAATCATTTCCCAATATTCAACCTTGCAAACTGTCCTCGGTATTTATTCTATCTTGCCATTGCTTATGCTTTATCTTTTTCCTTTGATACCATTATTAATTCTTAATATCCTTGACCTGAGTTTCACTAGACTGTCGAAGGATCCTCTTCAACATCTTGTAGCAACCAGACCAATCCTATTGTAGTGAAGGAAATTTCTCAAGTCAGTTCTGTAACCCCTGAACAAAACATTCCATCTGGAGGTATGGGAGAACCATCTAAGCGTAAAGCAAGGCGTGGCAGCAGTAAGTCTGGGAAGGGAAGTGCTAAAAAAGGAAACCAGGTAAAAGAAACTACACCGTTGAGACAAACTGAGAAACGGAATAAAACATCGCAGGCTTTGAGTCCTTTAGGGCCTGGTCAACTCGTGACATTTGAAAGTGGTGTCAAGCAAAGGGGGGCTGTCTCTATTCCTACATCCAGCTTGCCTGATCTAAATACTTCTTCTCCATCATCAGCTTACTTTCAACAGCCCTTCTCCGATTTGCAACAAGTGCAACTGCGAGCACAAATCTTTGTTTATGGATCTCTTATGTGAGTTGAATTTTCTTAACAGAGTTTTGTTTGTGTTGCAGCAAAAATTGAATATGATTTTGGATTTATTTCGCCACTAACACAAGTTTCTTGAAGTACTCATGAATTTTTTTCCGTGACTATGTGAGTTGAATATTCTTTCGCGACATTAGAGCACAATGTAGAAAATTATAGCTGATTAATTTTTCCACAAACATAGAAACACACGTGAAACTTTCTTGTTATATTTTATTTGCATGAATTTCTCATGTTCCATATGTCCTGATAAATATGTTTGAACATCTTCCTTTTTCTTTTTTTCAGCCAAGGAGCAGCACCTGATGAAGCTTGTATGATTTCAGCATTTGGTATGTATATTTGTGTGTGTGTTGCATGGCTGTTAATTGCCTCTGGTAGTAGGTATTTATTGATGTTTCTTGCTCTCCCTTGTTTGTTTGAGTGGTTTGGTGGTGGGGTGTTGGTTATTATGTTAATACTTTGTTTCTGGTGGATGATAATTCTATACTTTTTCCTCTTAATAAAAGATGGAGGTAGGAGCATTTGGGAGCCGTCTTGGCGTACTTGCATAGAAAGGCTTCATGGCCAGAAATCCCAGGGAAATAAAACTGAAACACCGTCATCCTCACACCCAGGTATCTTATCATGCTTTACGAGCATTTGCCTTAACAACTTACCATTGGCTGATCATGGACTGACGTCAAAAGATGCAGGTGCGAAAGCTCCAGACCAAACTAATAGACAAAGTGTCCCCCAAAGTGAGGTGCTGTCCTCCATGGCTGTTCGAGCAAACAACAAAGTTATTCCTTCTCATGTTGTTAATCCGATGATCCCTCTCTCATCGCCCTTGTGGAGCATTTCTACGCCATCTGGTGATGCTCTGCCGCCCAGCAGTACATCCAGAAGTGCTGTTTTTGATTATCAGGCTGTTTCTCCCTTGAATTCTTACCAGACTCCACCTATGCGAAATTACATAGCGCATACTACTTGGCCATCACAGGCTACCTTCCCAGTACCCTGGCTTGCCTCTTCACAAAGTTCTCCATTTGACATTAGTACTAATTATCCTGCATTTCCGATTACTGAACCTATAAAATTAACCCCAGTGAAAGATTCGATGCTGTCTCTTACATCTGGCGCAAAGCATGCGGCTTCCATTCCTGCAACTCATATTGGGACAACTGCTATGTTTGCTGGGCCTTCATCAGTTGACTTGAAGAAGGTGAAAGTATCAACTGGACAGACTGCTGATACAAAAACTAGAAAGAGGAAGAAATCTTCTGGTGCTGAGGATATTGTTCTCAGTTCCTTGACTGCTCCTCTTGCAGCTACTGCTGCTCCTCCCGTAGTAGCTTCTCAGTTGTTGAAGGCAGCTCCTCCAGTTGAGGATCTTAGCCGGATGCCTTTGATTGCTCGGAATCAGGCAGACCTAATGCCTACACCTGTTGTCAGTGGTCATTATTCTACATCAGTTTCTGTCACGACCCCTTCTAGCTTTGTGCCAAAAGCCTCTGCCAACCAGTTTTTCTCAGTGGTTCCCCCCTCACTTTCTAGTGATCATCTAAGGAGGAGTGATTTAAGTACCGATAAGAGGCCACTAAATATTGAGGGTTTTAGCAAAGTTGAGGAGGCTAAGTTACAAGCGCAGGAGGCTGCTGCTCATGCTGCTGCTGCGATCGATCACTGTGAAGGTGTGTGGAGCCAGTTGGATCATCATAAAAATTCTGGCTTAACGCTGGATGCTCAGTCTAAATTGGCATCTGCTGCTGCTGCTATTGCTGCTGCTGCTTGTGTTGCAAAGGCAGCTGCTGCAGCTGCTAAGATTGCCTCAAGTGTTGCGCTGCAAGCAAAACAAATGGCTGATGAAGCAGTGACCAAGTCTGTAACTGTGAGTTCCACCGAGTATGATGGTATTAATTCTTCAAGCAACTTGGGAAATGCATCATCTGCATCCATCGTAAAGGGTACGGATCAGAAAAATGGTCCCAGTTTAGCGATATCTGCTGCTAGAGAAGCTGCTAGAAAAAGAAAAGAAGCTGCTTCAGATGCCTCAAAGCATGCTGAAAACCTTGATGCCATCTTAAAAGCTGCAGAATTGGCTGATGAAGCAGTCAATCATGCTGGAAAAATTGTTGCTATGGTTGATCCTTTCTCACTGAATGAACTTGTAGAAGCCGGGCCAAATAATTATTGGAAAGTCTCACAGGTGACAACCCTACCTGGTTCAAAACCCAATGACATGAACAGAAATAGATCTATTAATAGCAATACTGGCGAGGTATCATTTTATATGGACGAGCTTGAGGGACCTGATAAGAATATGCCTGTTAGAACGCATGTTGTGTCTGTTCAAAGAGAAACATCCAGAAACATGTTGAATGATCATGGCTCAGCAGAAGAGAATTTTATAGCTTCTGTCAAACATGGAGAGAACAATTCTAGACCTGAATTGGATGAAAAAGTTGCTGACTCATCTAAAACTTCTGGAGTTGTTTCTGATCCAGATGTAGTTTCAAGGTCAAACTCATTTGCTGTATCAAGCATAAAAGAGGGTTCCAATGTTGAGGTATGTGACCCCCGTTGGGCGTTTCTTGTATCTTGTGCTTCTTTTGAGTGTTTGTGTTGCTCCATCTCTATTTGGGAACAATGAAAATTGTAATATGCTTAATAATGTCATGCATAAAAATGTACAACTGCTTGGTACTGCAGGTTTATAAAGATCGTGGTGATTTGAAGAAGGCATGGTTTTCAGCCAGAGTATTGAGTTTGAAAGATGATGAAGCCCTTGTTTGTTACAAAGAACTGGAATCTGAGGAAGGTCAGTTGATGTGTTCATGTATGGTAGTGAACTAATGTAATGTATTCTGGCAAGTGAAAGCCATTAAAACTTTTGCAAACCATGTGTGACAAAAAGAAATTGGTCCATCTTTGCTTTAAAATTGGGGAACAATGCAAGCATAGATAGATGATCTGTTTAAAACCAGAAAAGATGGCAAAAAAGAGACAAAGACACTTCAATCATGAAAAACCTTGAGCATATCCCACCTTGCTGCTGCAATCATAATCTCATTGTTGCTCGTCTAGTGCACATTATAATTCTATTCGAATAACACTAGAATCTTCCTCTAGAGAAAAGAAATTGTTATTTGGAGGATGAATGCATAAATAAAAGATCTGTTTAAAACCAAAAAAGTAAAATAAAATAAAAAGAAAGGAAGAAACAAGAGGAGACATGACAATTCAATCATGAAACCTTCATCATGCCAAATTGTTTCTGCCATGGTAATTTCATTATTGCTCTGCTATAAACATCACAATTTTATTCAAATTAAAAGAAGAATCTATCTCTAGAGAGACGAAATTATTTTTTGAAGGATGAAAGGTTCTCAGGTAAAATTATTTGAGACCAAATGTTGAACGCCTTCTATTTTAATCTACTTTTTGTTCCACAAAACTGCATCGTGAATGTGTGCTCCTATTTTAGGGCCTGAGAAGCTGCAGGAATGGATATCAGTAGAATCCAGAGATGGCGAGGCTCCAAATATACGAATTCCCCATCCTATGTCTGGTGTTCAATTTGATGGAACAAGGAAGAGAAGTCGAGCTGCTGTGAAGGATTATGCTTGGTCTGTTGGAGACAAAGTTGATGCATGGCTACAAGATTGGTAAGCACTATTTTCTTTATATAATGATGTCTGTCTTGTAGATAGCATCTTTCTATTGATGCTTGATTATGGCGTTTATCAATTATGGATTTGCTTCATATAATATCTAGTGCCACGACTTTGGGTCAAGGTTCTTTCAATCCTTCCATTTTTTAACAATATTTGGGAATTGGTGGATTCATATGACGTAGTTAGTTGGTTTTCCGTTGGATCCATCTGTAATTTCTAAACTCAGGGTTCAATAGGGTGGATATGCCAGCACTCTTAATTGTGTAATCAACCAGTGTGGTTTAAGCACCATAAGTATTTTTTTTAATTATTTTATGAATTTGTATATTTGTAACAGACAGTTGCAAGTGTTTCCTACCCAGGACTAGGGAAACATCTCTTAGTTTGATGCCTGTTAATCTCTCCCAAGAGTTCTTTTGGTGGTCGATATGGATGCTCATGCTAGACGATACTTGAAGCTTAAATCAATAAGCAATTTCTTTTACGTGATTTTTGACCTAAGAACTCCCGAATTTCTGATCTTTTTGTTGTCTCTTACATGAAAGCTTGAAACCTGAAATCATTTGAATTCGATCTATGCATTTGCATGCATATTTGGCATCCACATAGTCTTTTAGATCCAACATCTATACTATTATATTAAGTGAGAGACCCAAGTAGTAACTGTTTCGGTCTCTTGGTGTCCTTTTTCTTCTTTTCATTTTTATTTATTTATTTATTTATTTATCTGTTTTCTTCTCTTGCGTTATTCTCTGTTCTTTTCTTTTTATTTATTAATTCTGTCACTCCAACAATACTTTTTTAACTTATATTATCTCTCACCTCACCTCAATTCTTTTTCTTCTCTTTCCTATAATTTTCATCTTTTGCCGAAGATAGTGTGTTTTGGTATATTTACGTTGAATATAATTTTTATCAGTGCCAAATTTCAATGGACTAATATTGGAACAGTCAGATTTAGTTCAATAAATTTTTTGAAAGATATGTTGGGTAAATATTGTGCAATGATAAGAAAATGACATCTCTGTTTTCTACGCCTATGGAGTGGGTTTTTCTTTTGTAATCTAAGTCGATGCATTTCATCCTCTATAGAATTTTGGTATATTTTGACCGAGTACGTCTTTATTTCATTGGAAGCCAAGTCCTAGGATATAAATATTAAACCAATCTAATGACATTTTGAAGTATGCTTCAAGTAAATGTATAGTTTTTGGCTTTTAAATGCATGGCTTTGCGCTGTACTTCATTCATCATCTATCTTCTTCCCATGTTAATTCAGCTGGCGTGAAGGCATTATTTCAGAAAAAGATAAAAAAGATGCTACTGCATTAAGTGTCCATTTTCCAGGTATCTCTTGGTGCTCTTCCATGAATACTATCAATATTCCATGGTTTTTTATGTATAAAATTATAAGGCACGCCTAAATCATATGCAGCCCAAGGAGAGACATTAATTGTCAAAGTGTGGCAACTAAGGCCAACTTTAATTTGGAGAGATGGGCAGTGGATC
>JBBMKE010000002.1:5779223-5794726 GCA_037834125.1 Lippia alba | reverse complement strand
GAATATGAAAATGAAACTATATTCTAATGTCATGGAATGAAATTGAATGTTATGAATGAGGAGTTAAGGAAATTAAACGAAATTACAATTAAGCACATAGTCACATAATTCACATAAGCCACGTAAGCATGCTTCTCGGCCCTATCTCTCAAGAACTCACGTGTGGCGCGCGTACCTTGTACGACGAAAACACGGGGCGTCACATACTTGGTGTAGGTATTACCTAGGGAGTAACCTCTTGAGAGAAAATCGGGGGTGATGTCATGGGATTCATATTTGAATTCTCCCCAGCACGTTTGCTAACCACCCCTGAATATGAGGGAGGGTGGTTAGGGCTACACACCAACGGGCCTCTTTGCTGAATTGATGGTTGGGCTGGTGAACAGGGCTGGTTAGCCCATCTAGTGCACAATCTACTATAGGTCATCCTCTTCCAGGCCTGTTAAGGTGTGGGAGCAGGTTGGGCCTCTTCTTATGGGCTTAAAAACACAGATTTAGGCTAGTATCATCACTCCCCCACTCTCGTAGTTGGACGGGTCCAGGTGCGAGAGTAGTATTAAATCAGCAAGTTCTTCTCGGTGTTGGCCCCGGTCTTTGTATGGTATGGTAGCCTCGTTAAAAACCCCATAGGAAAAAACCACATGGGACAAATCTCCTATGAGTAAAAAGAGTACAACCACGCCATAGTTGGTCGGTTGAATGCCGGGCCTTTCTTGGACAACTCTTGGCTCTTCGATAATTAAGTCGTGGACTTGGTCATTTGGCTCTTCCTCAAGCGTTTCTTCACTTCAACTCCCCAATCGGCTTTCCTAAGTCCTGCTCAAGGGTGCTAGTTGATTCCTTGGTCCACCAGCTACTTTGACGGGCTGCTTCACTAGTTGGTTCAAGCCTCGTGAAGGGCTATTCAACTGGCTGGTTCCAGCCTTGTGACAGGCTGCTCAATTGGCTTCTATTTTGCGGGGCTCCTCCCTCTCATGTTCAGGCCTGTTTATTTGATGGACTTCTTCTTCCAGTAGCCTCCTTCTGCATCTTCATCTCGATAGCATGAAATCTTCAAGTAAATAATTTGAAGGTTGGGATTTACCCTTCCTTTCACAAGAATTCTGATAAGATAAAATCTGCACTAAATAAAATTTAAGAGTCCTACATGGGTGAGATTATTGAAGTTTATCTATTTAATCATAATAAAAAAATCTCATCCTTCATAATTTTTCTACAAAAAAGCGCCATCTCCAGAAATGAGGTAGGAGAAATTTGCTACCTGGGCATATGAAAAGTCACCCTAGGGTTTAAGTGTTTTACTTTACCAATTGTTGGCCTCAAGTTTGACTAGTCTTGTAGAAACTCCATTGTCTTCCTCTTTGTTTTCAAAGGATGTGATAGGTTTCCGTAGGACATGGTTGAGGAGTACCACCTCTGAGAGATGAGTCATTCCGCTGACCACTGTAACTTACAACCCTGACCGAAGAGGATCCACCAGTCATCATGATCGTTGGCAACACTAGGCTTCACCACAACCTTGTGACAAGCCTACCAGCAACTGATCGTGTTGATCACATGGGTGCTGACTAAGGTAAATACAAGGCTGCTTCCCGGGCTGCTGATCCAGGTACTCGCCGATGCAGTATGGAACTCCTGCAAGGATGGTTATTTGGATTCTTCCGAATTCAAGCATAACTTAGCTGCGGCTACCCACCAGCATATCCGGGGTGCTTTCTCCAATGCTTTCAACAAGGGTTTCCGGGCTTGCAATGCTCAGCTAGTTGCCTCAGACGTACTTCCTCCAATTGCTAGTCTGACCTTCCTCGATCTTTCTGATGCACTCAAGCGTGCTTTAGTTCTGTATGATGCTGAAAGTCCAGGTTCGTTGCTCTGGCCTCCTATTTCCTTTACTTCCTCTTTTTCTTTTTATGCTTCTTCTTATCCTTTTCATGGAGCTACCTCTTGATGTTGATGACTACTTAGGTACCACCCTTTTAAATGAGCAGACGAAAGCCAGTATTGAAGATGCTGATTAGCAGGCTGCCACAACAGCTGGTAACAAAGAGTAGCAGGCCTGAACCTTCGTCGTGCTCCTATGCTTTTCTTTTATTTGCACTTCGTTATTTTATTATCTCTGTCGGAACAATAACTGCTACTAGCTAGTTTGCTTTTTAGATTTTTGTTACTTTGATCCCTTGGCCCCATTTTGGGGAGGCTTTATTTTTTGATCCCGTTTCTACGGGCCTGCTGAACAATTTGACATTTCAATGAAGTATTTTTCAATTCATATTTGACGTTGCATACTTTGAATGTTTGTGAGTGTGGGGAAGATTTTCTTATTTTCATTTCATTTTGTTGTCACCACTGCGTAATCAAGTTTATATCGAAAGTCATCCTTCCGACGGGGTGCTTTTCCCACCCCTTTTCCCTTCTTTCTCCAATTTGAGACTTTCATCCTTTGCTAGCACGATTGCAGTGGGATTTTAATCCACAAGAACAAATCTCTCCGGCTCTTGTGACAAGCTGCTTCGTCTAGTGGGGTGGCCAGCCCAGCTAGCGAAGCAGGTAGAGCAAAGCTCCAAGGAGTGATTGGTGAGACTCCTTCCCAAGGTAATTTGCATAATCAACGTGCCTTCTCAAGAGGTCTTATTTGTGTGCCTTTTCGACTCGGGTTTTTTTATTTGATCATCCCCACCATTCAAAGGCTTCATATTTGGTTTCAATTTGTACCGATCGTCATGAGTTTCACTCAATTTTATTTATCCACGCACAGTTACAAGTATGGCTGATAAATCGTAGGGTAGAGGCGGTATTTTGCTCAGCGAGCTAAAGAATCTCCCCTCCTTCAGGCCTTGTTCAAAGGCACGGGCTCGTACTTCGAAGGTAGCATTTGGGACTTCGAGTACGGCCTTTGTGAATCGGGTGGTGTAGCTTCTCAACGTCTCATCGTTCCTTTGTCTCATCATGAACAGACTGCTATTGTTCTTGAGATGGTGTTTGCTGCTAGCGAATTGATGTAGGAAGAGTCCCACGAACTTCTCATAGGAATATATAAATCCTGGGGTGATCTGGCTGGCCCACTCCTGAGCCATTTTGGTAAGTGTTGTGAGGAACACCCTAAATTTCACTCTTTCTGAGTAGCGGTATACTAGAGCCAAGCTCTCAAACCGATCCAAATAGTATTGGGGGTCTGTCGTGCCGTCGTACTCCGATAATCCAGCGGTGCTGAAGTTGGGTGGGAGTTCATTATCAATGATACCTTAGCTAAAGGGACCTCCCCGCCTGAACCCTCGCACCGGGCATTACTACTGCGCTATGGTTCCCCTTATAGCTTGAGTTTCATCTCTCCCCGCCTCCTGCAAGTTACGTTGGATTGGATGTTACCTGCTGACCTAGAGAGGTACGGGGCTCCTGTGATCTGCACCAGCCAGTCTCCTAGCTCCTCCAAACAGCGTCCCGGTGGATCTGAGCTACGAGCCTCTCCAGCTGATTTAGGATCGGCGGATGTGTCTCCCGGCCTGGTGGGGTGGTCCCATCCTGTTGGGGTACTCCGCGGGGTGCTCGACCTTGAGAGTCCTTGGGTGGATCCCCTCCTGCGGGCTGTTGGCTTCGGGGATCGGCCTCCTTTGAGCCACCAGTCAGGCCTGCTCCGGTGCTTCCTTCGATGGGCCTGGTTAGCGCGGCACATTTGGCTGTCGAGGCCCGAATCGCATTCACCAGTTGCTGCAGCGGGGTGTTCTCCTCCACCGTTAGGTCCTCCACGTCCGGAGTGTCCTCCACTTGGTTGCCCGGAGCCCTGGGTGTCACGTCAGTAGGACGACGGGCTGGTGTTCGGTTTATCCCGTCCCCGGTTCCATTGTTATCGCCTCCAGTGGAGGGCGTACGTCCGTCAACAGGGAGGGTGTTGTTTAGACCGTCGGAAGCATTTGCTAAGCGGTTAAATATCACGCCTTAACTCGATGTTCCCACAGACGGCGCCAAGTGATGCTTGTCGATTTTCACACCACTTATATAAGAAAACGAAATGAGAGAATATTATTATTAACGAAGATGATTACACGAAAAATAAAAATACAACGAGTAATGATGATAAAGTAATGCTAAAAATGAAAATATGGTATTTGATAAGCAGCGTGCAGAGCAGGTAATCAAGGTGGAGCAGCCTGTTGATAGCTTCGGAGAACTGAGTGCTTTCTGAATATATGAGGGTTGTAAGTATGCCAACAGTTGGAGAAAAGAGCTGGGGGGAGTCCTTTTTATACTGGAGAAACGTTAGTAGGGGTACTTGGTGTAGGTATTAACTAGGGAGTAACCTCTTGAGAGAAAATCGGGGGTGCTGACTTGGGATTCAAATTTGAATTCTCCCCAGCATGTCTGCTAACCACCCCTGAATATGAGAGAGGGTGGTTAAGGCTGCACACCAACGAGCCTCTTTGCTGAATTGATGGTTGGGCTGGTGAACAGGGTAGGTTAGCCCATCTGGTGCGCGAACCTACTATGGGTCATCCTCTTCCAGGCCTGTTAAGGTGTGGGAGCTGGTTGGACCTCTTCTTATGGGCTTAAAAACACAGATTTAGGCTAGTATCAGTTTCATCACGGGGTTCTCCCCCTTTTATCTTTATTTTTCTTACATTTTAGCTAGGTAGCTAAGCCTATCTCCATGTAAATATAGAAAAAAGATTAACAATGATTTCACTTATTGAGATAAAGTTTATCTCTACCAACAACTCAGGTTCCTTCTTTCTCTCCACTTCTCTTAGCATAAATTCTGATTGATATTCGTCTGAGCTGAATATGGCATAAGCCCGGCCCATCTTGTGTCAAGCCCAAAAACAGGAACGTAATCTCGCCCCCTCCTGCAAACCAGGCCATACGCCCTTCCTTCCTGCTTCCTGCTCCTTGTTCGAGTTTGGGGTCTTCTGGGCCTCCTTCTTGGTTTGGGCTGTGTCTAATTTGGGGCGTATCAATATATATATATATATATTAGTTATTTTATAACTCAGCTCGCAAGCTTCGAACAAAAAATAGAAGGCTTGGGCTTGGCTCGTAAAGTGCAAGAGTCGAGCTTCGGCTCGGCTTGTTAGTCTCGAATCCAAACCCAAGCTTTTTTCGAGCCGGCTCGGCTCAATTACATCCCTATGCCGCACCGCATTCATAATGAGTCGAACAGTCTCTGGAGGAAATTAAAGCTCCATTGGAAAAATTCCTTCCCAACTTTATCATAAGCTTTCTCAAAATCTAGTTTAAGTATTCATGAACCTTTTCTTGCTCTTGGGTTTGCCCGCAGTGTGGATGAGCTCCTGAAGAATCAAAATGTTGCTTTTTGACATAAAATAATACGTTAAATTATTGCAATTATCTCTATATTACATTGCATAATGGGACTTCACCTTTTATCTTTTGGAATAATGAATTGTTGATGTTTGGGATAAATATATAATCTCCACGTAATAATATTTTGACATGCTACTCAAGTAAACCATACAGGTACAGGCATTATATACTTTTGACAAACAACAATTCTTCAAAAGACTAATAACGAAAGAGGAAAATATCCAGAACTTTCTCAATACAAGAGGCTTTCTTTGGTAATTTGACTGAAAAGATATTGGTCTAATTCGCTCTAAAAATAAAGCGGAGAGCTTTGTGCTTAGCAACCAATGACAAGCAAATATATATATGACACAATAAAAAAGGACATAACTTCAGGCAATTCGGGTCACAGATGCTAGAGGTGAGAGCTATACATGAATCCCAACCTAGATTACAGTGCTCAAGAAGGTTTCGTCCGGTTCAAGCAGAACTTGCACAGGAAATCAGCTGTAAATTGCTGCTAACAGTAGCAGGATGCTCAACAAAACCACGTCAAACCATGATCAATCTAATCTGATAAAAAATCACCATGATCGATCTCTTCTTCTACAACAGAAACGGTCTTACTTCCAGTGTTCGGCTTTTCCTGTCTGGATAAAGTCTTCACATTGTGCTCCTTGCTAACATGTTCATTTGTAGACTCTTCTAGAGAAACATTTTGAAACCTGTTCAAGCTTTTTCTGTTTTTGTTTAGAACCAATAATTTGGATGGTTTCTCACAGATGCATGCAGATGGATATTCGTGAAACTCCCCGCGTCCAGGTCTCGTCTCTTCAGGTTCACCCATGAATCCTCTTTGGCAAGATTTGACCTTTCGTGAAAAGGTACTCCACCCCATTTCACCACGTGCAGCAAACAAAGCGCTGAGTTTTTTCGCATTTGGTCTGATGGTCCTCTTGTGACCCATATACCTCCTTCGGAAAGATAAAAAGAAAAAGGACGAATTCAAAGCACTGGTGAAGTAATGTAACAGAAGAAACAACTACAGAAACTACGGACAATTATTTATAATGACAATTGAGAACTTAAGGGCAGTCTATAACTAACCACATCAGATGGTGAAGCTAATTCTTTCACCCTGGTAGCTTGTACACTAATTGTGTCATCTTTTACGATGTCAGTATATGTCAAATAATGTAGAGCCTTTCAAAATACCCAACATTGTTCCTTCACTGATCATAGTGTTAAAGCATAATCTCGTATGACTATCATTGATTTGAGTTGCCACTTTTTCAAATCTCATCACCAAGCACCACGATTACTAATGGTCTGAAGGATGCTTAACAGCTCTAGCTTCCATGTTCATCTTGATATGTAGGTTTAGCCACATAAAACCAATTCAAAACTTACTCCAGACATACTATGGGAATATTAACTCTTTAACATTGGTTCTCTGGATTAACTTATGAACTACTCACCTATATCCAAGCCCAAACCCTCCCAAAACCCACTTATATATTGGCTCAATACTAATGCAATTGCCCAAGGAAATAAACATGGTTAAACGGGCAAACCTTTTCTTATCTATTTACCTCAAGTTTATGTTAGCTATGGTTGCTTTTCTATTACATCTCATCTGTGGCTGTTTAGCTCTTGAAAGAATTAGTATATTTGTACAATTAAAGCACCAAATCCAAGAACTTTCCTGTATAAGTTACCTTCGACCAGCTAGGATTTTTGCCATGTTCCCATTGTTATTGGTGACAAACACATCACTTTCATCACTAACAATGTAATCGATGGCAGCCAAACGAGAAGAGAAGGGAAGAAGAGGTTTCAACTCTTCACCAGCTAACATCTCCTTGGTATAGAAATTTGGAAAGAGCTCTTTGAGAGGCCGTAAAGTTTCTTCTCCACCATATATTTCTCCAGATGCAACATATATGTACGTATTATTGTCAAAGCCAAGGGCTCGCAGCAACAAACCCACCTCATGAGGGGTCAAAGGGCACTTTCCTCGTGTTCTCTCTTCATCAGGACTTGATTCCTGATGCAATAAAGAGAACTTTTTTTCAAAAGATAGCCCAAAAGAAAAGGATTTTTTTTTCTTTTTTTATTTTTTTTGAGACCAAAAAGAAAAGGATATTTGATTAATTTAAATTTAGTGTATGGTAGCAGTTATGATCTACAGCAACTAGCGATTTCATAGAAGCGGCAGTTATTGTCTTTCTTTTAGCAGCATGAGAAAAATAAGAAGATATACATGAAGTTGAATCTTACAGGTAACGTTTCCCACCGCTTTCTTATTTCACCCAGCTCTCTTCTTTCTTTGTCGCCCCCACCATAGTAACATCCAGAAAATGCAAGCATATCGGGTTCAAACCTACAATTTACATTTCCAAACAGTATTTTAAATGCATACTATATAATATTCTTCAATATCTCAAGAATCTCGACATGGATAACGCATGAGGAGAAGTATAAAGTTATGTCAGGTTGACAAAGATATTGTATCTGCTGGATAACATAAGTAATCCACTGCTGTAAGTCTCCAGCACAGAGGAACTTGTGAAGGCAAATGTAGGAAAACTTTCTGAATTTTGTTATTTTGTAAGCCGTCATGCAAATAAACAATACTGAAATCACTTTAATGTAAGCTTATGTTTTTCCATTCTGGAAAAAGTGACAACCCAGAAGCAGGTAAGAGCATCTCTAAGGCAACTAATAAGAAATCAATAGTCACCTCAAATGATCCTATTCGAAACAGAAACTATAAACTGAAAATACTTTTTCCACTGATCAGTTTCCTCGACATGCAAACTCAAACTCAAATTTGTTTTCATGACTGAGCTTCTAAGAGGGGGAAGGACATTGTGAATAACATTAGGAAGGTTTTCATTCACTGATTATTAAAACAGATCATTGCAATCCCTTTCTTGTAGAAGCAAGAAATCTTAATATAATCTGATACTAACAGAAAACGGTTGTTTTCAGCATTGTATCTTTGTACCACTTGACATACATTAAGTACAATCTATCTTGCTTTTCAGTAGCAAATTCCATACAATGTGGAGCCATTTGGCCAAACTAAACTCTTAAGAAGATTTGAATTGATAAAAATTGAATGAGGAATTATTGGTAGGATATTTAATCTGGAGCAATTTTGGCAAATTAAGTTCATGAGAAGAGCAATTTGAGTTCACCAAAGAAAAGGGTAGGATATTTAATGATTTATTAGGTGACTGTTAGAACCTTTTTGTTTTGTTTTGTTTTGTATTTTTTTTTTCAATTTCAAATACCAGAATCTGAAACAAACCGGAGCCAGGTCAGGGAAGGTGCTTTCTTTTCTAATCCATACCCCCCAATCTGAAAACTTAAGCCTCTATGACACAGATAAACTAAGAAACTAGGACTAGCAAAGAGCTACTGATGTTGCTCTACACTAATTAAAACCATCTCCTCTCAGATGGCTTAGTAAATGTCGTCATAGTAATGTATGCACAAACTTAGTTGCTAATGATGTTGGTAGATATAACACTACTAAGAGAAGGCAATACAATCAGAGGAATCCATCATAGGTATGTGCTTCATGCACCTGTGTCAGAAGAAGTAAACAAATCTAATGATTTCCCTCATATGTGAGTATGCCTCATCTTAAACTAAAATCAGTTTCGACAAACGGTGATGAAATAACCTTGTAAAGCAGCAAAGAAGCATCAGGATTTCCTTGAATAATTACAAAATTCAAAAGTTATCCTGAATTACTTGCAGTTTAAAACTCAAGAAAATTAAGAATGGTAACTACAAGCAAGATTACAAACCTCAAGTGAACAGCAATGAAACGTTCTGCCATTTTCCGCATGCGTGTGACAAGTTTCAGTCCAAGTTTTCTTATAGGTTTAGTAAATCTTAAAGCATGATAGTTAACCCGGCAACGCAATTTTTGAAGGTTATCATCGAGGTCATTAGCAAGCCTGTAATCAAATTTTGTCAACTGAAGAACCTGCATAAATTTCATAAATAATTCATCAACCAACGCTGCTTATAGCTAACAAGCAGTTTTCTTCAAAAGCTTTCCTCAAGAGATACAACCCCAAGCAATAAGAGAAAATTTAGCAAATTTTCTAAATAAGCTTGAACTCCACTCACAAAAGCTAGTACCAAGAGACCATTCAACGCAATAAAAGATGACTTCAGCAAAAAAAAAATTCCAAATTTCAAGTACATTTGTAATTTCGAAGAGCATGAAAAAATATATTTAAACACTGCCCATACCAATATTATAGCAACCGCTTGTCCTAGCACAGTGTTAAGATGAGAAACGAAATGGCAACTCTTACATCTTATACTATTGCCATAAAATGTAGTGGTTAAAATTTTTCCTCTTACCCTAAAGGGAAGTTTCTATTTTAGAAAATCAAGCCATAGTTTTAAATGATTCAAAAGGAAATATGGGAGTCGGAGTTTTCTTGAGTTTGCTGATGATCAGAATCCCAAGTGAGACTTGCATTTTTCCACAGTGACTGACATCTAAGCACAATCTGTTATTTTAAGGCACCCTAAGAGCTGGAATGACGTAAGAACATTTATAGCACTCTCAAACTTAGCATCAAAAACCATCAGAACTAAAGGCATTATGCCTTCTCACCTTCAGAACTACTGTGGGTAGAGAAGTTTTCTGAGCACTATATTCCAGCAACTAACTTATATTTTGGCAGGAGGATTATGTTGTCAAAACACAAAAGCGGGAAAAAAAAAAGAAAAGAAATACGAAAGATAAGAAAATTGTACAGGTACGGTATTATGGATAATGATGCATAACATACAAAGTAAATTTGGCTGGACCACATCATAATCTAGAGTTCTTCCCACACTACAGTAAATTTAGGTGACTAGAAAAACAGGCATCCCAGGTGCATAAACATGGTGCATTAGAAGCAACCAAAACTCATGCAGCTGTTATTTGACCACGATCGGACAGATGTTCAAGTATGCACATAACATTGACATATATAGAAAGGTAAGGTTTACCACAAGGAAAATTGATGAAAACTTTATTTATCTTACATGTCTCCTCAATAGAGTAGGCAAGACTTGCTCCAGATAATAGTCAGGCTCTGATTTCCGCGGAACACGCATGGTATATGGCGGTTTGTCCATTGACTTCATAACCTTTTCTGGCACTCTTTTAACAATTGGAACATCCTTTGCAAGGTAAGAGATGAACCAATCAACATCAAAAATGTCGATAAAATCACTGCATAACAAAGTAACATCCCAGTGGGAAAAAGAGTTAAATAAATCATAATCAAGTACTTGAATTGATAACATATTCTCAAATAACAACGTGATTCGTAAGTTGGACATCCTTAACGCTCTGATGAGAAAAAAATATAAGTTTCTTTTTTCGACAATGAATTTCTTGGACGCTTGACCAACCTCTCATCCTTCCAAAAAGAATTGTGATCCAACTCTGGCACAACCAAAGTAGCATTTAGGATCCTCGCAACAACTACAGCATCAGTAATCTGAAGACCACAAACGAATTGAACAAAGTTTAGATTGTCAAAACAAATTTAATTACATAAAATGGAAAAGAGAAAAAAAAAAAAAAAACTCAGGTAACTAAGCGATGTATAAAAGAAAACAAACCAACACTCATAGATGTCGCTAAATCTGGTGATTTACAAGCAAAGCACAGAGAAGACGCAGGGAACACTTACTCCTGTTCTTTGTTGGTTGAGCCCCCCACTAGTTGCAATAAGTAAGTAGCCATTCGAAAACCTTTCCTGAACAGCAACTATAAATGAACAATACGGGCATTAGATCCTGATTTGGAGTTTGCCAACTTTTTTCTGTATGATTACTAGGCAATATATCATGAAGAAACTTTCTTATGCAAGTCCAATGCATCGCAATGTTTCATTGTACAACGGTCCAACATAATAGTTTTACAATCCCAATCGTTGCCACTACTTACACAGAAATATATTTTAGCATTAGAGTCCATGAGAGAGATAATAACAGAGATAACAAGTTACTGCTTGATGACGGTTTAAGCAACATAGCGATCAAGTTCAAAGACGGCGTGAGCTTGATAAAACAGCAAGGACAATTTATCTTATCACAAAATTGAGATGTATAAAGTAAGAGATGGTTAACTTACGTGGAAAGTAAGAGATGGCTAACTTACGCGGAGAACGAGGGCCTCGATCGCTGCAACCATAGTAAAAGTCTGAAAACTGTGATTTCCATAAATCAATTGGAGCACGATACTGCAATGAACAACATCGAGAAGTTTGACCAGCACTGTTATATATTCAAGTGCATTCCAAAATTATAAATAAGGCAGGAGAAAAGGTAAAAACGAGACATCCAAACAGAACATGTGTGTAGTTTCTACCAGTCACCAAAAAGTATAGAGTCTGTATAAGTGATATTTTAAATGTGATGACAAGAGATAATAGTGCAAGTCTTTCAGGCCCTTTGGGCATATTATCCATGTACATAAGTCAAATGGCCAGACCGCATTATCTCTTGCATTCTTATTTCCCCTTCAACTCTTCTTGAGGTTTCAATTATCAAAAACCCACTATTTACAGTGATAACAACATAAAATTGCAGCAATATCTGTAATTTGACATCAACAAGTAATCTTAAAGAATATCTTTTCCCAGTGCAAACACCACCAGAAAACATGAAAACGAACAAACAAAAAAAGCTAGAGGGTAGCTATCATTAAAAGATAAAAATTGATTGCAGATAGAAGTCTGAGACAGAAAAAGGAGAATAGAGCTTGAAAACTAGATCTCTCAAATCAAAATCACTTTAAAAACAAAGCCGTTACTCCAACTCTTAAGCCCCCAAGTACATGACATCTATCCCACACGTTTATATAATTCCTGAACTTAGAATTACAAATTCCAATCCACATTTGGTTCCAGTACCCTAGCAGAGAGAACAAACACGAGAAAAACTGGATTGGACAAGTTTTCGAATCGCACTCAAAACCAATCCTGACATCAACGAACCCAATCCAGGAAAAATATAAGCAAGAGAAAACAATTTCACACCACAGAAAGTGCAAAAGGTACCTTCTTTGGGCGATGCGAGTACCAGTCAAGATCAGATGCGACGTGTCCCTTCAACAGAGGAATAAGCCCAACAGCAAAAAGCATAAACCCGCACACCACCGTCCACGCCGTCCGCCGCTTCCACGGAAATTGATTCCAACAATGCTGATGCGGCGGCGGCGAAAGCTGTTGCTTTTGCTTCTGTTTCTGCTTCTGCTGTAGCAGTATTTCAGCAGCCAGATTATTCACCAGGACTCCTCCATTACACCTCCAGGCCTTGTTAGCCACGCCCATTTCGCTCCCCACTTTTTCATATTACCACGCACATCAATCTTTTCACCTACAAAACATGAAATGTAATATCTTATATGCAAAAGTTGATTCCGAAATGCCCTAATCAGAGCGCTTTCCTTTCCCCTGTTGTTCTTCTACAGTAGTAAAAATGAATGAAAGCGATGCGGGGTGGGGTGGGTGGGTGGGTGGGTGGAAATGAAAAAGGAGATGCCTAGAAATGAATAGTATTTCTCCTAAAATTTCAAGGATTCTACATATTTAAATTTAATATAATGTTACAATTTTTGGAATAATATTTTCTATTTAGTTGTACCTTGTTTTTTTATTATAAAACTAAAAGAAAAATATTATTATTATATCACCATTTCATAATTTCGTTTGAATGTTTTTAACCACATATATCTGAATTCTCCCAGTTTTTAGCTAACTATTATAGAAAATAGTTTGTCAAAGTTTATGATGCACAAATACTTATAAAAATATCATTTTATAACGTCGTGTTATGTTCTATTGGACAGTCAAGTCTAACACCGTATCCGATACTCCTTATATAAATTTTTTAAAAAAAATTATATGTCGTTGTACCTGTGTGATTGTGTCCGTATTCATATATATCATAAGTCAAAGTATATTTACTTAGAAAATATAATTATTCTCTAACCTTCCATCATAACACATAAAATAGCAAAATTCACCTAATTTTTAGTAAATTGCTATTATTTGAAATCAAACTTTCCGATTTTATATATATACATAACAAAATTCACCAAATTTTTGATAAATCATTCTTACTATTTTTTTTTTGGTCACTAAAATCATTATTACTATTGTTATTACTTAAATCAAACTTTTCAGTTTGACATAAATAAATCGTGTGGAAGTTAGAACTTTTATCGAACTTCATATGAAGCTTTTAAGAAAATTGTGAACTGCAATCAGACATCAAAACTCAAAAAATATGCACAACTTTCAGAATTGACATTAGGAAAATTGTGAATTGTGTTTGAACTTCAAAACCCAAAAAGTGCGCATCTTTAATAGTCGTGAATTATAATGTTTCATAGCGTACATTCTTTTTTTTTTTATAAAAATACACACACACTCAAATGAGATTTAAACTCGGGACTTCACCCTTAAGAACAAATTTATTAACCACTTGGACCAACCCTATTCGTCAGTATACATCCATTTGATGCTGGGCAAACCCCATATATATATTTGGATGGCTCTCACCTTTCGGATATTCCTCAAAGAAAAGAGTGGTCCTTGATTTTCCCAATTTGTTTTGGTTTGATTTGAATGATAGGAGGAAACCCCAATATTAAATGGCCGTAGTCAATTTAATCAAAGTTGCAAGTTCTCTTTAGTGGTCCCTCATACGATGCTCATACCAGGTGTGACAAGCCTTAATGACTAAGTGAAACTATCGGTGAACATAGTTTTCCAATAAAATAACAAATAAATAAAAAAGCATGGAGACCTGGAGATTAGAAAATCATTTAGAGAGACAATATGATACTACATAATCGCTAAAAATATATTATTTGGTGTTATAGATTAGGAAAGTAAATATTCGTTTTAATCTATTTTAAAAAATTAATAGATGAATTGAAAGTTAATCTATTAACTAGTATATAGTTTATTTATTTTTCAATGTGGAATATTTTAACATACCCCCCGCTTTCCACACCCAAATAATTGCGGTCTAACATGGAATGTGAAATTTAATTCGTTTCGATTTAATTTTCAATTTATTTATAGGATAAAGCATGTTCTAATATTATGTTCAATAATGTTTGATTTAATTCATTCCCAAAAGTTAACTGATTCAGAGTTCGAACTCTTCATTCAATTGATAGTTTAGATCGTCCAACTCAATAAGTTGCCACGTGGCTCACTATCCCTCTACAAGATAAGTGGTCGACCGCACATTAAATGCACCGAAGTTTGTGTGCCAGATGTCATTCTATGCGCGTCCTCCACCACACCATTAATTAAAATAATATTTTTATTTACTTTGATGGATTTCTAACGGTATCATTATGTTTTTTTTATTGTATAAGTTTTCTTTTTTTCTTTTTTATGTTCTCTTTAAATTTAAAAAAAAAAACATAATCATCATTAATTAAAATAACATTTTTATTTACTTTCACAGATTTCTAAAGGTATACATGATCTCCACATGCCTTTTCCATTATCTAATTAATGGTAGGATCATTATTGCAACTTATGTACGAATCCAGGATTTCTCAACAGTTGGATTTGAGAATTCCTAAACCTCAACATATTAAAAAAAATTTATTAACTTAAAATTAATTAAAACTAGTAATGTCGCACATCCGATGCGTGCGGAAAAAAAAAATCTAAATATATTAAATTTATTTTAATATAAATTTAATATTATATACATATATATGAAATAGTTAAAATATAAATAAAAAAATACTAGAAAAAAGAATAATAAAATTGAGGTGAGAGAAAAATGAAGTTGATAGATAAATAGTTACACGTTCTCTACGAGATGGAGAAAAAACTGAAAAATAAAAAAAATTAAATTAAAAAAATAGAGACTAAGTCCAATAAATAAAAATACAAAAAAAAGAAAAGTAGAAAGTTAAAAAGTCAAAAGAAAAGAGTCAAATACACCATATCTACTCCTAAGGTTTAATAATATAGTAAGATTAGGGGTGCGTTTCGAGCCGGCGAGTCGAGTTTGGCCAAAAACATCCGGATTGAGTTTGAGCTTGAAAATTATTTACATGTATTGAGATTGAGCTTGAACTTGTCAAGCTTACTTTTTGGGGGCTTGAACTTGGCTTGTCGAAAAATCGAGCCGAGCTC
>JBBMKE010000002.1:5750817-5763972 GCA_037834125.1 Lippia alba | reverse complement strand
TAATGCTCGCGTACGGAAGACGGTGGGTCGGTTTCGACCGCCCATCTCGGTCGAGTGTGGGGCTTGGGTCGCGACCGCCAGCCGCGCGAGGTATAAAGTTGGTAGATTCCCCCAAGGGGTGGGTCGATGACAAGCTCAGGCTGGGGGTCGAAATATAGGAGCGTCCTTTTGTCCACGTCAGCGGCCACGTAACGTATGCTGAGCGGGTCATGCGGGAGCCCCAATTTCTCCCTTATCAGGTGGAAAATAAATCAAATATCTAAATGCATATCCCTTAATTTTTGGAACTAAATTGCTTAAGAATTTGGGTTAATTTCTGTCACGTCGACCCAAGCTTCAAAACCACCACCATCGTGTTCGTCTCTCTAAGGAGAAAAAAATCCATACCCCTCTCAAATCTATTAGCCGTCAAAAGCTTCGTTCGTCGAGCGTCGTCTTTAACCAATGATTTCTACTTCATCGGTTGTCGGATTTTGATTTCGAGAAAATTATTGTGTTCCTTGCATCGAGAACTTCAATTTGATATATAACATTGACACATTTGAAAACAAATTTTTAAAGATTTGCTTTGTTGAAGTAGGCTATTTCTCTTCATTCTAATTCTCTTGAGGCTGAGCATGTGTCCTAGGCGGATAAACCCCATCAATATTAATATACTAAATTATATACAACTCCGGTGAGATATTATATGAATATACTAAATTATATTAGACAATGAATAATTAATTAAAGTCAACCAGTGTATTTTTAGATTTTTACTATTTTTTTTACTGATATCATTATATTTTTTTTACAGAATTCTAATTTTTTTTGGGAGATTTAAGTGTAATTAAATTTTGTAGAAGGGTGTGTAGTAATTAGCCCTACAATATAATATATATTTATGTGTGTGTATAAAATTAGAACAAAATTTCTTTGGTGGAATGAGAAAATATATACCGATATAAAGAACTTACTCCGTCGCGGGTAAAGAAAAAACTATCGGTGGGTTGTTGAGCCCCTCTGACTTAGGAGCGAAATCGAGGCCATTGTCTTTTTTCTTACACTCTCTCTCCATCTGCATACGAAAAGAAATTTTTTTTATGTGCAGCGATTCAGTGGAATTCCGATTTGTCGTTTTGATCTGTAAGTTGAAGATTTTCTCTGTGAATCGTATATTTCTTTTAGGTACGATGCATTGAATTAAATCACATTTTTGCAGAATTTTCTGTGTTCGTTGTCAATTTCGTGGTTGATCAATTGGGGTAAAGTCGTAAAACCCTAGATCTTGCTGGATTTAAATCCTCATCTGTTCGTTTGTTTTCTTTTTGCTTCTTTTTTCCTGGGTTAGGTGGGTTTTGTTTATTGGATCTGTGTGTTTTAGCTCGAATCATTAGGGCTCTGAATTTCGTACCTCAATTTTGGTGCGAGTTTTGTCGAATTTAGGTTCGACTTTGAGTGAATGGCGTCGAATCCTCCTCCATTCCTGGTGGAGGATAATACAGATGAGGATTTTTTTGACAAATTAGTGAATGATGAAGACGACGACGTGGAGTTTAAAGTTACCACGTCGTCAGCATCTGGAGGCCCTTTCTTGACTGACGGGAATGAATCAGATGAAGCTAATGCCTTTGCCAATTTGAGCATCAATGGGCTTGATAATAATGGTGAGGTTAATCTTGAAAATAATACTGAGAGTAACCAAGGGGAAGTTGATAATTTATCTGAGCGCTTGAAGACAGTTGAACATATTAATGAAGTGGGGACAGTAGAGGAAAGTGCAAATCCTCTAGTATCTTCCAATGTGATTGAGGGTGATAACCTGATACCCAATCTGGGAAATCAAAATGGGGGAGCTGATGCCTTGTCAAATGTGACAGAGATGCCTAAGAATACTGATGAGAGTTCCTCTGATGTGACTAAGAGTAGCGTCGGAGCTGGGGCTCCTGGAGTAAAGGAAGTGGAGTGGAGTGCGTTTCATGCTGATCCAGCTCAGAACAATAATAATGGCTTCGGATCATACTCAGACTTTTTGGGTGAATTTGATGGTGACAATGGTAGTGATGCATTTGGAAATTTGGTGGGGGATAGTTCCAATAATGTGCCGCAGGTTGCTGTGGGGAATAATGTGCATGGAGCCACTGATGTGGACACTTGGAATGATTATGGGCAGTACAATGAGGGCTGTAACAATGGTACTGCAGAAGATCAGATTGCAAATGTGCAGGACATGAATAACAGTCAGTATTGGGAGAACCAATATCCAGGCTGGAGGTATGATCCAAATACGGGACAGTGGTATCAGATTGAAGGTTATGATGCAAGTGCAAGTGAGCAAGAAAATGCATATACTGCTATATCCTCTACATGGGGTGTGGCTGATGGGCAGTCTGAGTTCTCTTACTCGCTGCAAACTGCTCAGTCTATTACTGGGGCTGTAGCTGAGACTGGTACAACAGAGAGTGTCACTAATTGGAATCAGGAAGCCCCTCAGGCTGGTGGTGCTTTGGAAACCACAAGTAATTGGAATCAAGCCACACAAGCTAGTGATGCTTTAGAAACCACAAATAATTGGAATCAAATTTCACAATTGAGTAGTGACAGCAATGGGGTTCCATCAGACTGGAATCAAGCTTCTCATGATAATAATGGTTACCCACCTCATATGGTGTTTGATCCTCAGTACCCTGGCTGGTATTATGATACTTTTTTCCAAGAATGGCGTACTTTGGAATCATACAATGCATCAGCTCAATCTATTGCTCAAGTTTCGGACCAGGTAAATCATGATGAATATGCATCAACTGACACGTTTTCTCACAGCAACGATCTAAAGGCACACAGCATGCAAGGTCAAGGTAATAGCTATATATCTGAAAGTTTTGATGGCCATGGCCCTGATCAGAGCTGGGTGCGATCAGGCAGCAACTACAATCAACAAAGCTCAAGAATGTGGTTACCTGAAACTGTTGCCAGTAGTGAAGCTATTGCACCATACAAAGAAAACGAAGTGATGGAAAATAGTCACTATGGGGTACTAGGTTCTTATTATGAGAATCTAGGACAAGGCCAGAAAGACTTATCCATGCCTTCTCAGTTTGCAATTGGTGGAACCTTGAGCCAACAATTTAATGATTCCAAATTCCGTCCAACTGACCAAAAAAATTTCTCAAATGATTACTTCGGCCTTCAGAATTCTGTCAATTTACCAGCGCAACAGATTCAGAATGCTCAAATCCCATACGCTCCAGCTTCTGGAAGATCATCAGCTGGTCGTCCTGCCCATGCTTTGGTTTCTTTTGGTTTTGGTGGAAAGCTCATTGTAATGAGACATGATTATTCTACTGAGAATTTGAATTTTGGAAGTCAGGTCAGTGTGTTAGCCTTCTTTGTAGTTTCTTTTTCTTCGATTGCATCTTACATACTTATAAATAATTTGTTTTTGTGAAGAATCCTGCTGGAGGCTCAATCTCTGTGTTAAATGTAGCAGAAGTTGTGCATGGTAATATTGACCCTTCAAACCAAGGAATGGGTGTGGACAATTATTTCCAGGCTCTATGTCGAAAAGTTGTTCCAGGTCCTCTTACTGGTGGAAGCGTTAACTCTAAGGAGCTAAACAAATGGATTGATGAGAAAATAACAAATCCCGACTCCGCCGGTATTGACTACAAAAAAGCTGAAGTTTTGAGGTTGCTCCTTTCACTGCTTAAAATAGCCTGTCAGTATTATGGTAAACTTCGATCTCCATATGGCACGGATGCTGCAATGAAGGTATGCCTATTGTTTAGGTTAATCGTGAATTTATTTACTTTTGACCTTATTGAATTGCTAAGGCCGGTCTTTAAACTAAATGTAATATTGCGGTTACTATTCTCGAGGGTCCTCCAATTTTGGCATTGACATTTATGATGATGGCCTAACATCTGTATCGTGATAAACTCATTACGACAATTTGAATATAATAGCATATCAATGTGTCTTGAGATGGGTAAACTACGTATGCTTATTAGAACAAGTCTCCATTTTCCTTGCATATTTGATTGGTGGATATAATGCCACTTCTACCACTAGAGTACTCTGTTTGGAGACTAGAAACTTATACAAGTGCTTCCTTGACGAATTCAATTTTTGTATTATTCACATCTGTTATTCCAACAGGAAAGCGATGCTCCTGAATCTGCGGTTGCCAAACTGTTTGCCTCTGCTAAAAGAAATGGTTCACATATTAATCAGTATGGTGGTGTTGCACAATGCTTGCAGCACCTGCCATCTGAAGGAGAAATGCAGGTATCTGATTGTGTACCAAATGTGTGCCATTTATTTAGTGAATGAATTGATCTGTTAAGAAATACAATTCATGTTTTAGGCAATTGCTGCCGAGGTTCAACACCTTCTGGTTTCTGGAAGGAAGAAAGAGGCTTTACAATATGCACAGGAGGGTCAGTTATGGGGTCCTGCCCTCGTTCTTGCTGCACAACTTGGTGATCAAGTTAGTCATTATCATATGAGTCATTCCTTTATGATCAAACTACTAAGTCCTCTATTAGCCTACATATGTTTCATTGGTTTTGACTGTTTGCTAAAACCTACACAGTTCTATGTCGAGACTGTCAAGCAAATGGCACTAAGACAGTTGGTGGCAGGATCACCGTTACGAACATTATGCCTGCTAATTGCTGGTCAACCAGCAGATGTGTTTTCAGCAGATGACGCAGCTATTAGTAACATGGCTGGTGCTGTAAATATGTCTCAGCAACCAGCGCAGGTATGACTGTACAGTAGATGTTTAATCCTGATAATTGTCTCGACTTATCCTGCTACAAGGTTTTAATAGGTGTGGTGCTATATATTCCTTAAAAGGTTTGATATTGTCCTTTCAAAAAGTTGTTATAAACCTGTGGTGCTATATATCATGGGAAGACTTTCCTGAAAACTCTTTCTATGAATACTCTTTATTTTCTAAATTTCTGTATTTGGTTAATACCTAATACTCTAGTTGATTCTTATATTAAGCTTGAGTTGTTCATTGCTGTTTTATATTGCTAATTCACAGGTTGGCGCAAATGGCATGCTGGATGAATGGGAAGAGAATCTGGCAGTGATAACTGCTAATAGAACAAAAGATGACGAACTTGTGCTCATCCATCTTGGAGATTGTTTGTGGAAGGAAAGAAGTGATGTATGTTCCGGTTTATTCTTCTTAGAAGCATTTCCTTTTGTGTTCTTGAAAGTTACATAAACCCTTACTTTCTAGGTATTTTAATTTCTTACTGATTGTTGTTCAGATAATTGCTGCTCACATATGCTATTTGGTTGCGGAAGCCAGTTTTGAGCCTTATTCAGACAGTGCAAGATTGTGTCTTGTTGGTGCTGATCATTGGAAATTCCCACGGACTTTTGCTAGTCCAGAAGCAATTCAGGTGTGATTGATTTATCATTTAAGCGGCGACCAATTTTTTTCTGCTTTTGAGTTTTCCTAACTAGCCAGCAATTTTTTTTTTTGGCCTTTGAGTTGTCACAACATCTATCGCTATCTAAGTTACTGCCGAACTGGGCAGTCAACGAGTTGGGAGTTGCGCATTATTGAAAAGTGTGAAAAATCCGAGTTAGCAACCATGGCTCTTCCCCTCGCTGCATGCAACATAGGTTTTGCTTTGTTTGAGTTTTTAGTATATACCCTTTCATCATTCCCTGTGGGTACATCAGTGGCTCGAAGAGTAATAACATAATTCGTCTTGATTAAATTTGCATAGTAATACTAGTATCTATTAAGTAATTGCGGGAATTTAATAAAGTTGTTATGTTCTAGAATCTAGATTGAGCACACTATTTATATTTCAAATTTGTGTTTGTCCATGGTCTGCGCTGAAGTCCGTTATCCTTGATGGTCACTTCTGGCTACAGTTTTGCTTGAGAGGCTTAAAATGAATTTTATTATTTTTTCTATTTAACATAATGGTACGTTTATCTAACTGCTGCATATTTTTGCAGAGGACCGAGATTTATGAGTATTCAAAAACTCTTGGCAATTCTCAGTTCGTCCTGCTCCCTTTTCAACCTTATAAGTTTGTCTATGCACTCATGCTGGCAGAAGTTGGGAGGATATCTGAGGCATTGAAGTACCTCTCTTCTACCTCAATTATCTTATATATTGCTGTCTTTGTTTTCTCAGCATAAACTTTTAAATGTAGGTACTGTCAAGCAGTACTAAAATCACTTAAAACTGGTCGAACACCAGAAGTGGAGACCCTGAGGAAATTAGTTTCATCTCTTGAGGAAAGGATTAAAGTTCATCAACAGGTATATGTCTGGCCTCTGAATTGCATCACTTTGATTGTGTTCATAGCTTCTTGTTAGTGAAACTTCTTATAATGCAGGGAGGGTTCTCTGCAAACTTAGCTCCCAAGGAGTTCATTGGTAAACTTCTCAATCTTTTTGATAGTACTGCACATCGTGTTGTTGGAGGCCTTCCACCATCAGTACCATCAACGATTGGCTCCGTGCATAGTAATGAGAATCATTACCAATCACCCGGGCCAAGAGTATCAACTAGTCAATCAACAATGGCTATGTCGTCTTTAGTGCCTTCTCAATCTATGGAGCCTATAAGTGAGTGGGCTGCTGATGGCAACAGAAAGCCTATACATACAAGAAGTGTTTCAGAACCTAACTTTGGAATGCAGGTTTGTTTTGACCTATATATCTCATTTCCTGAGAAGAAGACCTGTTAATAATTTAGGTTGACAATGCGAAAACAATGTGAGGTTTGTTCTAATAATTTAGGGGCAGGCTGATTCCTTGAAGGAAGGAAGTTCCCCTGATGTTCAAGACAAAGCATCAGCAGCAGGTGGTGCATCTCGCTTGGGTCGTTTTAGTTTTGGTTCTCAGCTATTTCAGAAGACTGTTGGTTTAGTATTGAAACCTCGTCAAGGCCGTCAGGTAATTAACTAAGTTCCATGTCTGTAGTGCCCCAAGAAGTTCTTTTTTTTGTGTTGTATATTTAGAAGTTAGTTTGCTGTGTCTTGTAGGCGAAATTGGGGGACTCAAATAAGTTTTATTATGATGAGAAACTGAAGAGGTGGGTGGAGGAAGGTGCTGAACCTCCAGCAGCAGAAGCAGCCCTCCCACCACCACCACCGACTACAGCATTCCAGAATGGAACATCAGAATATAACTTAAAGAGTGCATTGCAAAGTGAAGTTTCTCATAACAACAGAAGTCCAGAGTTCAAAAGCCCAGGCAGTCTGGATAATAATTCAGGAATGCCTCCACTTCCTCCTGCAACCAATCAATACTCAGCACGTGGAAGGATGGGCGTCAGATCCAGGTACATTCTAAAATCACATATATGACTAATGCCCTAACATACGTCATCTCTTTCATCGACATTCGTGGAGTGGAAACAGAGATTATGTTTATTGTGCTCTAGTAAGACGCATTCCATTGGACTTCAGGGATTAAACTATCGTTTTTGGTTTGTTTTATGTACTTTTCATTGTTAGCGTTGAGTGGTTTTGTCAGTCATTTACTACTGGTGATCTTGCGACTACTTGAACAATGACAAGGCAGTTACTATCTGAGGAAACTAATGCTGAACTGTTTCTGGTTTCTTGTTGCTTTAACAAGTATTAATTTAATTTGATGGCAGGTATGTTGACACCTTCAACAAAGGTGGTGGAAATGCAACAAGTGCTGTTCAGTCACCTTCGGTTACTTCTATTAAACCACCAACTGCAGTCAACACGAAATTTTTTGTGCCTGCACCAGTGTCTACTGTTGAGCAGCCAGTTGATAATCCTGTGGATGACAATCAAAATACTTCATCTGCTCATGAAAATCCCTCAACTTCTCCTCCCAGTGATCCATTCCAATCTCCCATTCCCCCTTCTTCCGTGAGCATGCAAAGATTTGGAAGCATGAACAACATATCAAACAAGGAGACTAGCGGTAATGGTTCCTTTGCTGCGCAATCAAGACGTACTGCTTCATGGAGTGGAAGCAGCTTTAATGATTTTGGCTCCCCTCCAAGTAGGACTGAGTTAAAACAACCTCTAGGAGAGGTATTGGGTATAACCCCCTCATCACTCAGCGGTGGCAGTTTTGGAGAAGATCTGCATGAAGTGGATCTATGATATCTTATTGTGGGATGTAAATAGCAAATTTTGCCATACAGCCAAATCCCGCTAGAAGAATCTCGTTATATGCAGCAAGAAACGAGATCCAGGATCCAGTTTCCTGCTTTGATCTACTTTGACTGCATTAGTACTTGATATATTTTCCTTCTTTCTATAGCTGTATTTTATCTGTTGTTACTATTATAGAAGTTTTACTGTACTTTATAGAAAGTTTTTGCTCATCCTGCCAGACAAACAGTGTTCTGTTTATATGGGCACGGTGGAAAAAGTGATAGTCAAGTTGTACAGTTCATTTATTATTTATTGAGGAACAGAAGTAAAATGTTACCGGACACAACTGAGAAATAATGATTAAATAAGAAGCTTTTTGCTTCATTTTGAAGGACAAATCGTGCATGCAGATATATGAAGGTCCGACTTCTGAGCATACGGCCGGCAATCCGGTGATTTTTCTGGGGATCACTTAGTTCTTCTGCCAAATTTTCTGTGGATTTTTAGATGACAGGAAGAGCTATATAAGAGATGCTTGTAACAAGTTCCCGTAAGTTCCCATAAGACAACGTCATGCCTCATGAATTCTGCTAATCTGAGAAACTCATGAAGAATGCTGAAGAAACGCTTTGTTACATGGAGAAACGCTGCAAGTCAGACTGAGGATACAACATGCATGTTGAGCTGCTAAACTTTAGGACATGCCGACTTGCATTATGGGTAAAGTGAAATCTTGAATGAGATAGGACTACGATAAAACATGCAATCTTGAATAATACATATTAGCTTAGAACTATATTTAATGAGCACAAACATAATCACATGAATACCATGATACAGAAGTTTTAAAAATTATTGGAAGGACACAATACCGGCACAACTTGATGAATAATGAGCTTGGCAATGACAAGGCAACCCTCCCCTCAATAGCTAGTTTTTGGGGTGGTAAGACCAAACACATTATTCATCATGGTATCAGAGCAGATCCAATTCTAGGCATGTCTCTTCACCCTTGCCAGATATTCCTATTCCTGTAATGTTCACGCTCCAATTTGTCCCGCATTCCGCCGCCCTGGGCGTGATAGGGGTGTGTCAAGTATCCCACATCGAATTATCAATCCCTCTTTATGTTTGAGGTATTTGCACCTAGATATATCCCTTGTCGTTTCTCGAATGTCAAGAAAAACCCTATCGTATAAAATATCACCTAAAAACCCTTATCTTTTAAAAAAGAACGCACATACAACCCTAAATTGATAGATAATATTCCACGAGCCCAAATTGAAGATGGGGGTGCTATTTTGCTACATAATTAATGGTGAAATATCCTTTATGCCCTTGTCACAATATTATTCTATATATATATATATAAAAGAGATTTTCTGCTTCGACCACCACCGGCGTGAGCGCCGACACCCACCACTCATGTCGCCGCCTTTGTTCCACCGTACAATCCCAAGGCCAACAGCACAATAACCACAACAATAGCCGAAATAACCTTGCCGTCAGCCACCAGCCGCCAGCACCAGTTACCACTTACCCCTTTCCCCTTTACCTTCAATTTTGCAACCTACACCTTCAATGCCGCCGCCGCCGGCACAAACACAAAATCAATACACAATATAAAATCACACACAAAACCAATGCGCAGAAAAGAGTGTAAGAAACCGAGAAATAAATCATCATTCAAGAAGGCTTCTTCATTCCCATAAGAATCAGATCGAAATCCTCCTCCCCCAGCGAAAACCACAAGTCAACAAAGATTCAAGAGGTCGTAAAGTAATAGTTGCTTCGTCTAATAGTTAAGTCCTTAGGCTGACATTAAATAGAGAGACGGGAGTAAACCATTTCACATAGCCTGGCTCTTGCCCATTCTTTCTTTCGTGGGCATGTGCTAAAGGAAGCTTAGGAGTAGGAGTAGGAGTAGCAGTTGCAGACACTGGTCTTGACCCTTACCCCCGTAACATCGATTTTTTTTGAAAAAATTCAATATTTCCTCCACCTTATCTCTCCCACACACTCCTCCACTGCCACCAACCCTCATCGTCATCTCAATTGGGCCATGTACCTTGCTGGAAAAACACCCTTGGTAGCGCCCGAAGCGAAAGGTCACCACATCCCCCGCACTTAGACTCAAACACGCGTATGAAATGAAAATCCATACACGTATCCAATCCAAGCGAAGGGGACCTACACTCTCACACTAGGCTAAGCGGGGCTAAACTCAACAAGAGCGCGCAGGTAAAACATTTAATGCGGAAACATGAACATATCCAACAAAACTCCAAAGGATCAAATACCATAATAAGTCAAATGTGCCTACAAGTCCAAATTACATCATTCGAATCTCCAGGACAAGTATCAAAAGGACATAAAATTAACATTATCCAACATCAAATCGAAAGTGTAATAATGAAGATGCAACTCGACCTAGCAAGCTAGTGAGACACAACCGACACAATCGCGCCTAGCTCAAGCCAAAAACCTGCAACTAAAGATAGGAAAAGAAGGGTCAGTCCATGAACTGAGTGAGGGGGCTAACACACACCCACACACTATATAAATATAGAGCATAGCACATTAAAAGAGAAAGAACATGAAACGAGGATAAATTTTTGCATACCAAACCATTTAAAGAAGGAAACTTTACATATACATATAGAAAACATTTCATTACACTCTATCCTCGTTTCTTGTTCCAATAACATAACATTAAAGTTCGGCGAGTACGAGCACATTCCAACCAACATCTCATTACATTATCATTAAAAAGTGAAATCACAATCAATCCCCAAAACTCCATTGATGGAATAGCCGCGCGGCCCTTAACCATCCATTACATTAATTGTTCTCTTGGTTTAGCATATTTTGACTCATATTCCGGTTACTGATCAAGTCTTTTGTGATTTTTCCTAGGAGCATAAACCCGCCCTTTAGACAGTCTTCCCAAAATATACATTCCACCTGTTAGTGATCATAAGGTTTTGAAGAGAGACTTGATAATTGAACCCTCGCCTAACTAGGCCCTGGGAGCATAAACCTTGAATTCAAGTCTATGGGTTTCAAGGGTCCATAATTCAAATGGCCTTGAATATCCTTGACTAATATTTCTCGTAATCCTTGTATTTATGGGAAGTTTGAATCTCTTGAGCCTAGGATGTCAAGGTTTTATGGGAAGTCCTAACTAAGTTGGTAAGAAAAACCCTTAGAACATAGGAATTGCAATTCACCAGGACTTGAATCTCTTCCTGACTTGAATTTGAGAGGTTTTATCAAGGAATTGCAATTCACCAGGACTTGAAATTGCAGGAATCTCTTGAATTATTATAGACCTTGAAACCCTAGAATAATTCCACCCATTCTCTTGAAGACAGTTAGGGCCTAGGCTTGAAAGCTTCTAAGGTTTCGTAGGTCCATGATCAGGAATAAACCCTCCAACACGTTCTCAAGGACTTCTTTCTCGGGTTCAATTATCCTCTTCAGCAATGGGTAGTCTTATTGAGCCTATGACTTAGTTACTTCCTTAAAACCGTTACTGATCCATGAAAATGTGACCCTTAAGCATATTATGACTCGTGAGAATATGCTAAATACAGTTGATGCATGAGTTATTTGCATGACTTAAGATTCCATGACGTGTTATATGCTTCATATGACGTTGTTTGAGTGTAATTGCTGAAACTATGTCATATTTGGATGTTTCATCATATGTGACTCATACATATGCATTCATTTTGAAGCCTTGTGTCGTCTTGTTTGGTCTTGAGTCATGTCTTACCTTATTGGTACATTTTGTCTTGGTTAGGTGGTGAGTCTCCGAGCGCTTAGCTTTGTTGTTTATGGTTGGCCTTTCAAGTTCTTGGTAAAGGTGATGAGTATACTATGAAAATGTTTTTCAAAACTGTTGACACATATGACCTATCATGTTTGATGGTTTCGAATACTTGTTTTTGAAAATGTATAAGTAGGCTTTATATGCCATGTTTTGGTGAGCTTGGCTAGTAGTATCATATTTGCTTATGAAAAACAGCTGGTAAAGTATTGTAAGTAATTCGGTATAAGGGATAGTTACCTAACTCGTTTTAGATTTGAATTTTGGTTATATATATGTGTGTGTATTGTGTAGCGAGATGTTTCGTACCAATCAATTTCAAGTCCTGGTGAATTATTCAAGAGATTCCTGCAATTTCAAAGAATTATAAAACCAATCAATCTCTGTGGGATCGACCCTTTACCGCTATACACACTTTATTGTGTTTGGTAGTTTAGGTTTTATGTATGTGTGTGTTGGAATTATACACAATTTATCAATCTCTTAAATTATATGTGTGTTTGTCAAGGAATTTATTGTGTTTGAAATCTCTGAGCAGGAATCTCTTGAATTATATGTGTGTGTGTGTGTGTATGTGTGTTGTGTTGCAGAAATCGATGGAGTAAGTGGGAACACCGGGAAGGCAAAGACCGATGGTTACACCTTACAAAGTTCCCAATTTGGAAAAGATACGTAGGGTCTAACAAAGTGTTCAGGGTGTTAGTGTGTAACTTAATTTTCCTTAAGTTTTCCTTCTTTTATTTAACTGAAATTATGCTTAAATATGTCTTTGCAGGTCTATTAGAGCTAAAATGAAGGTCAATGCAAATTCTGGAGTAAAAGATGTGATAAGTGAAGAAATAGGCCTGAGCTATGACCTTTAAGCTATGATCATCCCTTAAGCTAAGGTTGACGTAGTAGACACCTTACCAAAGTCAAATGTTGCGGCTGACTTTTACTTTTTGACTAATTAACCTGCTTGCGCTGCTTTAATTTAGAATTGTGCATCTCAAGATTAAATCTATGATTTAGGAACTTGCAAAAAGTGTTTTTCCTTGAAGTGTGTGCCCAAATTACAGAATTTAGTATTACATACTTTACTACAAAACAAAGGGTTCAATATTCAGCTTTGGGGGAGTTGGAAGGAGTCACGCATGTAGCAGCTGCTACTGCAGGAATAAAGCAAGAACAGAGGCTTAATCCCTTTTTTGGATCAGAGCAAGAATTCTCGTTCCCATT
>JBBMKE010000002.1:5713577-5750717 GCA_037834125.1 Lippia alba | reverse complement strand
AGATGCTAAAAGTTAATTATAAGTTTTATAAAATTGATGTTGGTAGTGACAATCGTGATAATAGGCTAACAACTTAATGTACTAAGAAATAAAAATAATTATATTTGTTATCTGATATTTAAACTTAATTATAGTGCAATTCATCTAAATTTGAATATTACATTTTAATTAGTTTCTAATTTTGAAAATCGTTTGTGGTCCCTGATATCCTTTTAGGATCTATTATGTCATTCAAAAAATACTCTTAATTTGTTGTTAAATTCTACATTTGTAATAATTTTGTTTATATTTGTAAACATTAGAAATAATTTGTAATTTTGATCATATATTCAATGTAACACTCACACAACTGTTAGAGATATAACTGTATTTTTATAAATTCAGTGAAAATCTTCAAACCAAACAAAATTTATAGAGATTTAAATATAATTTTTCGATTTGAATGAATTGTATTGTAATTAAATTTAAATATATGATAGTTAAATATAAATTGTTCGAGCAACTCATCAGATCTTATTGGTTAATAGTTGTACTTCCCAAGTAAACAAAATGTTATCAAAAAATTTTCTTCCAAACCCTTTTTTTTTAAACTTATTATGAGTCTCTTTTAAACACTCAGTCACTTTTACTAGTTTTACAAAGAACTAACTCGACTTAGATTTTCAATTTTCAAGACTTCAAGTGATGAATTTATTTGTACGGACATCACATATTACTCCATGTCGTCGCCTCATAATTAAAAAAGAGATTAAGCATAACTGGATCCACTTCATTAATTAACTGATCAACATTGCAACTTGCAGTGTCAAGATATATATAAACACATACATTTATGAAATATATATACAAGAGTTAAAGATTTTAGAAAGACGGTGAACATGTGATCGATCATACCTTTTAACCTCAAAAGAAGATGAATATTATTTTATTCTAAACCAATCTTTATTTTTCATTTTCCTAAAGTCAACATTACTCCAATTATAAAAACTCGTTGGAAGCTTATAACAACCACTTCACTCCAAAGCCAAAAACCCTAAAAGCTACAGCACTAAACTCCCTCTCCTTAGAGCCTTATAATGGCAGAACTGAGTATTACTCTCTCATTTGTCTTATTTTTAATTTGTTTCCTTCATACAGCAGAAGCGGGGTCCTCTCAAGCCACAGAATTCATACAAGCCGAATGCCGAGCCACTCGTTACCCGGTTCTATGTGTCCAGTGCCTCTCGAATGGCTCCAGCTCGATCCAGCTCAGCCGGGGCCAGCTGGCTCAAACCGCGCTCTCAGTCAGCTTAAGCCGAGCTCAATTAGCTGCTGGCTTCGTTTACAAGCTGGCTAAGATGAAAGGCATGAAGGTGAATAAAGTTTAAGTCTTTTGTTTAAATATATGTAGTTATGCATGATATTCATTAAATATTGAGGATTTTTCACCTCATGTCATAACCTGAAAGAGAGATAATTGACACTCTAATCTACTGAAAAATGAAAAAAAAAAGAACAGAGTTTAATTAAAAATTATGTTGGATTGAAGAAAAAAACACCTTTCGTAAAGTTTGAAGTTAAGGGCATCTTATAGTATTTCTATTTCTTTTTTTGTTTGAAGAATTGTTTAATTATATATGTATATGTATACGAAAAAATAAACTATTTGTAATAAAGTTATAATTTGGATTCAAAAATGATAAGATAGTAGAAGACAACAATGAAAAATGTAAAAATTATGCATTTCATTTGTTATAAAACACTTTCACATATTAGCAATTCATTTTCTCTCCACCAATTAATAATTCTGGAATCGTCACTGATCAGGTGCAGGAGTTTCGAGCGGTGAAAGACTGCATCAACAACATGGGCGATGCGGTGGATCAGCTAAGCCGAGCCATGAAGGAGCTCGGAGCCATGAGTCGGGTGGCCGGTCAGAACTTCGAATGGCGGGTCAGCAACGTGCAGACATGGGTCAGTACAGCGTTAACCAATGAGAACACGTGTTTGGACGGGTTCACAGGCCCCGCCATGGATGGAAATGTTAAGTATGCGATAAGGAGGAGGGTGGTTAACTGTGCACAAGTCACTAGCATTGCACTTGCTTTGGTTAATAGCTTTGCAGCAAGACATAAGTGAGAGTGGACTTAAGTAACATTTGATGTGGTTACGAAACATGAGATGTGAGAGTCGTATGCACCTGTGTCAAGAGACGCTTTGTATAAGTGATAATTATTTTTAAGGGACAATATTTTATGAGGACCAGATATGTTTAATACTTTTTTTAAACACCTAATTTGAATTTTATACCTTTAAAATTTTCAATACACAATACATTTTTTCTAAACCTCTTGATGTCTTAAAAAGTATATTTTGTCCTCATCTTTTTACTTTTTTCACGTCATTTTTCCTTTCTTCACGCCCCTTCTTCCTCATCATCTTCTTTCTCCTTCATGCTCACCGGACCGGCGCCGCCACCGTCGACGGCTGACGCCGGAGGTGGTTTGAAAATTTCTAAAAAATTTACCGATGACGTATTCCTCGTCCTAGTTCCATATCTTCGATTAATTTCTCAAAATTCGAAACCTTTGTCCCCAATTTCAAATTTAAAAATTTTAGATCTAAAAAAGAAATGGCGATAACTCTCAAACCGCTTAACGAAAATTCAATCGGTAACTTACAATAGGTTCATCATGCCGAGAACTTCAAGATCCATACCATTTTCTCCCGAAAATGTCGCTGGAAAGCCGACGACGGAAAACCCATTTCTATTGAAAATTTGCAAGTTTCCGGCGACCTCCCCAACGCCTTCTCCGGTCATTTTCATGAGACGAGGTTTCCACCAATGAAGTCGCATCGTCGAAATGAGTCAAAACACGAAGCTCCAGTCTCCGGAAAGCTGCATT
Organism: Lippia alba; assembly: GCA_037834125.1. Classification (NCBI taxonomy): domain Eukaryota; kingdom Viridiplantae; phylum Streptophyta; class Magnoliopsida; order Lamiales; family Verbenaceae; genus Lippia; species Lippia alba. The sequence continues at coordinate 5,747,832 of JBBMKE010000002.1, read as the reverse complement.
TTTTCAATAGAAAAATGGGGAAGAAGAAGAGGGGGTATGGGTGTAGTTTTTCATATTTTATTAAGGGCATTTTGGTATTTTTGCGCGAATTAAGAGGTGTAGGAAATGTTTTATAGATAATTGATCCTTAAAACATGTAAAATTCTAATTGGGGTGTGACGCCCGCAGCGGTAGGCCACCACATCCCCCGCACCTAGACCCGAACCCACATATGAAATGGGAGTCCATACATGAGCTCAAGCATAAGCGAACGGGGACCTACACACATACACTAGGCTAAGCAGGGTTAAAGACCAACAGACCGCACGAAAACAAATAACAAAATGCAAAAGCATTAAAACACGATCCAAACAAAAGCTTGGTACGAGCAAACATAATATAAACAATGCCACACAGGGCCCAAAATATACATCAAGCATCATCAAGTCTCCAAATATACAATCCATAGTTATATACAAGTCAAGAGCATCCAAAAGAAAGTAAATAAGTATGCAGACTCAACCTAAACCTCTAAGTATGACTCGGCGTGCACTTTCCCGCCTAGCTCGAGCAAACTTACAGCTTACATTCCTCCTACATCCCATCTCTCAACCAAGATCTAGGGCAAGAGAATAATTATAACCCTAATAATCTTGATCTTAATGTTAAGTGCATTTCATATCCATTTGATCTCAATCCAAGAAATATTTTTCTTAATGTCTTGATCTACTTCCTTGGCCAAGAACTCCATTATGGCATATGAATGACTTACACAATAAGAGATCAACTTGTTGATGTAAGTCTAGGTCTTTTATCGATTCTCATATACTTTCGTGTGCCACTTGTGCAGCCCCAACATAAGCCTTGAATCAGTTGTCTAAGGGAACACCCTTTAAAGCTTATACTTAAGACTACAGAGTTAGCTTACAAAGTATCAATGGAATCTCAGGTCTAAGGATCACTTAATCACATCAATGACTCGTGAGATCTTTCCTAATCTGGAAGTTTTCATTTCCTGAAATAGAAACTTCATTTCCCATTTAGAAATCTTCTCACACGGGACACCTCAATGTACCTACTTAAAATAAGTAAGCACCCCCCATGTATCACGCTCATATCAGCAATACACTTTGCACCCCATGAAACAAGGTGGTCCTTCTTAAGGGCGTGATTATACGAGCAAGCCTCGAGCGAGTCAAGTCGACACTCCCACTATCTTTAGGACTCATTGGCTTTGAGTGATTTCTAATCATGGCTTATGTGATATATGGCTCGTTTCATGAACCACTTAACTAAATGGTTGAATCCTATGAGTTATATTGATTTGGGAAGTTCTTATACATGCGCAGTCAAAGTAAACATACATTCAAATAAGAGCATATAAAGAAGTGTTGCCTTTATTCGTTATTTCATTCAAAGACTGTCTGTGATCTACATAAGAAAAAGTTCAAAGCGGATATTCGATCGGCTTTAAGGGCACTATCTCTAACAACAACTATGACGTTACAGGCCCTCGCTAGGATATTAGCGAGGAAGGGGAATCCGGCTTTTGGGGCTTCATGGTCCAACTAGCCATAATGATTGGGTGGGCGGTTCTTTGGCCGATGCCGTCCACTAACCGAAGGAAAAAGGGGTAAGTGATTATGCATGAATGAATGATAATGAATGAATGTTGTGTGATCACTACGAAATGAACGAATGATTAATGCACACACGAGGAGAAGGTTGGAGATTTCGCCCACAATGTAATGAATGAATGAATTAATCGAATGTTGTAATCCAACACGTTGGTTTCTTTATTTTCATCCACTTAGGAAATGTTTCAAAACCTCGTACGGGATTATTGCGTGCATGTGCGTGTTTAATTTCTGTATTATTATTGTATTAAGCCATGTTTTATACCCATTAGTCTCTTAAAGACTGAACCCGGTTTGTTTTCAGTTTTCTTGCAGGTTGGAGTGCTGGGCAGGGGTTCGAGTCTTTCAGAGTCATGCATTAGAGTTTAGTTTGATGTTGCAATTACACTCATGTCACTTAATTATTATTTATGATTTTGAACGTTTGTGTGCGCCTTTCATTTGTTAGGCCGTCTCGGCCATTTATTGTTAAATATTTAAGACTCTAGTCCCTTCTCGCTTTAAATAGAGCTTTTGTGCTTACCGTCTATGATGTTGCTATGAAAATGCTTTCGCTTTTATTTTCTATCCTACTATGGTTTCTGTTTATTGTTTAATTGGTTTCGAAGTTAGCTCCCACCAAGCATAATGAGTGAGCTGTGTCCCCGTTCGCACTGATCTGACTAGTGTATGGATCACCCATTTCATATGCGGGTCGGATCTTAGTGCGGGGAATGTGGCATCACGCGCTCGGGCGCTACATTGTATGTGTGTGTGTGGTTGTATGATGATCGTGTTGCTTCCGCATCCGAATTCGTTTTTGTTGCGCGCCCTGTATTAGTGTCTAGAGTCTAGACCACCTAGCTTAGGTGAGATTTTGTTTGTCTCTCGTTCGCTATGGCTTGGTGCGTGTGCTGAGTTTTCATTTCGTTACACGTGTCGGGCTATGGTGCGGGGGATGTAGTGCTCTTCTTTTGGGGTGCTACAACATGTTTGCGGGCTCAGTTGTTTATTTAGGTCATAAAAACTCCTTTTGTAAACTTTTTAATTTTGTACTGCAATATACCTTGGGTCTGCCACTAGGGATGGGCGCGGGACGGGGAAATCGGGATACGGTGAATTCGAGATAAAAAATAGATCCCGATCCCGTCCCAAAAAAATCGGGTACCCAACGGTACGGTGAATTCGAGATGAAAAAATAGATCCCGGGAGCCCGCCATTTTTTATTATTATTTTTTTAAATTGCAGGCTTCCGATTACACAGTTTAAAAGCTTAAAGCAAATGCCAAACTGAGCTTCCATTATTAATTTAATCAATATGATGTTTTTCCATTTACCTTCATACCTTTAAATATTAAATGACGTTTTTACACTTTTCTAGTTCAATTACACATTTTTTTAGAGCAGAAAATATATTATTGGAGGTGGAGGTACATATTACTGAAGCATAATTGAAAGCAGAATGCATTTTCCACTTCTCAGCCTTTCTAAATCCAAATTCAAAGAAAGCTAATTCCTATCATCACTCTCCAAATTCTAGAAAATATAAATGAACTACATAAGCATAGGCAACAATCAACATTACATAATTATCAAGTCTTCACTTTACTCTTTAAAGAGATTCTAAATCGATACACACATACAGTAGGTTTTAGGTGCTATAATTTGGACGTAATATTAACTTATTAAATATATAATAATAAAATTTAAAAAATTTAAAAAAAATATATGTCAGAGAATTCGAGTACCCAAATTTTCTGATCAAGCCTGAATTCCCCGATCGGGTATTGAATTGCTCCCCGATCCCAATCTCGAAATTTTGAGTCGGGATCTGGTACTCGTTCCGAAATTCAAAAAGCCCAAATTTCCCGTCCTAGTTCGGAAAATACCCGATCAGTTCGGGACGAGTCCCAAATTCCCCAACCCGAACGCCCAGCCCTAGCTGCCACGAAAAAGGGACTCTGGTCCCAATTATGGCAACCAAAGACATATAAGAAATTATATATTAACACGTAACATAATTAGCATTTAAAACAAAATTAATCTCTAAACTTTCTAATTGAGTATCATTCTTATGCAATTTCTGGAATGTGCAAATTGACCTGTTTCCTAAAGTGATAATTTTTTCCTTTTAACTAAAGTGATATCTATACTATATATTAATCGCGAGAGGTAAAGGTGGTCTCTTGGTGTCCGTTTTTTTATTTTTTTAATTTATTTTTTATCCGCTTTTTTCTTTTGCGTTCTTTTTTTTCTTTTTTTATTTATTTATCTTATTCCATCTTATCTTTTCTTTTCTCTCACTCCAATTCTTTTTTCTTTTCTCTTTTTTTATTTATTTATTTTATCACTTCAACGAGATTTTTCTGTCTTATCTTTTCTTTTCTCTCATTTTAATCTTTTCTGTCTTATCTTTTCTTTTGTCACTTTAATCTTTTTTCTTATATATATAGTTCTTTATTTTTTTTCAAAGATAGTATTGTTTATTATCTTTAATGCTATTTTATTTATTATAATTTATTCAATATATTAAAAATAAAAAAATATTAATATAAAAATTATTTTTAATATAATTAAATAATAAAAAAAATTATTTGCACACGCAACGAGTGTTCCACAATTACTAGCATTAATAAAATTTGAGGTCAAGGATAATCTCAGCCCCATTTATTTCCTTTTCTTTAAAGAAAGTTTCAAAATATAAAGAAAAGAATAATATGTGATACAAAAGAAAAAGACTTGGGCAAATTTAGGGCCAACAAAAATGGGCCGCATCAAATTATTATCATCAAAATTTTCCAACCACACAAAGTTCATTGCCCGCTTAACAAAATCCACTCCAATTTGTTTTTCTGTTATCCCTTCAGTCTCATCAACACTGAGTTCCCATTTCTCGAAGCAAAAAATGGCGGCAGCATCAGCGGAGTGTCTGATGAAAATGTCATCCAATGCTTCTTCAACCCTCTGCAACTTCAATGGTTCTTCGAGGAGGCCCTTGCCGCCTGTATCTCGCTCTACGCGACGTCGTAAGGGTAATTCTTCTGCGACAGCTCGCTCTCTTTCTTCCTCTTTTCTGGGGAGTATGCGGCTCAGCTCTGCTGCAGCAAACCTTTCCAATTTGCGACAAAAACAGCAGAGGAGGAACTTCTCTGTCTTTGCCATGGCTGCCGGTATACTTCTCCGTCATTCTCTGTTTCAATTGATTCTATATTTCTTAGTAATCGTCTTTATCGTGTGTATATATATATGTGTGTGTGTGTGTGTGAAGTTCGTTTTCTGTAATTACTTAAGCAATTGAAGGGATATTTGGATGATGTTTTTCCTCATTTGAAAATCTCCTATAGTTTTTAGTCCTTGTTCTATTTTATTTATGGTCACTTTTAATCCACCTCTGTGCCTGTATTGTGTTCTTTCTACTGCAATGTAGTTATTACTGAAGTAGAAGATAGTTAATTCATTAATTTGATGTTATTAAAGAGTATGCTGCGTTTAATCACAAAGATGAGCGAATTTTATGTTGGACAATTTTCATTGAGGTCATGCCTAACCGGTATCATTATTTTGATTTCGATTAGAACCATATATTTCACAGTTCGGGATTGATGTGTTTCTGTATTTTACATTCGATGGATTTGTTGGATGCTTATAATAGTGTGCGTGATTTAGATCATTCGACAGCGAGCAGTTGTCCAAATTCTGTAAAATTCTTTTCGAGGATTCTATCCCTTCAATATGAATTTCTCTTTTCAGAAAACTTCATGTTCACCATTTGTTATTTGATAAATACCAGGCTTATATAATCGTTATGACTAATTCACAGTAAACGTTCTTCTGTCACGAAAGCTAATCTGATGATTTTGGATTTTACTTCATCTCCAGAGGACAAGAGAACAGTGCCTTTAAAGGACTATCGTAACATTGGTATCATGGCCCACATAGATGCAGGCAAAACCACCACAACCGAAAGAATCTTGTACTACACCGGTCGAAACTACAAAATAGGCGAGGTGCACGAGGGGACAGCCACGATGGATTGGATGGAGCAAGAACAAGAAAGAGGCATCACAATCACTTCTGCTGCAACCACCACCTTCTGGAACAAGCACCGAATCAATATAATTGACACTCCCGGCCATGTTGACTTCACCTTAGAAGTGGAACGAGCTCTCAGAGTCCTAGATGGAGCAATATGTCTGTTCGACAGTGTTGCTGGTGTGGAGCCTCAATCAGAAACTGTATGGAGACAGGCTGATAAATATGGTGTTCCCAGAATTTGTTTTGTTAATAAAATGGACCGTCTTGGGGCCAATTTCTACAGAACTAGGGACATGATAGTGACGAACCTAGGCGCGAAGCCTCTTGTGCTTCAGCTCCCAATTGGTGCAGAGGATACTTTTAAAGGGGTCATTGATCTTGTTAAGATGCAAGCTATCGTCTGGTCCGGGGAAGAATTGGGTGCAAAATTTTCATATGAAGAGATTCCGGAAGATCTTCATGAATTAGCTCAAGAATACAGAGCCCAGATGATTGAAAACATAGTTGAGCTTGATGATGCAGCTATGGAAAGCTATCTGGAAGGAATCGAGCCTGATGAGGAGACAATTAAGAAGTTAATTAGGCAAGGGACTATAGCGAGCAGCTTCGTTCCGGTTTTGTGTGGCTCAGCTTTTAAGAACAAAGGTGTTCAGCCTTTACTTGATGCTGTTGTTGATTACTTGCCCTCTCCTGTTGAGTTGCCAGCAATGAAGGGAACTGACCCCGACGACCCGGAGTTGGAAATTGAAAGGAAGCCAAGTGATGAAGAGCCATTTTCTGGATTGGCGTTCAAGATTATGAGTGATTCTTTTGTGGGTTCTCTTACATTTGTTCGGGTATATTCCGGCAAGCTTGAAGCTGGATCTTATGTGCTTAATTCCAACAAAGGGAAGAAAGAGAGGATTGGAAGACTCCTGGAAATGCATGCCAATAGCAGAGAGGATGTTAAAGTTGCCCTAACGGGTGATATTGTAGCTCTCGCGGGCCTAAAAGATACAATTACTGGAGAAACTTTGTGTGATCCAGAAAATCCCGTTGTTCTTGAACGAATGGATTTCCCAGACCCTGTTATTAAGGTTGCAATTGAACCTAAGACTAAAGCTGATGCTGATAAGATGACTGTTGGGTTGCTTAAGCTTGCCCAAGAAGATCCCTCTTTCCACTTCTCACGAGATGAAGAGGTCCACCAGACTGTTATTGAAGGAATGGGAGAATTGCACCTTGAAATCATTGTTGATAGGCTAAAGAGGGAATTTAAGGTCTGTCTTTGTCTTCTCCCAACCTCTTTTCTGCATATAGCAATCAGTTTCCTTCCAAATCCACATAAGCTAAGATATACTTACATGGTTTCTTTCTCTTTTCTTAAACATAACTTAATATCTATTTGGCTTCTGAAGATCTATTTTCAAAGAAATTAGGAAAAGATGAAATATACTTGCCAGCATGGAGAAATCAAGTCATTCTATATTGCCTATGCTAATTCTGTAAAGTCCCAAGGTTGTGTGATAACTACCTTTGGTCGGGTCATATTTCTTTAAATAGATTGACAAGCATAACATTCGAGTTAGTTTTTTAATCTACTATTCTCTCTTACTATTTTACTTGTTTATGTCTTTTACTTTCTCAATTTCTTTTGGGTCTCCTCTCTTTGATTCGCATGTCTGCATCATTTTCTTGAACCTCTTTATGAAATTTTTATCATTTTTTTTCATATCAATGTTTAATGTATTTTATTTCCTGTTTTGCACTTACATGTTCTAATAATAAAGAAAAGATGGGGAACTAACAAAAATCCACAGAATTCATCAATCAGACCTGATTTAGTGATTTGGCACATTACCATGTTAATTCTTTCCTTTTTTTTCAATACAAAATAACTTGACTGTGTTCCTTTAAAAGGTGGAAGCAAATGTTGGAGCGCCCCAAGTCAACTATCGCGAAAGCATTTCCAAGACCACAGAAGTCAAATACATCCACAAGAAACAATCTGGCGGCGCAGGTCAATTCGCTGATGTCACCGTTAGATTCGAGCCACTAGAAGCAGGAAGTGGGTATGAGTTCAAAAGTGAGATCAAAGGAGGAGCAGTGCCTAAAGAATACATTCCTGGTGTGATGAAAGGATTGGAAGAAAGCATGTGTAATGGAGTTTTGGCTGGATATCCTGTTGTTGATGTTCGTGCAGTGTTGGTTGATGGTTCCTACCACGATGTTGATTCAAGTGTTCTGGCTTTCCAGCTGGCTGCGAGGGGTGCTTTTAGGGAAGGGATGAGGAAAGCAGGCCCACAAATGCTTGAACCTATTATGAAGGTTGAAGTCGTCACACCTGAAGAACATTTGGGGGATGTGATTGGTGATCTCAACTCGCGGAGAGGTCAGATTAACAGCTTTGGGGATAAACCTGGTGGATTGAAGGTATGTGATGTGCCATTCTTTATGTCATTTAGCCAGTTTGATTTCCTATTAATCTAATTCTTTTGTTCATAATTTGAAATTAGGATACTCAGTTAAAGGATTACAGAATTCAAATTTTAATGAATTTACTAAATTATTTTGATATTTATTCGTAATGCTATCCAAGTTTGGTAATAAATTTGATCAATCATTAAATTTCGATGATCAAGAGGGGCTGTATGTATGTTTCTCATATTTATGGTAATGCTACCCAAGCCTAATAAAGAGCAAGTTTGTATAACTACACTCAGTTACAAGGGAAATCGGTGTGATCCACATAAAAAGCTAGATTCTGGGTTATATTGTTGATGCTCTTCTTCTCCCCAATTATGAGTGCAGGTGGTTGATGCGTTGGTGCCTCTAGCTGAGATGTTTCAGTATGTGAGTTCTCTTCGAGGAATGACGAAAGGTCGTGCTTCTTACAGTATGCAATTGGCCAAATTTGATGTTGTTCCTCAGCATATTCAGAACCAGCTTGCTGCAAAGGAGGAGGCTGTTACTGCTTGATGTGGTTTTCCCTGATTTCTAGTTGAGAAAACATAATTGTTCATTGTTGCAAAGATGATTCTTTTTTTGAGGAATGGACATTGAAGATAGAAGATAAAGAAGAGACTGCTTTATTTATGAACTTGCCAAATGAGTATGATTAGTAAAGGGCATTTACTTGTGTATCATTGAATGCTGCAGCTAATTTATATATGACAAAAGTGAGATTGATACCAAGAACTACCTCCTCTATGTTACTATATTTGGATAAATTGCTCTGCTCAATTGATGCATTCTTCCTTTACCTTATGTAAGTCCTGCTCATATTTATTACGATATTCTCATTTGGTGGTGTGGAATAAGAAAAGGAAATGCAAAGGAATTATTTTGGTTATCAAGAAAAAACATGTAAATGTAACTGGGAAGAAATAAACTTTTCAGAAAGATATGAAGGAAATGATACCAAACTTGAGAGATTTTTCAAAATACCCCTTTATTCATTTCGGGTGAATAAAGTATTCCCCTTCTCGGGGGTTTAAGATTTTACCCTGAGTCGAGGTAGATATCCGCGATTCTTAATATTTTAATATTATTTAGAATGGAGTCGCAGGTCTCTACCACGACTCCCATTTTTTTGATTATTTTATTGGGAGTCGTGACTCCCTTTTTTTATAATATTTAAATGAAAGTCGTGGTAGATGGTCGACCCCAAATTCAATTTTTTATGTCGTAATTTTTATTTTTATTTTTGAATTATAATTAATTATTTTATTATTTTAAAAAAATCAAAGTGATGACAAGTTAGATACTAACTCTGATAATTGTAGTTGACAACTTTGAATTATTATGGTGTGGTGGGATATTATGGTGTGGTGGGATATTATGATGATAACTTTGAATTATTATGGTGTGGTGAGATATTAATGTGACAATACACAATTATGACAATTTGAATATTTATGATGACAAGTTCGAATTGTTGCATCTGAATTTGAATTATTATTTTTGGTGGGATAGTGATGTGACAATACACAATTATGACAATTCAATTCTGATAAAAGTGGTTGAATATTTATGATGGCAAGTTTGCACTGTTGCATCTGAATTTGAATTATTATGTTTTGGTGGGTTAGTGACGTGCCAATACACAATTATGACAATTCAACTCTGATAAAAGTGGTTGAATATTTATGATGACAAATTTGAATTGTTGCATCTAAATTTGAATTATTATGTTTTGGTGAGATAGTGATGTGACATTACAGTACCAATAAAAGTGTTCATTTTGAGTCATCAGAATTGAATGAATTATTGAAGCAAATTCAGCTATTTAAACGTGATTATTTGGTTCTTAAAACATTCACTCAAAACTTTACAAACCCAAGAATTTTCAGAGCTTTTATTCAACCCAAAGTTCTTAACCTTTCACAGCTTTCTCATGCACCAAAATCTTTTTGAAGTTTTTTGTTACAATCTATTTTGTTAAGGTCTCTCATTTATAATGGAGTCAATTGAGTTAGTTATTTTATATGTGGAAAATTATACTATGTCCAACCATTGTGTTTCTTACCATCTACCACCAATAGCCACAACGATAATTTCACGATCATTCTCGTTTGAAGTTCTACTGGATCATGTTCATGATATAATTAAATTTAAATGCGCACGTAGCACTCTCGTGACGACGTACCTGAACGGCCGAAAAATCACGACGTCACAAACTCTATTTGGGATGAAAAGTATATTCTTTTTATGTTTAAAACTAATTTGCTCAAAAATATAATATTTGCAAAGGCAAAAAGATGTACATGACAATTTTTTTTTTCTATGAATTGCGGTACTAAAAATATAATTTTCTTTAAATCTATGTTTTTAGTATATAATATTGAAATAATTATAACGGTTACTTTTTTTTTCTTTTCAGGATAACCATTAATACTTAGACTGACAATACTTTATTTACGATCATTTATTAAATCGATGTACGGGACTCTATTTTATATACAATTTAGTGAAAATAACATTTAGCTACTCTCAGGTTTGGCCTAATTAATTACGATTCAGTCCCTATTCTTTGTGTATTTATCATATAGTTCTTAAACTTTATATTTCATTTGAGATCTCTGATATCTCTTAGGGTTCCTTTAGGCTGGTCAGTTGTCCTTCCCAAATTGTCCCTAAATTTACTACAAAAATATCCCTATAGCGTACGTAAAAAGATGTACGTGACGATTTTATTCTTTTTCTATGAATTGCGTTACTAAAGATACAATTTTCTTTAAATCTATGTTTTTAGTATATAATATTGAAATAATTATAACGGTTAAATTTTTTTTCTCTTTGGGATAACTCTTAATACTTAGACCGACAATACTTTATTTACTATCATTTATTAAATCGGTGTATGGGACTCTATATTATATACAATTTAGTGAAAATAACATCTAGCTACCTTAAGTTTAGCCTAATTATTTTAATTCAGTCCCTATTCTTTGTGTATTTATCATATAGTTCCTAAATTTTACATTTCATTTGAGATCTCTGACATCTCTTAGGGTTCCGTTAGGTTGGTCAGTTGTCCTTCTCAAATTGTCCCTGAATTTACTATAAAAACATCCCTATAGTTTCTCTTTTAATAATAAAACATCCATGTACTTTTTGGAATTTACGGAGGACAACTGACCAACCTAATGAAACCCTAACGGATCTCAGGAATCTCAATGAAATGTAAAATTTAAGGGCTATATGGTAAATACGAAAATAATAGAGATTAGATTATAATTAGACTAAACCTGAGGATAGTTAAATGTAATTTTTTCTAAATTTTATTTATGGAGGTCATATGTGAGAGAAAGGGGCAATTTTATAAAACTCCCCACAAGTTGAAAAAATTTTAGTTCACTCCCCAGTTCGAAATTTTTTTGAGTTCACTCCCCAATTGAGTTTCAAATTTTCACTTTACTCCTCAATCTGGGCAGCATATACGTAATATCACGATTTAGATACGCAATATCATGGTTTTTATACGTAAATCCTGAGTTTTGATACGAGTATAAAAACCGTGATATTGTCTATCTAAATCGTAGTATAAAAATTCAGGATTTGCGTATAAAAACCATGACATTGCGTATCTAAATCGTAATATTGCGTATATGCTGCCCAGATTGGGGAGTAAAGTGAAAATTTGAAACTTAATTGGAGAGTGAACTCAAACAAATTTCGACCTGGGGAGTGAATTAAAATTTGAGTCCACATTTGAGGATTTTTTTGTAATTTTCCGGAGAAAAAATGCTTGTTTTCTTTATAACTCTATTAATTATGTAAATGCTAAGTTGTTGTAAGTTTGTAACTAGTGAGCCAATCGACTGAAAGAATAAAAAGGACATTTCAACCCAACTTGTCCTAGCAATACGGAATTGTATTTCAACAGCCTCAAAATTAAGTTTTTGCTTTTTAATTTAAGGTGAGAAAATATTTTATCTTTGCATATTATGAAAGTAAAATATAATTTTTAAAATATATACTAGATTTATTAAAGATAAATATATACTTAAAAATATCATTACTAAGATAGATGCTCCGACTTGGAAAACTTCAGACAAGATCCCTAAATCTTATCAATGTTATTGAGAGCACAAATAGTATATCTCTATACTTAACGTTGAGAGGTCGTGAATGCATGTATACATTTATATTACATGTATCTTAAAATTTCTATTTCTCTTAAGAGGTACTGGTGAGAGAGAACACAAAATCACAAATTATGGTCAACCAAATTAGGTACTCGGTCAAATAAAAAATTAATCAAATCCCTGTATTTATATTGGTATAGCAAGGGTAATTCTAGCCCAAAGTCTGAATCAACCAAACCGGTATAATGAAGGGATGAGTGTTTTACACTTGCCGTGTGGTTGGTGGAAATTTTAGGGAGAGTATCAATCAAATTACATTTGTCATTTTAATTAATTGGATTCAGCCGAACCAGGTTAGAGCTAGAATTTTCCGTATGGCAAGATCGATTTCGTACTACTCTCCTACTTTAGCGTTGAAAATATTCTAATATACCACAACCACAAAATTGATAGAAATAGTCTCTCGACCGCTTAACTTAACCTCCACTTGTCACACACTCGCTTTTACTCACTCTTCAACTAATTCTTCTCTGTCTCACAGTCCATACTTTCTCATCCACAAGCAACAAATTTCAACTAAAAACTAGGACTTCCCCACTCCCCATTCTTACAAAGTACCTAAAACACCCCACATTATACTCAATACTGTCGCACACTCTATATAACCACTAATTACTATCATGAAAACTAAAAAAATTCCAGACACATCACTCAAAAGCATACATATACATACTAAACATACGTAAATAAAATAGTTGCTGCAATTAGAGTAGTTACCTTTCTGCATATGATTCGAGATATTGCAGATAACAAATCGTAATGGGTATAGAAATGGTGGCCGAAGAAGATAAACAAGGAACCAATACTCATACCATTAAACACTTTTGCAAGGTATGCAATAAGGGGTTCGGTTGTGCAGGAGCTCTTGGTGGCCACATGAGAGCCCACGTAACTATGGGAGATGTTAGTATTGAACATAATCATAACAATCCTCCTAACGGTGATCAAGAAAAGCCCGAACCGCCGGCCAACAACAAGCATTCGTATTTTCTTCGGGCCAAAACGCCCCGTTTCATGGGCTATCACGTAAGTGATTTCGAAGATGGGGAATACTTGAGAAAGTCGTCATCGTCATTGCCATTTGTCAAATTTGCGTTGGATAAGGAGAGAGTGACGCCATTATTATCATCTCCGAGCGGGTCCAAATCTCAATATCCAGACCATCATGAGAACCATTCGGCTTCAAGCGAAGAAGAGGATCTAGCGAATTGTCTCGTCATGTTGTCCAACAATAAATCATGTTGTAATAATAATAATGAGGAAAACAAGGCTAAAGAAGCAGCGTTTGAGAAAGGTATGTTCCAATGTAAAGCTTGTAAGAAAGTTTTCAACTCGCACCAAGCATTGGGGGGACATAGAGCGAGTCATAAGAAGGTTAAAGGTTGTTTTGCGGCAAAGATGGATATAAATGGCCCCCTCAATGATGAATTTGAAGAAGAACCGACCCAGGATGATCATCGTCATCATCACGAGCATGACATCAGCACGACACCATCTTCTGCACTGGAGCCTAGTCCCACCAATACAACATCAAACACTAGAAAACCTACGACAAAGATGCATGAGTGCTCTGTTTGTCGCCGTGTGTTTTCGTCTGGGCAGGCCTTAGGTGGCCACAAGAGGTGCCACTGGCTCACAACTTCAGCAGACAATGCTTTCATTCCAAATTTCCATGATTTTCAATATGATGATCATCATCATCATCAAAGCCAACAAATCTACAAGAAGCCCATGCTGACGAACCCTCATCATCATGAACGCGATCTTGACAATAATCATCAAGATTATAATCATGATCTCGATCTCAATCTTAACCTTCCTGCCAATGGAGGGGATTCTCGTGACACGAGATTTTATCTACAAAAATTGACAAATCACAGCCAACAGAGAGCTACTGAAACTGACAATAATAGTGGCAAAAAGGGATCGTGTGAGATGAAGCTTAGGAAGCTAAGTGATCTGAGAGATGTGAACTTGGATGGAGGTTGGTTGCAGGTAGGGATTGCTTCAACCACTGATATATATTAGCCGTGTAAATCGGCCGACGATGGCTTACATATCAAAATCAATCAATATGCTTGCTAGTTAGGGACTAATTGTAACTATAATGATATATACTATTATCAATCATTCATATAGAAATGTCAAAATCATAGCTTTTCTTTTCATAAATTTACATATCTAATAGAATTGTAATACTTTACGTGAAATATATGAATAAAAGAATAGAATGGACCACCATGGTACTTTTTCGATATAGGACAGTTCTATTGAACTTGCAGTGCGTAATATTTATGGTTATTAGATGCTTAGGTTCAAGTTTGATATTAGTATTTGTCTCTTTTAATGACAGATGAGTAATTAATTATAGGGCTAACATTGCACTCAATGGGTCATTCATACCTTAAATTTAACTAATGAATGCGGTACTTACCAACTTCAATTGAATATCCAATCGGCAAAACAATGATTAAGTCTATATAAAAATCTGTATAATTCACAAGTATTTAAAAGGAAAATTTTTTTAAAATGGAACACCAACAACCCTTGAAGGGGCTCCATCCGAATCCAACACATGTCACAACGTGGCAAGCGAAGTCATCAACAACACGTAAGCACATCCAGGCATTCCGAATGCCACATCACCATAACTCTACGGGCTCGAATCTCCTTTCAGGATATTGACACGAGAGGTCGATTACCTCCCCTCAACGAGCACATCGACCCAGTAAAGGCACTCCAATGATGAGGACCCCGGTGCTCGGTCTGATCGACCTCCTGACTTTTCGATCCCGTGCCCCACACGCGCACTCATAGGATCCTTAAGGAGAGTCAACATCAGCAAAAGTACCTACAGGACAAGGCCTGACAAAAAGGGAGTTGTACAAAGCGTATTGTTCCTTAAACTCTGGCTGGAGCATTAAATGCACCTCTAGTGCGTGAACAAGTATCTCGCACCCCCAAGAGCCTATAAGTACCTCCCACATTTATGACATTGGTAAACACAATTATTGTTCCTTCGACCTCATAATACTTTAACTCATTTTTGAGCAAGTACCTGACTTGAGTGTTGGAGTACCAAACTGGGACCAAACTCCGATTCCCCCAGTTGGCCCTGAGCTTACGTTTCCTTCTCCTTTCCAGGGTCCGACTGAGACTCTCCTATCTTACAAATTCTAAGTTATTCGAGCTCCCGAGATCGACCACTAAGCTAAACCGATTTTGAGCACTATCATTTTGGTGCCATTTGTGGGAAAGTCTCGAACAAAAGCCATCTTTACAACTATGAGGATTCGGAGCGGACGAACTTTCAGCTCCGACGGAAGAACTTACTAACATGGTAGCAGCTACCGCCGGAACGAGCACCGCAGGAGCCGCGACAGGAGATAACCCGATGGGGGCCCACCCCCAGACAGTGTAATCCGAGCTAGAGCTAGAGGATTATCTGGCTCAATGCCAGGAGGAGGCTGTAGGTGCAGCCTCCGAGGGTATAGTGCCCTCTTTTCCCTCACATTTACAAGCTAATTAAACTCAAACCACATTTAGAGAGAATTAGTATATCAAAGTTATCAATTTGTACACATTCGGCACAAAACGAGCATAACAACCATTCAAATAGGGCAACCGAATTCATATCAACTATCAAATATATCCATTAACATGTATTCAATCATATTTTAGCTCAACAAAGTCATATTGGCACGAAAAACAATTAAAATGACAATTAAATGATATATCCAAATAATTCAATAAACACGAAATAATTCATAATAAATTAATCGAGTGTCCAAATAACGAATGCGGAACGGCGTCGAACACACCGTAATGAGAGGAACATTTTTTCCGAACGTCGCTGGAACGCTGGCACTGTAGCGGCCGAAAAATAGCCGAACCTCAGCTGGAGGTCGCCGAAAAATTCTGAAAAATCTGTCTTGAATGCAGTCGTCGTGCCCGTTCCATATCCTCAATCAATTTCTGAAAATTCCAAGGCAATTATCTTTAATCTCAAATCCAACAATATGAAAACCCCAAAATCTTCAAAATCAAATTACTTTCAAACCGGTAAACAAAAATCGAATTCGGAAAAAGCATTGTCTTACCCGTGATGAGCTCTTCGAAAACCCATATCTTGGTCGCCGAAAAAAGTCACCAGAGAAGGTCGTCGCTAACTATCGCCACCTCGCGCGCCACCGCTGCTTTGTGTCTCCGTTTCCGGTGGGTTTCAGGCAACGCCACCGTCGGAATCAACTCATCTCAATATGTTAAGAATTTTTCCTAAGGTCCCATCATCCAAGGGTCGCCAGAACTCAAAACTCGACGCAATTTCCAGTCAAGCAATGCATCGCTGCTTCTCACTGGAATACAGCTAATTCTGGCCACTTTCAGCTCAAATCGAGGTAAAAAATGGACTCACTATATCAAACACGTCCGAGGAAGGCACCTATCCATTGGAGAAGGCCATCGAAAAATCAAAAACGATGTTGTTACAGTATCACGTGCCACCGCCGCAAGCTTTGGCAAGCGTGTGGCCGTGATCACAGCCCTCCTGGCCGTGCCTCCAACGCGAAACGGTGCGTCGGGGAGTGTCACACCTAACCCCACCTACCTCCGCCGCAAAAGTCGGCAGGAAACCACAGGAAAAGTGGCAGCTTCCCCGAGCCACGACTGAAAATCATCTATAACTCCATAGTCGCGCATCCTTAGGCCACAAAATTGGTATGTTTGCGTAGGTCTCTTCGATTACATCGAAACTGACTATTCATTCGTCGAATCCATCGAGAAACGACTGAGTTTTGGACTAGTAAGTGAAGCCGCAGATAGTGACCGCCGGAGAGAGAGTGGGAGAGGAGAGAAAGAGAAAAGAAAGAGGGAGAAATGAGCTTTGACCGGTCCAAGGGTGATTCTGAGTATTTAATCCGAACACGAACGCATTGAAATACCATAAAATAAAATCCCAGTACAATAAAATAAACATGCAATAATTTTACAAATAAAAACGGGAAAGGATCTACCAATTAGAGTTTAATTCGATTTAATTTTAGAAAACCTTTCGTACAGTTTAACGACATCTCATAAACAAGTAATTAGCAAATAATTCACAAAGAATTTGAATAAATTCAAATTAAATAAGTTAAATAATGTAATGAAGTTAAAATCAACTTAGCAATTATTTCTTGGAAATAAATTCGAATTAAATTAAATTAAATGGTTTTAAGGCATATATGCATGTAATTATTTAAATTAACAATTAATCATAAATTAATCTGAATAATTAACATACTAAAATTGAATTCACATTCAATCATATTAGTCACATAATTCTTAATTAAACATTCAAGAGGAATGACTTACCCATAATCTTCATCGGGTTGTGTTTCAGAGATGCGGGGTGTTACAATCGCCACCGCGACCATTTCTTTCACAAATTGTGTCAAAGCTGCGACACCTATGCAATGGCTCTTCTAGAATGGTGGCGCAGCCACGACTCCTTCATGTGTAAGAAGTGGGCGAGGCCGAAATGCTGTGTTGCCGTATGTATTTTGTTGCATGTTTTGTGATCTTTTAGCCCCATTTTCGATTCGTATGCTTTGTCAACTTCATTTATTATTTGTTATGTGATTTATTATAAATTTATCTTGTGATCTCAGTGCTTTTATACACGATATATGACAAAATATGCTCATTATGTTCTTCTACGTGTATGCATGCATTAATGCCTCGTTTACTTGATTCTTATGATACTTTCTTGTTTGTTTTAAGTTATGTATGCATTGTTAACATGTTATATATGATATGCTATGCTCGTTGTATGAAACTTATGGATTCGTTTGACGTGAAATATGCTTGATATGGACTCATATGCATTTAGTGCTACCTTGTTGCATCTCATATGCATCAATTCCATCCATATGCGTTTGTCGAGCGTTTCTTTGATTCACTTTGAATCTTAGTGTTGTCTTTGGTGTTTAGATTGTTCGAGTGGAGTAGCTCGTTGGTGTGGAGCCGCTCCGTAGGTGTGTTTGGGTGCTACGTTCGATTTATTTGTCAATGTGAGGTTTTCTTTGTTTAAGTTATTACGACCTACAAAATGTGTTTTAAGCCCGCATGTGACCTACGTATAATATATATATATATATATATATATATATATATATATGTGTGTGTGTGTGTGTGTGTGTGTGTGTGTGTGTGTGTGTGTGTGTGTGACCTACGTATATAGATACGTGTTTGGTACGTATTTTGTGGGAATTGACCCGTTTGCTATGAAAACCTTTGAAAAATGATTTTATGTACATGTAGATATGTTTTCATTTATTTGTTTTGAAAAAGGGTCGGTATGTGTGATATGTATATGTAGCGAGATTTGGCCTTGAAAGATAGGTCGTTTGATATGATATGCTTTGAGTATGAACTTGAGTCCCAGAGCCTTGTAGGAAAGAGCCCCGAGATGGTGTCGGACCGTCGGGTTACTCCCTAGTACCGTCTTCATAA
The DNA here is from genome assembly GCA_037834125.1 of Lippia alba. Taxonomy (NCBI): domain Eukaryota; kingdom Viridiplantae; phylum Streptophyta; class Magnoliopsida; order Lamiales; family Verbenaceae; genus Lippia; species Lippia alba. The sequence goes on along the minus strand of JBBMKE010000002.1, from coordinate 5,729,081 downwards.
AAAAGGATCAACCCGGAACCCACTAGGAGGTTTGGTGGAGGATGGAATCCTCGGGCGTGAGTGTCATGGAACTCACGACCCGCATATATATCTTTGGATGGTTAGGGTATGTACAACCCTTCCATCACCCGGTGTAGAGGAGGTATGTTTGGTTTTGATTTCGTTTGAATTTGAATATGAATATGAATTTGAAATGAAGGAGGTTGGTTTGAACTCGTACTGGCCGAGTAGTTTGAATATGACTTTGAATATGGTTCGTGAAACGGAAGTGGATTCCTAATTAGTAAAATTGGTTGATTTTGGCCCTCGACCTCAACTTTTTTCTATATATTTAGTATCACGGGTTTAAAATGTTTTAGATTACAAAAATTACGCCTCTGTTCATGAATTTTATGATTTTGAATATGTTATGCTCTTTTGTGTATGTACGTTTGGTGGGTTAGCCCCCTCACCGTCATTAGGATTGACTCTCGTTGTTGTTTCTCTTTTATCCGCATTGTCTTTGAGTTGCAGGTATAGGTTTTGGTCGAGTTTGGAGGCAGTTTTCTTTTGGGTCGTTCGAGTCTGTTGCATACTGCATCTTTACTTTTCGCTTTGATACTCTTTGAGATATGTATATGATCATGAGTATGTATATGGTTATGTTTATGATTCGAACTTGGAGAAATTGTATTATTTAAATTGCCCTTGTCTGGCTTTGCATTTATGCCTTAAAAGAGGTCTGTGAGCCCAAATTTGCATGAGACTCGTGTGTTTAAATTATAACAACCCGTGGCCATTGCATGTGTGAATGTATTGGTGTATGCTTGTATGATAACCATGTGCTTCCTCATTCGTTTTAATTTTTGTTGCGCATTCTGTATTAGGGTCTAGACCGCCTAATTTATGTGAGATTTTGTTTGTCACCCGTTCGCTATGGCTTGGTACGAGCAGGGAGTTACCATTTTGTTACACGTGTCAGGCCACGGTGCCGGGGATGTAGTGCTCTTCTCTCGGGGTGCTACAGATATGAACATATCGGATTACAACGAAAGCAAGAGACACAACAACAATCTTCGATATTATAAATATAAAAAAAAGGTAATTGAAATATGACAATCTAAGTTTTGATCTGATCTCTCTTGATTAACCTTTCTTAGTTTTACTTCAGTAAGATTTTGAGGAAAGAGAGATTTGATCTCTTATTTATTTGTGCGTTTTGAGCTGGACACAATACATAGTTTTTCAAGAAAAAAAAATTATAAATATGTATTTCTTAAAATAAAAGAAAGAATATTGTATTACATTTTGTTAAATCTAAAACTCTAACGGTGATTTATCACCGTTGTGATACAAGTGAATTTTTTGTATTTTGGGACTAAATATATCAAAAAAAGAAAAGCAAACGGTGGGATCATTAAAACAATACGAGAACAAAAAAATAAAATAAAAATTAACCTTCAACCTACGGGACAAAAAATACAATTTTTCCTTAAATAAATAATCCCGACTCTAAAAAAAATAAAAATACAGTCAATATATATGTACAGAGAAATAAATCTGGTTATTAAATGTCATGCTAAAAATGTTACACCTGTTAAATCAACCTTAGTCTCTGTTTTTATAATTTGTATGATATTACATAAAGGAAGTATATTAGGTTTTATGTTACATCAATTGGATCGGTAGATTAGTCAGTACTGCATGAGAACATCCATGCGATGCAAACAGATCTTAATTTCTATGATCCGTTTATAAATTATGTTGACATTGGATGTATATCATAATTCGTACAATAATAATGAGAAAAGACTTTCAATCTTACAGCATTAACCTAATTCAAGGCTGACCCAATTCGTCCATTTTTTTTTTAAAAGAAGATCAAAGTTGGTTACCCAACTACCCCAAATTCGTCCATACTTGTTTCCAAAATCCTCGCCCTAATTGTCAGTCTTTAAAATGAAGAAATAGGATGACCTTTCCGAGTCATTCTGCTTTTCTTGTTCAAGTCGGGGCATCAAAATTCAGCAGATCCAGGTGCCCGCGGAAAAGGAATTGCATCCCTTATATTATCTATCCCAGTAGCAAACTGTACAAGCCTTTCAAACCCTAATCCGAATCCAGCATGGGGAACTGGTAAAAAGAAAGAAGAAAAAAAAGATTCAAGCTAATGCACTCCAATATCCCAAACTTCTTTACAACCAAAATGAAGACAAACTAGGGCTACTAACACTTGACACAAGCTGAGATTTGTCCGAATTATACAAACTTCTCCTGACGTTTTAGAAATCACAAAAGTCTCCCTAGCATACCTTAGGGTTTGGCCAAATGCATGCTGTTATAGTTATTGATTGAAATTCAAATTATCGATCAGTAAGTTGAAATGGGACGATAGGGTATTGATAAAAGTTTAAATTTTTGTAATTTCTCAAACTTCAGGAGAAGTTCGTGTAATTAGGTGAAACCTCAGGATATATCACAGTGGCTATCCTAAAAAAACTAGAATTAACAAAAATGAAAAAAGAACTCAAAATTATCAAAGGTAAGAAACCTTAATCATGTCTGGATTCCCCTTTTCCAGTTTTTTTAAGATTTCTAAATAGTTAATTACTTCAAAGAATAAAAATGTTCAAACAACACTAAGAGGTAGAGCATTCCATTAACATAGGAAATAAGATACATGCATTACCTGAACCGTATCGCCGAAGATCAAGATACCACCAATAGCTCTCTTTGTTGAGCTTCAATTCATCCAACCGTTGTTCCAAATAGTCAAGGCGCTCTTCTCTTTGGCTTCCACCAATAAGCTCACCAACCTGATAAATTGAAAAGATGTTAACAGTAATCAAAATATGCAAACGGAACAATAAGGGATACCAAGACTCAAACAAGATTGATACACAGTCTGTAGCTGAATATGAGGTAGTCCAGAATTAAACTTTTCAATCCTCGCAAGAAGTTTGATTGTAAACACAAGCACACCACAAAAGCATTATTTTTCTTGAGAGAATTGTTGTGACCTAATAAACTCAATACGCACAAGAAATGTGCATAGTATGATGTAAAAGAAAATCTAGAGTCCACAAGGATGTACCCGAGGAACCAACATATCCATGGCTGCAACAGTCTTCCCATCATCATTTTGCCTCATGTAAAATGCCTTGATTTCCTGAGAGTTCGTTAAGAGAAAATAAATAGTCAAAATCAGTTATAAGAAGTTAATTGCAAATGTAAGGAAAAGTATTCTTGCCTTAGGATAATCTCTTATAATTACAGGGCTTCCACTGAACACCTCCTCAGTGATATAGCGTTCATGCTCACTTTGCAAATCACATCCCCACGATACCTATCAGAATGGATTAACTGCGTTTCAGTTGAGTCCAATGTATAAGCAATGCTAGCATAGAGACATTTAGTATCTGGGCAGTACTAGACCACTTTTGAGAAGACGCTGAAGAATAAGATTCTTCTGAAGATCCAATTGTTTCTGACTAAGAGTATGGGGTCTTAGTTGAGAGTCTGACCCACACAGAATGAATAAGTGTTTCATGTGGGTTATATGTCTTTTAGGCTCTCCCAGCCCGCAAGCTAGCTTTTGCGGTATGGTTCTCCCAAAGTTCATGACAATTCATACGAGTCAGCTATAAAACTTGATGTGGAAATATCGGTGTCAAGTGTGATTTCTACCCAACCAGTTTTAATTTGGGTGTTACAATTTTTCCCCAAAATATCAAAGTGCGAAGTATCAAAAAAGAAAATATTTCCAGCAAATTACTAAATAACATGTACACATCTAATGAATTCAAAGCTCCCATAAAATAAAATATTAGCATGAGTACTGACTAAAACAATCCTCATAAGTAAAAAATGGTGCACATAAATTTATAAAAGAGATAAATGTTTTTTAACATCCGAACTATAGCCTTTTTTGCAACTCGCAAAACAAACTATTTCGGCTTGCAAACTGCCATCTCATATTTGCATTTGTGAAATACGACCATTTAAACTCATATTTTAGTGGTTTTGGCTAAAAAAACAACACATGGCACATCCATATACACGTGTCTTGTTTTTCAGTCAAAACCACCAAAAAATGAGTTTAGATGGTGACATGTCACAAATGCAAACATAAGACGGTGATTTGCAAGTCGAAATAATTTGTCTTGCGAGTTTCAAAAAACGCTATAGTTTAGATATCAAAAAATATTTCTCTCTATAAAAAATACAAAAAGATCCCCTTAATGGTCATAGTACTATGTCAACATGCAAAAATTAACTGGATCACTTAAAGATATAAGAAATATATCGACATAGAAGACTAAAATATATTTACATAGAGCTTTTACTTTATTTCAGCAGGAAGTTGTATTGCCATGAAAATAAAATGATTCCATTAACCAAAATAACTTTTTTTATTTTGGCACCCACCTCCATAATTCATCCCAAGCCTGGCATATTAGACACATGAATTTGGACTCATTATAAACAAAAGGAACCCATACTATTCCAGGCATATAATGTCACTGACCAGCAAAGTTATACTTTGTAATGTTGGGAACTGGTTTAAATATTCTAGCCAATCCTAGTTTGGTGGCAGAAAAGAGAGACAGATAAATATGCTAAGCTAAAGAATCAATCCTAAATAAAAGGAAAGATTATTCAATAATTTCATTAGATAGGCTCCGCTGAAATGTGAAATCAAGTAAACCAAGGTTGAGCCATCAAAATGGACCAAGATTTGTCATCTAACACTGGTGAATAAGGTTTGATTTCTGAAGATTTTCTAAGAAAGAGCTACTCTATATTAATTATGAAACTTATGTCTGGAAAAACTATCAACATAATGTAATAAAGCAAGACAGGATGGACACGTACCGGAAATTCGAATGTCTTCTTTGCTCTAAGGAGGAGCTCAACTGCATCGGTATATGTCAATTGCACAAAACTTTTCTCAACAACATCCTGGAAAGTACACGATTGAAGAAATAAAAAATATTTCAGTTACCACACTAGCATTTATGATACAAGAATAGTAACAAGATTAAGCACTGAAAGCATAGAAATCCTAAATTGTCTTTATGACAGAACTAGTAAACAAGGATGATGGAATACTGATTGATGCATGTGAACACAAGCCTGAATTCCATACACTTAGTCGGGCGATTATTCCCTTCTCAATCCAAGTATTGAAGAAATCCATATCTTCCTGGCAGTTCTCAAGAATGTAACGTACCTTTCATGAAGCATGAAAAATCAAGTCAGTGGTCAAATAATTTGAGTATTATACACCAACTAAAGAAGAAATTCAGTAACTAAGAAAATGGACAATAGGTCTGGAAAGTAACATACTACATACTGGAGATATGCAGTTGCACAAGCCATGTCATCTTCTAAATCAGCAAATGCGAGTTCTGGCTCTATCATCTTGGAAAAGCAAACTCGAAGTTAAGATATCTCAATGCTTACTTCAACAGGAAAAAAATTGAAAGATCTATGATAGTGAAGAAGTAGATCTATTAACAGAAACCCTAAAATAGGCACAGGTTAAATAGTTTCCAAATATACCCAAAATTCGGCCAAGTGTCGAGATGTATTTGAATTTTCTGCTCTAAATGTAGGACCAAAAGTATATACCTGTCAAAGAGCAAATAACTATGAGACTACAATGCAAAGGATACAAAAATTAACCTTCACAGCTAAATTGTGCCGTACACATATGCTAGAAAGGGAAACCGGATATTAAATTGGCAAACAAAGGAGAAGGACAGTACATCAGTAAAAGCAGTAGCATATGTTTCAGCATTGAGCTGCCCGGAAACTGTCAAAAATGCTGGTTTTCCAAAAAAGTCCTGCCAACAAGACAGAAAAAATACATGAAACAGAGTTAATAACTAAGGATCTGGTCTCAGTTGCAGAAAGCCAAAAGACAAGACTTAGCAATCTTTTGCTCTGAATCTAGTAACAATTCCAAGGCTGGTAAGATTACAAGTGTATTGATGCACAGCTTTAGTTTTACACAAGTATGCATTCAAGAATATCCATCTACTACATCATACCAATTTTAGGCATAAATAATAGACTAGAAATTGCTTAAATTACAGTAACCTGATGGATCAACTCTATCAAACACAATTCTTATGTCCGCTCAAAAAATTATAGAACCACAACGGAAGAAAAAATCTGTAGAACCTACACAAATGCATTCTCACTGTTATTGATAAAAGAGCAGCTACAATCTATCACTGCAAGTTACATAAAATCATCCCTTAGAAAGCTCAAGCATCTCCCTCACATAGCAGACTGAAAATGGTACCACATCGTACTTTATCGGAGGGAAGAAAAATAATATGCCAAAACATTTTCCAGATCTTAAAAGGCTCTCCATTTAACCCTTTTTATAGGCTGTTTCTTCCAATTCTGGCTTCAAGAGTTTTGATGTTCTAACAATCAGAATGATGAATTCACAGAAGATTGATATTTTATGAACTCACGCAAAATTCAACTATGAGGGCACAAAATTTAGTGAAAACGAAACCAAGAGAACAGAAAGAGTTGTTAAAATATGGGGAAAACTCAATAAGCACATACGAAACAAAGTGTTACGGTAACAGAAGTAGAGGCCACAATGTATGACTTTTTCTTTAGCATATATGTATGCATAGTTTGCAAATGCTCCCTCACCCTCCAGGAGTCTAGCTTTTTGCAGGATACCAGAGGTACCACCAACTCTTGCAGGCCACATCACATAGACCCCCGAAAAAGTTCATTTGTCCATGATGTTCCACAATCTTAAAGAAATCATCTCTTGACAGGATAAAATTTTACATCGGATACAGAATGTTCGTCCATGGAAACACAATTTACAATGTGCAGAACCATATATCAAAAAGAAAAAGAAAAGGCAACTATACAGAGGCAGAATTGCATTACAGGATAGTCCTAAAATGGTATGTTTCCACAAATGAAGCTGGAATTACATATTGCAGTTAGGTTCATTAAGAAAATGAGAGGGGAAGAAAAGGATAATTCTATCATGTTACAATTTCATAGAGAATTGTCGAAGTAACTATGGGAAAAAAAAACAAAGAACCGCACCAGCTAATATAATTATGTTAGAAAGTTCTAGAGAATAAATATGCATGATTTAGGTTTGGTCGTAACAAAGGTAGTTGATTCAAAAAAAAAAAAAAGGATAAAGAGCAACAAAGATTTACCTGGGACCAATCAATTAAACCATCCTTTGTCGAGGGGATGGCATTCACTGGAGACACAGTAGCCTCCCTGGAGTTTGGAACCTGTTCTGGGAAAAATAATGCAGCAGCATGAATGTTGTATATATTCAAAATTCTACATGGTTAAATATTTAAATAGCAGAGACCAGGTCCACATTGAGCAAATTATTCCTCAGGCAAACAGGTTAAGAACTTGAATACTAACTGGGACCTGAGATTGTTTGCAGGGAAAAGGCTTTTGGAGACAACATAATGTAATTAATTTATTGTCCTCTATATACTATATAAGGTAGGATAACAAGAGATTGTAGCACACAATAATAGTTTTGGTGTCGCTTAGAGCTGGTGCAACCAGATGGAGACTTGGATGGGATAAGAAGATCAGAGAGCTGGTTCATACAGGTTGTATTGCACCAGAGACAGAGGTATAGCCTTTACAGGTTGTTATGCACCAGAGACAGAGGTATAGCATTTACAGGTTGTTATGCACCAGAGACAGAGGTATAGCCTTTTGAAGGCTGCACTGCTTTATGGATACGGCTTCGGAATTCGGAAAGTTGAGGTGGTCAGGAAACAGAGAAAAGGCAGGAGAAAATAGTGTAAACACATATTAATTTGGGAGGAAAATATAGGAGCCACCTTGCAGAATTTAGCAATTAACTCATCTAGAAGCATTTGAAATGCATTTCAAACACTCACTGAATCCCGTACACTTGAGCTAACATTTAGCTGAAGGTTAAAGGAAAAGATGAAAAAATAAAAGTCAAGATCAAATACAAAACTTGAGCAAGAGAAACTCTTAATTTTGTAGTTCAAGAAGCAGCATACCAAGGTTGTTACACAGAACTGTTCACCAGCTCCTTCACAATCCGAAGCAGTAATGATTGGGCTTGAGAGCCAAACAAAGCCATTTTCTTGGAAAAATTTGTGTGTTGCAAAGGCCAAAGCATTCCTCACCCTTGAAACCTATGCCAAATGTACCAATAAATTTTTATCTACTACCAACTAAAAAAAGTAATATCATGGGACAGATAGTGTCTATTGAACAAGAAATGAAACCTAACATAAGAGATAAATAAGTACGTAATGGAGACAGGATAAAATCAGATACTTCCAAAGAGGACGCAGAAGAATTCACTTGGAAAATTATGTTTGGCAAGTTACTCTAGTCAAGAATAACTACCAAAAAGTATGACCAATGACAATTCATTTATAGCAAAACCATACTATCGAGGTTAAAGATGTTGTGAAGGGAAAACGGGGCCTAGCATCGATAACAATAATGAAGGAAGATCAAAATGTTTCCGAAGATGAAGGCTGCAATTTGATAATCTAGTCACTACAAAAAGGCTGTTAAGCAAATAATTTCAAATGAAATTTTATCTCACTTGACAATCTTTAACCTGAAGAATTGAGTAAATACATTAATATATTTCAATGCATCACACCTATCGAAACACAGTGAATGCTTATGGAAAGCCAATTTATGGAGAAGGAAATTTCGTTGTGTTTTCCCAAGTGAAATTGATATTGTGCAGAAAGATGAAAGAGCAATATATGAGGCTGGAGGAAAAGAAATAGAGAAGAAGACAAAAAACGAATCAAGTATTCTCGATTCTCATTTGGAGGTGACAGTTTACCCAATTGTGAACATCAAGAGAGAGAGTAGTCCTACCGCACCAAAAGTATTTGTTCTTGGACGAAGATGAGCCTTAGTTCTTAAAAACTCCCTGCTGACCCTTTTCTTCTGGATAGGGAAAGAAGGCTCACTTGTACCAACCTACAAGAAAATTAATTGAGTAAAACAAAAGTTCTATGATAATTAATGATGTTGATGAGAGAAAATTAAAATACAGTTTAGAAGAAAATTTTAGGTAGACAAATTATCATCAAAACCAGGGAAGATCGTGTTGGACATAAATCTTTTGTGATGCATGTCTACAGCAATTTGTGGAATTTGAGTTATCCGTTTGGGAAAATTCTATCCCAAACCCGGCTTGGCCGAACCCAACCAATTAAAAAGGCAAGTGTATTACACTTGCTATTTGATCGGTCACTTTCCCTAAATTTTCCACCAACCACACGGCAAATATAAAACACTCGCCCTCTCGTTACACCGGTTTGCCCGAGCCTGGAATTACCCATTTGTTGGACCATCTTGAATTTAAACTACCATTCTGAGATTAGGTTTTCCTTTTCAGTATATGCCATCAGAAACAGTTTAAAGAAACTGCCCAGATATTTAGGCTATTTTTTCTTGATATCGATTTTTTTTCATGTACTTTTTAAGCAATTGGATGTTAACTGTGAGGAAAAAACAACTTACCCCCTATTCTATGACTGTTTTTTCAACTTTTTTTCTAAACTTTCAAATGTTTTAGATGGCTATATGTACTTTGTATAAGTTTTCAAATTGTCATGTGTACTTTGTAAAAATTTTCACATTGCCATCTCGACCATTTAGGTGTTAAGGCGTGGCTCATTTTTCGCCAGACATGAGCCATGTGTTAACACCTAAATGGCTGAGGTTGAAATTCGAAAAATTTTACAAAGTATAGATGGCAATCTAAACATTTGAAAGTTGAGATAAAATGTTGAAAAAAAGGTCATAGTACAGGGGGTTAGCCTGTTTTTCCCTCAACCAAAAGATTTGATGTAAAAGTTGTGCCTTTTCAAACAGAACTGCTTGAAAACATAATCAATAAGTGTAGCAATTACTTATCAAATTTGATTTCAGAATGTCGCATTTGAACATGATATCAGGTCGCACTAGTATTCAGCCCACCCCAAGAAATTAAATATTGGGGTATATAAGACATGTTGCAAAAGATAATAAGTTGGAGAGAAGCGTTTTACCGTTATAAGTTTGTCAACCTTCATTTCTATTTTTTGCTTGGACCCTTGACTGGCTACTATAATACCTTGTATCCATACTGAAGCACCAGTTGAGATCACACCACTCTCCACCTATTAAGAGGCATTTGCAATTAGAATGATTAGACAAGCAACTGTATATCACTTATTTTCAGACACGAAAGTGAATTAACAATAATTGGACAACCAAGTTCACCCCCATTCCACATTTTCTTCTGGAAGTAAAGTGGAAATACCAGTTAATAGAAAATAGTAGTTGGGGAAACTGGACCCGCTAGACATTAAAGAAAAGATGCCCAATTCAGAAACCACAGAGCAAACATAGGCATGCATTCAAGATCAAACTCAATAGAAAAATTATGTTCGTAGGATCCTTCATAATGCAATTGTACAAACTCTGTCGACACAAATTGGTCAGCCCCCATTAGGCACTGCTACATTACTAGATGACGGCCTCATCTAAAAGCTTAAGTTTTAGAGATAAGAGACAACAAATTTTATTAATTCCATCACACCACCTCACATGCAAGTGGACTTCAGTTTGTCAAGCCTTGCATGTCAAATTTTTTTTTTTATAAATGGATGACAGTTAGATTCATACACATGACCTCTTCCTTGGCCTAGCTCTATTACCATGTTAAAGAAATTGGCTTGGGTCTAACTCAACCTCAAAACGCTAGCTCAGTGAGGTGAGGAGATTGTCAAAGGCGATTTAGTCAATTGTCTTCAAAATGATATTACAGCAGATTAGGTCCAGCATTCAAATCATCCAAATCATACCGCACATGATACTCTCCTCCTGGTTCCCACTTCAGTTCCTACTTGGGCAAGTGGAAAATGTGCTAAATATCTTACATTTCAATAAATACAAAGAAGTGAGCCCATCTTATCAATGCACATTCTTATCAAAGTAACATATGTGCACATACCAAAAAGTACCAGGAATCTGATAACTAGTGGTACATAGCCAGGTTTAATATACGATATAATTATAGTCCAGTGAGTACTATTTAGAACAACAAAACAATAACATTAATGTTGTGGTAAAGCAATGGCTAAAAGTATCATAAAGGCTTCAGTACAGAGCACCTAAGGTTTTGATCACCAATCAGCCAGAACCAGAAGTGGTCTCTATGAGGATGAAAACAGCTATTAATGATCTCTCTCATACCCCACTACCATAATGTGAATAGACTTTATGGTTAGATGTTGACAATACTTGGCCCATAATATCAAATGCTCGTAATACTGCCAATGGACAGAAACATTGTAAGACCCCATAATATTTCATGGTAAAATGTATTTGATTCATACTATTTATTTACTTATATGTTAATTCACCCAAGGTTTCCATTTGGATTTCAATTTTATTTGTCACTATTTGAAATTAATTGAGGTATCTATTCTTTTGAACATACATTGGAGACATAAAAGAAATTGGATCGATATAAGGTGGATAAAAGAGTTGGTTTAGACTATTACTCTACGTAAATAAATGTTGTATATTAGGAGTTGGATGATAATCTGATTTATGATTTGTAATTGGGAATGAAGGGGTGACAAAGTGACAAACATGATAATGATGCTTTGTGCCATCGGATCTCGCAAAGTGGAATAGGCAAGTTGATTAGCAACATACATGAAACGATGCCCTTGACCATAAATATATTTTTATATCTTGTAGTGGAGATAAGTTTTTAATTTTTACCCTATAATTTCTTAGTATATGGTTCAAATATATATTCTTAAAATTTTATCATTGTTATTTCATGATAAAGTTAGTTGGGAATATTGTCATTATTAAATTATATCTGTGTATTATTCTTAATGTAACAAGTATTCAAGCATAATTCAAAATTCAAGATTTTGATAGAATTCTGGAAAACTTTAAGAATATTCAAGATCAATGTGAACTCCGTAAAACTAAATCGAAAGCATGGTCTTCCTTTTTCTTGAGAGGGAAAGTATGGTCTTGCTTGAGATACTTATGTGGAGTTTCATCCAAAATGTTTGGAATTCAGATCAAACTTTTACATGAATGGATGCCATAACCAGTCTCAATAGGTAAAACATGAAGATATTTTGGCCAAAAATCTTTATGATAGAACTTGTAACTTTATATTTATTTTCAGATAAAACGGTGAAAGACATGGCTCTGACATTTTCTCAGTTAAATGTACAAAAGTGAGGCATGGTGGTAACCAGTAAAGAGGAGTCATCTGCACCCAGTTCTCAAAGTTCATTCTATAATGAAGGAATTTCTCAAGCATACTCTAAAGTCTAAAGTATGAAGAATACTTTAGCCAACTCAGAGAGGAAAGAGTGATCTATCTTTTTGGGCAAGAAAGAAAAAAGCTTCTGCGTCACTCTGTTCATCATAAAGAAATGGCATCCTTTACCTTACGGCATCTTGAAAAGAAGGGCTAAAATCATAAAAATGGAAATTTGTTTGTCATCCCTTGTCTTTAGTTCAAATTAAATATCTATTTTCAAAATCCAAAGTAATGATTTATGTTGCCTTATTGGATTCAATCAAATTATGGAGCTACTGAATATACTGTTGGTGTGACCATAAAAATGCAAAGATTTTACCCTCAATAGTGGGAAATTATAATTTTGAATAAGTGTGACTTAAGGCTGATTATGGCAAAGAGAAATGACATTAGTAAGTTGCGACCTTATCACCTTTTATACTAAAGAAACTGTAGCATGAGTTTTTAAATTCAAAAGCTTCCTACTATTTCCATACAGCTTATGATGCTATCCCATCTCTTGTAGATTAATATCAGTGTCACCTTCTTCCATACTTTGGTCAAGTTCTTCAACACTTTCCAAACATTAGCTTGATCTGTCTAACTTTCCTCTCAGTGGACCCTTTGTGATTTGAAAACTTAGGGGTTCGACTTGGGACACCCACTGTTCTAACTCTCATTACGCCATGGGTCTAACCACTACTATCACTCTCGTTAGTCATGAATTGGGTCGTGAATGCCTAAACAATTAAAAAATAAACAATATTTATTTTGATAAACCAAAATCTTAACTCTCTAGCATGCATGCTATTTTTAAATATCATCAGGAAACATGGCCAGAAATGGCCAGACCGCATGTAGAAAAGGCTGCAAACTGATGGTAAAGATAAATCTTAACTTCAAATTTGGTTTTTCTGAGAACAGTAAACTATAATCTTTATCTCCTTGTCACAAATGTTCCCCTATTCAAGATAACAGTAGTCTACACAAATACCAGAATCATGCCTACATGTAGCCTCCATCTTTATCCACCAGGGCTAATGCAAAGGTGTTATATAGGTACAGAAATGGTACAGTACAACAACTATATGAGAAGTCTCTAATGAGCATAACTTCCTCAATACATCGAATAGAATTCGGAGAAATGTGAAGTAAGTAACAAATGTTCCATATCTTTCCTTTGAGCAGAGAATTTTGCATACTAATCTAAAAAACAACTAGATTGTGTGTACCACAAAACTGAAGGGTAGATAGATCCCGCATGCCCGTGGAAAGAATATAACTCAATGCAATATCTGTTTAGTGCTTATAGAATCATGGATGGAACCGACGACAGATGAATAAATTCAAAACATTGCTACAATGTTGCGTATGGAAGATAACCGCGTGGCATGCATAGAACAATTAGCATTAGTGACATCAGGCTAGTTTCGATTAACCTATAAGCCTCTGATATACCAAAAAAAACACAAAAAGAAATAAAAAAAGTTAACCAGTGTCCAGTAAGCCTTTGCATCCAAGTCTCTTCAATTACATAACAATTGTACCAGAGATAAATGTAGGTTGCATCAAAAATAAAAAGGAACCACCGTGTTAAAGTTTTAAGTAGCATGACAACATGTGGCAAATGTAAAATTTTCAGTTTACCTGATCATAACCATCGGCATCTGAAGTCATCACACATTGCATATTAGAGAGGCAAGAACCATCATTAACCTAATCACCACATTTTATGAACTCCATTAACTACAAGATATTACTTCAAATCTCAAAACGGTAGCCACTTTACCAATGAAGTAAAGAAATCAGAATATACACGAATTCTTACCTCAATGAACGTGACACTACTCTGAACCCTGAGTGTTCTGACCCAACCCCTAACTACAAGATTCTCCCCCAGTCGATTCAACCCCTGATCAGGCCCCCCTTTGATGTCCACAATCTTAAATTTCTTGCGAAACTCGCGGATTTTCGCGCCTTTTTCCATCTCGAGGGGCGTAGCTTCACCTGACGACACGGCGGAGCAGAAGCTCCGTTGGTGGCGGGAGATGGTGGCAGAGGAGAAGAGAAGCAATGGAGCGGCCTGCTTCAACCTGGGATTATTGAAAATAGAGAAGAATGGTACGGCAGTTGAGAATGGCTTGAGGCGGCGAAGAGCGGCGGCGGCGGCGGCCGGAGATAAAAAAGCCGCCATTTTTATATGCTCGTGTTTGAGCTAAGGTTCGGATATGAACTGAGCGGAGGGAATTTGGTCCAAGAGAGAAATAACCCTCAAACATGGGAATATTTCCTTTAGTCCCCATGTTTCCGCAAGTTTAAAATTTATTTATTTTTTATATTATCGTCGTATATTTATTAAATACATATTATATCTTATTATCGTTACTAGTACATGAACTCTTACAACTACATGCATATTAGCGTGCATTATTTTCTAATATTTGTGTGCTTATTGGTTGCATTTTGGTCCTTAGTGTTGATATAAATTGGTGCCGCGATGTATTTTCGTGTTTTAGTGCAGATGGTCCGTTTCCCTAATTATTGGAGCATTTGGACTAAAAAGAGAGGACTTTTTGGCCTGGGCTGTGCGCGTGGCTGGAATCAGGGGAAGAGCCCAATGCGAAGTTGAATTGTTGTTGCGCAGCAGGCCTTAGTTGCCAATTGGGCCGAAATAAGTGGAGATTGAAAGCAATTGGGTAATCTATGTCATGCATGCATGCACGTGCAATTGGAGTGGTGATTTGATTTTGTTTGCTAATGGGCTTAGTACCTTACAATTGGGTCGTGCGTGAATATTATTCTTAATTTAATTGAGAATGGCCCACTTTGGTTATACTTGGAGCAGACTTGGGCAGCAAGTTTACGCGTGAAGAAGCAAATCCTTTTTGGACAAGGATTAGTGGATTTTGGTAGCTATAAATTCACGTCATTGGCAGCAGATAATAGGAACCTTTTCCACAATATTCATACACCACTTTTCACGCCAATTTTGGGGAGGCAGCGCCTAGAGAGCCTTCCGAGAGCAACGAAACCTTTATTCTTTTTTATGCTTTTTGTTTATTTCATGTTTATGAGTAGCTAGTTCCATAATACCTAGTTAGGAATTTACAATTTATGTTTTTGACATCGTGAGACCTAATTGGCGTTTATAATTCAGTTTTTATTTC